>CM027081.1:21872107-22224607 GCA_015343265.1 Pao palembangensis
ACTCTCTAACATGTAATTCGTGCTATTCACAAATGTGATGCATAGAAGAATTAGAGTGTTAGAAAGTACGGATTATTTTGTTGCGCTCATGGATTTGGTAGTCGTATGGCAATTTTATCCAGGTCTATTACGCTATATAGGTAATAGATACACCAATTACCCCGTTCAGGAAATTATTATATATAAAATAATTTCCTGAACCATTATCTATCTGTCTGTCTGCCTATGTGTATTTATATATTCTTTCTTTCAGATGCACCATTCTATAAATGAGAGACGAAACCCAGAAGTGTACAACTGTGTCACCATCTGTGCTTGGGTGTCCACTCTGCCCCAGATTTACTACCAAAAGCATAAGTGTCATCCAGAGGCACTTGCTGAATCATGAGGCAAATGCAGTGCATTTCAAGGATATGTTCATAAAAAATATCTTCTTGAGATCGGATAGATAGATAGATACTTTATTAATCATATGCCTTTACATGTAATTTTGAATGATACTTTTTTTTGCATGTCTACGGTCATAATTTCAACCAGTGTTATACTGGATTGTTTTTGAAATAGATATACAGTAAATGTTTAATGTAAGGAAGAACACATTTGTATCTATAGGATGTTGAAAATATTTGTTTGTAAATATTTGTTTCTCAGGTATGGTTTTTAAGACAAATTTCTCTCAACTGTCAGTTTAAAGAGTGCTGCATTTTGGTCCAAAATACACCCTTCACAAAAAGTTTATTTAAATACTGTGAGAAAACGCCAGTTGAGGGAGAATTATCAAGAGGAATTATTAATCCCCAATATCACCTGTTTTTACAGTAGTGTTAAAAATAATATCTGTGTGCTATCTATGTCCATGTCAAATGATTGGACAGCAGTTCCTAGAATCACTGTGGCTGAGTAGTCCAGTTTTTGCAGCTGCTGGCAGTCCCAATTTTTTTATCATCTTTTTCTGCAGCATCATGGATACTGTTGAGAAGGGAGGGATTCTGGGAATGTTTTCCAAAACACAGATCAAGGTAACTTTTGAACTTTTGAATAGTGCTTTTACTAGTTACAGCCTCTCTTACTTTCTCTGATGATTACATGTTCACCTTTTACTCTTTGGTTTCAGAGCTTACATGATCTCATGATCTCAGAAGCGTCCGTTCGAACAGGACATATCTTTGGCAGAATCCTTCCACCTCATTAAACCTCAAACAGCATCTAAAGCTAAAGAGACTGAATTTAATGACCAGCGGGTAAATGAAAATGCCAGTCATGTGTATGTGTATGTTAAAAGGGAGTTTTTCCTAGCCACTGTGCTTACCTGGGGGTTCAGGCTCTGGGTTTCTACCTCTGTAAAGCACCTAGAGACAATTTTATTGTAAAAGGTGCTGTATAAATAAATTGAATTAAAATTAAATTGATGTGTTCTCTGAGATATAACTTTAAAAAGGTGAATTTGTTTATTTTGTACTTTTCTTTTCAATAGATCTTTGCGCTCCTGAGGGTAATTGGGGAGGCCACAGGTATAGGAGAAAAAATAAAGAGAGGGGATATAAGACTCCTGAATTTTGTCTTTGATGTGATGCTCCCTGAGGTAAGGTCAATCTAGCTTGCTTGGGAAATGGAAGGAAATTTTTGGGTGGTCAATTTTATTCCTTTAGAAAACACAGAAACAAAAGACTGCAGCCTTTAAAGTGTCACAAGGTCAGATTGAAACATGTAACTGTTTTTCAGATCTTTATCAAAATCCATCAAGAAGATGGCATGATGAGGCTGATGGCAGAGGTAGCAATGGCCAGTGGCAGCCACCCACCCCCAAGAGACCATGATGGCCAGTGGAATCCTGGCGACCCCCATTCTTTTTTTTTTTCATTGTTGTATGTTCATGTATTTGGTGTTCTCTGCTTTATGCTTTTCCCTTGTCCTTCACTGAGCATTTTTGATTTTGGATTGAATTCAGTAAAGACGTTTACAAAAAGGAGAACTCAGAAGTCAAATTATTATTGCCAGTATGATAGTGTAATTGTCAGGGTCCGGCTTGCCGGCCCTCTGGGACATCACCCAAAGTGCCCTGTTTTCCCCTGCAGAGGGCGCGGATCCCCAGGATCGAGCAGGGACCGCGCACCTGTGACTAATCACCTCGTCACATAAAGGCGAGACTGCCAGCTGGTCCCGTTGCGGGATCATTGACGCCGTAGGAGTGTGACATTAATTGTTTGAGTTGACATTGGTTTGGATTGACATTGTTTGGAGACTGACACCGTGTGTAGCATTGAGTGCGCCCGTGTCTCTGTGCCTGCAAAAGGTTGGTTTTTCTTTCGCTCTCCGTGTCCTTTTGTGAAGGAGCGGCTTGTTTCCCGTGTGCACCCAATAAAGGGTTGTTTTTGGATCGGAACCTGCCTTGCGTCTGCATTTGGGTCCTCAACACACACCCAACCGTAACAGTAATATTGTGTTTTTTTGGATTCTAGAAATAAAATAGATTTTACAGAAGACTGACAATAGGAAAATATAATTATTGCATGCAAGGCATTTTGCTAAGCTGCTCTTCTGTGGCTTTAAAAAAAATAACGTGTGGGGACCTGTGTCTGTGCAGTGTTTGAATGATATTTGTTGCAGAGGCAGATTACTACACCAGACAATTATGACAATTGTGAAAACTATGACAATTTTCCTTTCTCCCCAGTAATCAAAATCCTTTTTTTTAATTACATTTAAGAATGAAGTGAAACAGTATATTAAAACTATTGAAACATCAAATAACAAAAGCTATCAAGACCCTGAATCTATGTGCTCTCTACAATGATTTTTTTATAGTGCAAACTGTTTAAAAAAATACCTTTATATATGTAACCCCGTGGCGATAGTTTTTTTGAATTGTTTTTATTGTATTGTTTTGCACAATTTTTAATAAAGTTTTGTAAAACAAAGTAATAAACTAACTTCCGGCATGGATTTCCGGTATGGATTGGCGGCCCCATGTCGGCCATCTTATCTGCATAAAGGCACTCTTGCAAAAAAGTTCCCATGGGGGCTTCATCAAACGTCTAATTGGGGGTGGATCTTCCTCTCCCGGCAGTCTGCAGGCTTCAAGAGCAGCAGAAACTCTGGGTTATTTGGAATAAACCTGCGGGCGAGCAGGTTAGTTTCACGGAATATGTTACCCCGGTAACTGACTCAGAGTTAGGCTGTTTTCTGAAACCAAAAACCCTCAAATGACAACTTACCTTAGAGTTTTCGTTAAACACGCTTTCTGAAACGGGCCCTAGGAAACGAACAAACACAACACAGGAAACAAAACTAAAAACACACAAAATAAAAGCATCCGCCTGGAACAGTTACAATTACCGTAGCAACCATCACGCTACTATGGTGGTACAGTCGGGAAAATTACAGTCTACTGGTGCTGAGAGAAATGATCATTGGAAAAAAAAAAAAAAAAACAGCAAAAACTGTTTTCACAATTCACCATATTCTCTTCTGCATCACCCCGACACTCTTAATCTAGACAGGGTCTAAGAAGAGCTGCAATGATCTTAACTGAATTATACTATTAAGGCAAGTTATACTGTTAATACTGTTATTTTTGATTGAAAGATTTGTTCATATGAAAAAAACATTTAAGTCACTTGTATGCAGTATCTGAGCCTATTATTTCTTTAATAAACATCCTCAGTAGCTCAGGATCAAACTTTAGGTGTTCATGTTTGTCAGGTTAGCTGTTAGAGCTAATTATAGCTTTATAAAAATAAATCTCCTTTCAGAAACTGGCTGAACATAAACGTTATACCACAATTTGCACTCCCTAACCAAACTTTGAATAAACTGTCTCTTCCAGAGCACACCATCGCCATTGGCCTTTAAATGGTTGTCATAAATATACAATAACTGCATCTAGCTTAGAATTCTCAGATCAGATTGTTGAGCACTACCATAACTCATTCAGCTGCGTAGAACTCAGTATCTATAAATCTCTATCTTCTCCGACCGATTGAAGGAAAAGACTGATCTTCTGAAATAATCCAGACATCTCCAAGATTCATTCAGAAATATTGGATTTTTCTCACACTCAAATCAAGAACTTTCTCAATGTTTAACTGATGTTTCATCTGTAGATAGATGTTTAGAAAAAAAAACCACAAGGCTTTTAATTTTAATGAGTGAAGAGTGATTAGAAGAGTGATTATAATTTAATGTACTCAATTGTTGTTCAGATGTTTTGTCAAATTGCATAAAACATTTTTTTTCAGGCTTATTTCCAAATTTCCACACAAAGAATATTACACCTATTTCATCTCAACTCAGATAAGAATGTCATATTCATGCGGCACTGGATAAGTGTGCATCCACAGTATCTGAGCTAGTACTGGATATTGGAATTGGACTTATATTCATCTTCCTTGTGAAAAGTAAATTATTTTATATATATATATATATATATATATATATATACACACACACAAACTCTTAGATGTTCCTCTGACAGTCTTCCATATTTTGTGGCACCCAGAATCAAGTTGTGTCAGGTAGGTCACACGTATATTATCTGTCTGGACGCACTAGGACCAAGAGGACGCAGAGCACACAGGCGCACTTTGAGTCGGGAGCGGAGGGACTTGAGAGGCAAGAACAAAAACCGCTAGGTTTGGGGAATTACACGGGAGCTGATCAAGGCCATATGTCGTATCCAAGATATTTTCTTCCACAGTTTTATTTCCTTGTAAGTGTGGAAGTAAACGTCTGTGGAGAAGGCCCCCGGCTGGTCACACTCTCAAAAACGATTGATTTAAGCGGAGCTGAGGGATAGAAATTTGAGGTTGCCCTCCTTACCACTTAATACATGACAGTGCGACCACACAGTTTTGGATACCATTAATCGCTGTATTAACTTTAAAGTATACGCAGGAGACTTAAAAGGACAGCCATGATTCTTTAAGAGTTAATTGGGATCGCAACGGAGGTTTTTTCTTTTTTTATACCGAAATGTGGGCCTGTCTGTCACCCTTGGAAAGTTTTGGATGGAACTTGACGGGAAACTTGGAAAATATTTCTATATATTTATAAAAGGACGGGATAAAAAGAGTTTACCTGTTTAACGGATCATTTATTTAAAAACGAAAGCGATCATTTCTGCCCTCCTCGTCCTGCTTAACGCCCCGCTGGCAGCTCCATGGTACAGATATGGGATGACTGGAGGCGGCGATGCAGCTGAGGTGAGATTCAGCCTAAGGACAATGTATGCGCCCGGTTTTGTCATCTCTGTGCTATCGGGGCGTCTGGTATTGATGCTGCTTTTGCTGCTGTGCACCACCGAGCCGAGACTCTCCCAGCCTTGTCCCGGGTTGCTCCCCTCCTCCAGCGCCTGCAGTTGCACGGACGAGCGGTCTAAAGCGCATGGAGTCCAGGCTGTGGGGAGAAGAGTCAGCTGCAGCAAGGAGGACCTGTTAGAGCCTCCCGAGGCCAGTCTGCTGCCCGACGGGACCGTCAATCTGTAAGTTTCAAAAGTCTGACAATCTGTCTAGCTTCTGTTTTTTTTTTTTTTTTTTTTTTTTAATCTGCTATTCCCACATCAGTGTTTTAAAATAGTTTGTTTTGTCATCATGGGTTTTAACTTTGTGAGTTTGATGGTGTTCAGACAAATCCACGCAAATGTAGATAGACATTTGATTTGACTGCACTGAGGCCTTGCTGTTTTAAAGACTCGTTAGATATTTACATCTACATTAACTGCGCAGTCAAGGACTGAGTGTCTCTTCTGTAGGGAATAACACAGATGGAGAGGGAAGGCTGACTGTAAGCAAACATCTGGCCCTGCCTCTTTGACACAAGTGACACTTCAAATCTGAGTTAAGTTTTCTCTGGTTTCCTGTTAACATAGCTCAATGATAAGCCCTTTCTAAGCTTAATTATGAAAACATATATTTAATTTTTTTATGTTTTGAAAGGAAAGGGATGAGAACTTGACATGATTTATATAAGATTACTTATTTCTGTCATCTCTACAAAACTTGAAAGTGCATGATCATGGGCCAAAAAGAAGAAAGTATTTTTTCCTTTTTTGATGGGGAGCAGTTAACAGTAGCAGTTAACAGCTGTGAAGATACAGCAACTCTAAAAAACGCATCCTCACAAATACATTACATTATTGTCCAAAAGCACATGGGAAAAGAATAATAAAGACAAAATCATGATTAAGTGCCTCACTGCAGTGAGCTTACAAGGTAAGGTAAAAAAAAAGAGAATTTCATCCTTAGGAGAGCAAAAACCATGCTCAATCTATAGGGCAGAATATAAGGCTTTGTGTGTTTTTCTTAATTAAGGCAGAATAAACATCTGGGGAACACATTGCTGGAAAACTCAGAGGAGAAAAAAACAGGCTTGGTGGCGGTGGTCGGGGAGATTGAAGATCATCTCTCTTTCCAGTGTCGACTAATTTTCACTGAGATGTTTTTGTTTTTTTTTTTTTCAAATGACTCACACTCTAGGGCTTCTTTCAGCATGAGAAACAAACAATTCCCCCTGTAATCTGCTATTTTTACGTTTACCCTTCCTGATTTTTCTGGTGTCTGGAAAGCTCATTTTCCGAAGAGTCAGTGGGTTCCACAAGCTCCCATCATTGCGTCACAACATTAGTTCCAGATGTGTAATGTGAGAAGTTGTGTTGATATTATTGCAGACATGCTTCTACCGGCGCTCTCAGAAACAGTATTACAAAATGTAGCAGAGTGTATCCCATGCTCCAAACCATCTCAGTCCATGACAGCCTGCTATTTCTTTTGGGGCACATCCTGGAGAAACACTTTCCCCTTTCTATGCTGACCCGGCAGGTCTGAAGAACAGCAGGCCCAGTGCTTCCGGCACTGGCTGCTACGTCTAATACAAGACAGCTGGCCTCTGAACATTCCAGCTGAGGCTCCTCAGCCTCATGGGAAATCCAAATGGGGATTTGTTTATTAAAACTATTAGTTGGCTGTTTGTTGTTCCTGCCAGCATTGAAGGAGCAACCAGTTATTGCCGGTATTCCCTAATATCACCTTTTCCTTTCTGTCTGCTTAAATGTGACACATAAATTCACATTCAGAACCTCTACCAACAGTTTGATTTGCCTGGGTTGTTTGGAATTTGGTGAAGAGGCATATCTTTAAGGTAACAAGGGCTCAAGGGCTGGATATATATAAACTAACTCAAAACTCAAGCCACACATTGCAAACATCTTATGTGCATTAATCTAGTTATAATCTAGTTATATATCTTGCTTGTTTCCCCACTTTCCCTCTCTCTTTAGATCTGTAGCTCTGTGGTTATTTTCCCTTCCCACCCCCTTTATCATGAGTTCATGCACACACAGTAACTCTCAACCTAAATATTTAGTTGTCTTGGTAGGAAACTGCTATGTCTAAACTCTTTCCAGATGTGACCCAATGCAGCAGAGTTTTGCTGGCAGAAGGAAAAGAAAGATAATGAACAGAAAATCCACAACAAAGTGTGAAAAACAAATGAGTCATCTCAGTTGGAAAAAATTAAGGTAATGGCAGAAAAAAAAAAAAAAACTTAAGTAAAGGTAATGGACTTACAAATACAATGAATGAATAGAGTGGGTCATCTTAGAAAGAGAGCAGAACAGGAAAGGATGGAGGAGGGAGAAAAGAAGCTTGGCGGGCGGTTCAGTTCAGAGGGATGTGCCCATGGAGATTCAAAACTCCCCAGCTTCTGACTTACAGATATTGTGGTGAGAGGAGAAGGAGGGGCTTTAGCACAACATTGCTCTATGTCTCTGTCATCAGTCATTTCTGGGTGAGAAAAGGAAGTTTGGTCTTTTTGCTGCTGAGACAAGAAATCTACAAATGGATACACTGGCAGATATAGAGCAATAACTCTTCAGAGAGAATGTGCAGTGGCAGTCTGTGTGAATTTTTTGCTCAGTCTCAGTCTGGTATACAAAAATATTGCTCCCTTGTTGTCAGGCTCTTAAAATAAAAAAATATATCTTAATTTAAACTTCCAGTTTATTCTAGGATTAATCTGTTCCAATGGTAGCCTCGCACTGTTTGTATTTGCTCTTGAGTCAGATGAAAAGACTGATGCTCTTTTGATGTTTTTACCCAAATTATAAGGCTACAGCAGCCAAATAGCATACACAACTAAAAGTCTTTTTTCTTTTTTTTTTTTTTTTGTCAGGTGCTGTTTAGTATGCCCCTATGAGCTGAAAATCTATCGTTGCCAACACAGTCTCTGTCTTAAGTTATCCCCGAAGTTTATGTTATTAAATGCCATCTCAAACTATTTTTTCTTCTGTACATTTTGAAACTCTCAAACTGCCATTATACACAGGCAGTGATAAAGTTGGCCATTAGTCACACATATTCTCAGATAAATGGCGACAGTGTCATGGAATTCAAACAAAGGCTACTACAGTGTGTAGTTATGTACATAGTGTATTCATAGTATTTTCAGCTTGTTGAGAATGGCATTATCAGAACCAAAAGTGACTTAAATAATTTTGAAATATGTTTTTATTCCAGTCTCTTCTCACAGATATGCACTATCATGTGTTATGTCTGTATACTGCCAATCTACAGTTCAATTACACTGTTTTGCAAAGAGTTGTTTTTATATGTCATTATGGCTTTCACTATGTGTCACTATTTTATGTATGGGACTTTTTCAAGACAGGAGTGTGACAACAAAGCACCATCTTATCAGTGGGGAGAATTCCAATAGAAAGAAGAGTGCCAGACCCTATGCATTCCTCCTGTGACAAGGTTTATTTATGTGGGGAAAAGGAGGGGGATGGAGTCTCCTCCACACGTTAGGTGGGGCAATGGTCAGCAATGAATCAAATAATGAAGCTAACAATGACACCGGATACTTGCAACTTTGTACTTAGTGCCTGCAAGTGCCACACGTGCCCTGGGTTTCCGCCAGCCAAGGGATATATTGTACTGCACTGTAGCTGACCGCCTGTTTGAATGAAAAATATGTATCACTTACCATCGCCTGTGACTGTTGGCAAAGTGGCTGTGTGCATGTTGTCCTTATGAACTCACACCCCCATTTGACGTTTTTTTTTTTTTAGCTTTTTCATTTCCTGTGCTTTTTTTCCCTCATGGTACTCCAAAAATGCCTGATTTTGACTACTAATTTCCCCTACTATCCTTTCCCTGCCCAAGCAGTCTCTAAACTTCCATCTTAGAGTCCACAGCAATTGGATACAGATGGAGATAATAGATGTCTATAGTGGGAATGCCTGTGGCCTGTGTGTGTGTGTATGTGTGTGCGTGAGTGTGTGTCTATTTAAAGGTATATATATATATATATATATATATATATATATATATATATATATATATATATACACCTTTATTAATTTTTTCTTTATATACTTTCCCAAGTACAAGTGTTCTTTTTCAAGAGTTGATGGTCAGCACCATTCGCTATTGTTTTTCTTATCATGTATTCTCAGATTAAAGGTATTTGTGTGTGAGTTAAACTACAGTAATAATGTCGTATAAACAATAGTCAAAAAAATGAATTGGATGCACATATACTTTCTAGCCTATTTTGCATTGTCTGGTTGGGAGGAGGAAGAATACGTTTAAATGAATTATGTATCCCAGAAGTATTTGAATAAATAGAAAAGAATAGAATACCTTTTATTGTCATTATAAATCTTTTTTTACATGTACAACGAGATGAAAAGCAACTCCTTCTTCAGTGCAAACTTGTGTAAATATATACAATATATACATATATACAAATAGAATAGAATAAAAATTCATAAAATTCACCTTGGAATCATAAATTCTAATACATTTTAAAGGTTTTTTTTTTACAGTATCTTTTACAGTCATTATGTAATTGTCCGATTTTCATTAAAAATTGTTTAGTATGTTACATAGGTGTACTCTGTAAGTCGCCAACTGAATTTAATTTCTGATGTGTGAATTAATAATGTCCTAAACCTTACTACACCAAATCTTAATCAAATCACCAGTTATCCATACATTATCAGCTTGTTGAGAATGGCATTATTACATCCAAAAGTGACTTAAATAATTTAAAAATATCTTTTGATTTTAGTTTCTTCTCACAGCTATGAACTGTCATCTGTTATGTCTGTATACTAATATCAATCATGTAATTACACTGTGTTTACGTAAAGTTACATAAACCAGCCAGTGAGCGCTTCATAATTTATCATCATGCCACATAAAACCACAAGACATTTTAATGCGTTACTTCAGGTATTTTATAAAGTGCTCTTTCAGTGTGCATGCCTGAACTGAAAACAGAGTAAGCTGCCAGCCAAGTAACTATTGTGAAAAGAATTCAGTACAAATACTGGTAAAACATTCATTTGAAAGCACTTTGGCCTTTTGCATACTGCTAAAATCAGTAAGATTGTCATGCCAGAGGAATGTGCAGTAAATACTCACTATAAAACTGTGAGAGAGAAGACACAACCCTCTAAATTATAAGACATCGTTGGAGTATGTAGGTCAGAGAGATTTCAGTCCACTCTTTGTATGAGAGGAAAACTGGTTATGAGACAGAACAATGAGCAATATAAGCCAGGAACAAGGAGCATTCCTCTCACAATTCAAAGAGGACTAAATTCCCTCCAAACACTTCAGTATAAAAATAATTTAGACATTGATTAAACTGACGATTGGGTTTTTGTTCTCTACCTATAAACCTTTCAATGTGGTATCTTGACTTAAATCTATGTAAATACTGCAGTAATTTGCGGGAGTCTTAGAAGGCGGTGGTGTTTCAATCAATGTTCTCTCACAGTTACTATTTATGACAGCCACTTGTTTGTGTCTACAATGTTTACCAGTTGTACATCTTTAATTGAATGATGCACATGTGGCAGTGCACACTCACTCCCATAAATAATCTGATATAACTGTCTTCATTGGCAGATTTCTCCCTCCAAAGCGTATGTTTAATGTATACATGCTCACTAGTTGAATTGCCTCTATATGTGAAAAGGGCAGGCGTGGCCCCGATTTTAAATATGGGATTGTGTCCTACCCTTTCTAAATAGAGACATCAAAAAAACCCAAATTCATTTTTAGATCATCTTTTTGGCCGAGCTCTACACACACGCATGCAACCCACAACACACAACACCCACTCTGCCTAACCCAAGCACAATGTAACAATCTCTGTAAGAAGTAATTGCACATAAAAAATACAGATCAAGTCCCATATTCTGCAGGCAGGCATGTCCAAAAGGAGCATATAGATTCCCTACATGCTACAAGCAATCCTTCTCATGTATTTATCACCATAGCGCTACAAAGTGTTAGGTTCCTGCATGTTCTGGGGTTGTTTTCTGGTCCATGTTGTTTTGCCTTTGTCCACTGGGGAGTGTGGTGGTTTCAGTCTTCGCTGATCACAGGTGCATCTGCAACACATTGCCATCAGTGGCGTATTTAAGGCAGCTGCACCTGAGCACCAGTGTCGGATTGTTTCACCTGCTGAGTGGTACTTAGATTTTGAGTGGCTGTTTCTCGTGTTCATGGATTGCTTCTCACGTGTGTTTTTTCCTCGTTCCAAATTCGCCACATTCCCCCAGAGAGGATTCTAGTTCTGGTTTTTTGGACATTCCTCAGAGGAACCTGCCTGCAGACTGATCATAGTCTTATCTATCAGATCGATTTCATTTTGTTCATGTTAATGATGTTTCCTCTGGGTGTGCAAAGGTTCATCATGGTGTTCCACAGGGTTCAGTGCTTGGGCCAATCCTGTTCACTCTTTAGATGCTCCCTCTAGGAAATATTATTCAGAGACATGGCATAAATTTTCATTGCTATGCCGATGATACGCATCTGTATTTATCCATGAAACCTGAAGAAACAGAGCCATTAGCCAGACTCCGGGCATGTCTCAAAGACATAAAAGATTGGATGACCTCTAATTTCTTACTG
Source organism: Pao palembangensis (assembly GCA_015343265.1). Classification (NCBI taxonomy): domain Eukaryota; kingdom Metazoa; phylum Chordata; class Actinopteri; order Tetraodontiformes; family Tetraodontidae; genus Pao; species Pao palembangensis. The sequence goes on from CM027081.1 coordinate 21,884,032, forward strand.
TTAAACGCAGACAAAACTGAAGTCATTGGACCTAAACATCTCATTTATCTTATTCTTGGACCTAAACATCTGAGGACTAGATTATCGGATAGCATTCTCTCTTTGGATGGCATTACTTTGTCCTCCAGTACAACTGCAAGGAACCTGGGAGTTATCTTTGACCAGGATATGTCATTTCTCTCTTATATTAAACAGGTTTCTAGGACTGCCTTCTTTTACCTGCAGGATCTCATAGTTCCGTATACTCCTAAAAGAACACTCAGATCACAGAGTGCAGGTTTAGTTGTAGTTCCTAGAATTCATAAAAGTACACTGGGAGGACGAGCCTTTAGCTTTCAGGCAGCTTTACAATGGGACCAGTTACCAACCTGGGTCCGAGAGGCAGACACCATGTCTGCCGTTAAGATCAAACATAAACCTTTCTATTCAGTAAAGTGTACAGTTAGCCTCAAACAAAGTGTGTAGGACTCAGAGATCTAGTTACAATCAGTTCTCACAGCTACAGGTAGAATAAGTTCATCAAACTTTTATTCTTCAATCTTTAGCATAACTATGCTGCTATAGGCCTATGCTGCTGGGGACACAAACATGATCCACTGAGCAGTTCCCCACCTCCTCTACACCAACCACCATCTCTACTGCCTCACCTCCTGTCCTCTTTTTCTTTTTTCTCTTTTCTCACCGAGATTATCAGTGTGTCCAGTCTTCCATGCTGTGTTGTGTCCCCCCCCCCTTCTCTCTGTCTCTCTCTGTAGCTTTCTGCAGGTCTTCCATCTCCAGATCTTCATGCTGCACAAATCTCGACCTCGACAAACCCAGTGTCCACTGTCAGCACCTGTCTATGCTGTTCCCTTTTTCATGAAAACCTGCCTATGCTGTTTCTCTTTTTATAACAACCTGCTATGCTGTATTATGTATATATGTATTGTGTATATTATGTCTGATATATTTGTATTTCTATGATTGTATTTCTATGATTCTATCATTGTGTCTGTTTCTCCCTCTCTCTCTCTCTGTCTTTATTCTTTCTGTCCTGTCTCCCTCTTCTTTTCCCCCTTTACCCAGCCTACTTTCAGCAGGATGGTTCCTCTTTGTAAGCCAGATCCTGCTTAAGGTTTCTTCCTCTTAAAAGGGAGTTTTTCCTTGCCACTGTGCTTACCTTGGGGTTCAGGCTCTGGGTTTCTGCCTCTGTAATGCACATAGAGACAATTTTTATTGTAAAAGGCGCTATACAAATAAAATTGAATTGAATTGAATTGCCAGGAGGTGACATCCTGTAGAGGACCTTGCCTGCGAAGATTCCGAACAATTTAGCCTTCATTTATGTTCACTGTTTTTTTCCTCCTTTGGAGCTCCTTTTGTTCTTCCTTTTGATTGAGCTACCGTCTCGTATCTGCGGTGGGTTCTAGATTAAGCAAATGTAACGCAGTTGCGTTTAAGAACTTAAGTTAACATGCCTTGATTTAGCCTCTTTCTCAACAGTCTCCCTGTCTGATAGCTATATTACACATCCAAGGTTGTCATGATCATTTTGAAAAAAATATTTTTTCTTTTTCAATTTGAATAAGTGGGCTTTGAACTTTCTGCGGTGTGTCAGGGACAATGAGCACATTAACATCACAACATGCATTTGCCACCAAAGTGCCTTGTGTGCTTGAGGGCATTTAGCCTCTCTAGAGTGCATCCGAGTGGCAGCCGAGACTGCTACAAACCATCCCATTTATAATGAAAACATTAAATTTCTTAGGACGGAGGTCTGGAGGCCTTGCAAAAGTGCTTAGATGACACAATTACCTCCCAATGTGAGCATCTCAGTGCTCAGCTCTTTCATTTCTCCTTGTGAGATGTAGGCAGAGTTCAAGAAGGAGAAAGGTAGAACGAGTTGACTTCTGTTTGAAAGTTAACCTGTAAATATATCCAAAATGAATGTATCCATACTTAAATGCTATATACAAATCAAAGGATACAGAAAGGCCTGTGTGATATTTAAAATAGCATAAAATATAAAAAAAAAAGATATCTATAATTAGTAATAAAATATTTAAAACAGTCACATATTTCAGTTTATTTTCTAAACATTATAAATATGTGAAAGCCACAAAGCTTTGATACTTGAGCTATATTAATACACATTATTTCATCACTTAAACTATAGATTAGTTTCTTTCTGCATCTGGGGAAACCTGCCATGAAAATATATTTTGTTCTCTGCTTTTCCATAGAAAACACGTTAAAGCAAAATACTAGAGATGTACAGTATTAGTTTGATTAACTGTAGTACTTACAGTATTATAATTAAACCATAGCTGACAGTATACCACATTTTTGCATCATTTAGCTTTATTGAAGCTTTTTTTATTCTATACTCAAAAAACAAGTTAGTTCAATATAAGAATTTGAATGCACTAATGTGCATACTTAGAACACGGTCATCTAACCTTTAGTTACCATCGTATCCGGCTTGTCACAGCTGCCGGTCTGCCACTAGTGTTTTTCCACCTCTCACCGCTTCACCTGTGCCATGCCTGCTGATCAGCCGCACCTGCAGCTCGTCTGCCAATCTGAGCCGCTATTTAAACTCTGGACTTTGACTAACTCTTTACCAGATCGTTGTCACAAAGAGGAGGCTCTGGCTCCCGAGATCCTTGCGTATCCATCCCACCTTTCACCGGGTCCAAGGTGGCTCCACGGCTCATTGATGACGGTCCATTGTATTTAAACTCTGGACTTTGACTGACTCTTTGCCAGATTGTTTTTATGCAGCACTTTCCAGCACTTTGTTTTTTGCCTGATTGCCCATGTTTGACCCTGCCTGTATTTGACCTGTTTTTGTCGTCACTTCCCAGTAAACCTGTCTGCCTTCTGTCCCCGACTATGAGAGTGCCTAATCCTGTGTCTACCTGTGTGTAGATTAAACGTGGTTTTACTCGTGTTGTGTCGCACCTGGATCCTTGCCACTAACTCTGACAGTACAATCTGGCCAGATATGGATCCAGCGCACAACCTTCCTGCCACAGTTCGGCAGGGCAGGATTGAGGAGTATCTCCAGCAACATGAAACTCTGATGGCATCTGTGGCAGTGAAAGCAAGGCGAGCCACCGACATCCGCGAGCAAGCCCTTCTATGCTCGCCAAGCATTTTCAACTGCTCATCACCAAACTAGGCGTGAGACTTCCGCTTCTGGCTCCTGCGGTGTCTCCATTAGTCCTGGCCGATGGTCCCAAGTCCTGCGTTGGCACACCGAAATGCTTCGTGGGAGATCCTGAGATGTGCTGCGTCTACGCCGTCATGCACTGGCCGTGCTCGTCTGGAATGTGAGAAATGGGAGCGAAAGATGCCCATTTGTTCTTCTTTACAGACCCACAGCAGGTGCACCGCCGGCCGTAAGCCACGGCCAGTGGAGTATTATGCTGAGGAATTTCAGACTCTGGCCTACCTGAATGACTGGCCTGCTGCATCTCTTATGGACGCGTTTCTGCATGGACTGGCAGATTACATTAAGGACATGTTAGGGGCGTATGAGCAACCCAGGTCATTAGATGGCACCATCAAACTTACCATCCAGCTAGATCGGCAGGTACAGACCCGTGGGTGCTGCAGGCAGCTGAGTCCACCATTTCAGAATGCGTGCATTTGGGATCTTACGTCACCACCGCCGCCATCATAGCCAGCAGCATCTGTATCAATTCCAGAACCAGTACCTGAACCTGTACCAGCACCTGCATCTGTCCTAGAACCAGTACCTGAATCTACCCCAGAACCAGCACCTGTACTTGAATCTGTCCTAGAACCAGTACCAGAACCTGAAGCTGTCCCAGAATCTGTTCCTGCATCTGAACCTGTCCTGGAACCGGAGCCAGTGCAGATGTCTGAATCTGTCCCAGAAGCGCTATGTGTCAGTGTCGGAGCCTGGCCCGGTTTTGGAGGCAGCGCCAGGACCATTCCCAGACTCCGCTGCAGGTCCAGTGCTGGTTTGACCCAAAACATTCCTAGAACCAGCCGCTGGAGTCTGATCCTGGTATTTTCCCTGCAGTTCTCCCTGTTGTGGGATTAAATCCAGGTAGAGAAAAAAGCAGGTTTAGCCGCACAATGATTTTTTTTTTTTGTTTTCCTCATCATACATTGCCATCGGTCATAAAAAGAAATTCAAATGCAAAAGAGTTCATTAAATTCAGTAAATATATACAATAAATATACAACAGCTTTTCAACTAACAAACTATATACATTCATTCACTGGTTTGTATGTTGTACAATCTCCCAACAGAATGTCTGTTGCGCAGCGGGGTTGGTAACATTGTGTGGGCCATAGTGAAAGTGATGTCTTTCAACAGGTGCTTATGTGTAGTCGGGGTTGTATCAGGGTAGATGCATCTGTTGACAAGTTTCTTGGCTTTGTAGGTAAAAACTGTTCTTCAGCCTGGAGGTTCTGCTCCTTATGCTCCTGAGAGCAACAGACTAAAGAGTGCCTTTGCATTCACTTGCTCTAATCACATTGGTCATATTAACAGCATCACCATGGCATTATCTTCTGAAGACATGAATATGTGCCTTTGCTTCTTGATGAGACTGGCTTTGTTTGGGGAAATGTGCACAGTACAAATAATCCAGCTGACACAAACACTAACAACTGCTACCACTGGCAACTATAAAGCAGCTGGCTAGCTTTGTTCGATTTTAACTTATCTCAGCTTAGCATGTGCAATTGGAGCCAGTGAATTTTACAGTACTAAAGTTAAACAAAATCCACAACAATGTTTTTACTTGTTTTAATTGGTTTAAATTATATTTATGTGATATGAGACAGGCAATATACTGTATGTGTATGGTTTCATCATCAAACTCATAGCAAAATGTCAAACAACTTCTTTAAATTTTTAATGTATCATGGGAATTTTTTTAAGCCACTTTAACATGAGAGGGCTTTGCATTCTAACATTTAACATCTATTTATTTAAAATGAAAATATATATGTTATGGCTTATATATGTTTGGTTGGCTACATTTTATTATCTTTGTATCCAAAAACAACACTAATGCAGAGAAACAAACATGTTTATTAGATATGAAACATTCTCTATAATATTTTAAGCAATATCAGTGTAATATTTTTGTATGTACCAAGAAGTCTTTGCAACAATGAGCAAAGATATGTTTGAAGAACGCAGGGCACAGAATTTAATGGAAAGAACACCCGTCCAAATTCTAAACATGGGATTGTATCCGTCATGCTTTGGAGTCGTGTTGCAGACTATAATTTTCAACACCTTTTGGAAGCAAACTTCACACCATCTGTAAAAACGCTGAAGATGGAAAAAAAGAATGGCTTCTATAAATAGATTATAATTCAGAACACACCTTAAAATCCACAATGAACAACTTCAAAAAGCACAAACTGGAGGATTTACTATAGTCCCCACAGATTCCTGACCTATATATCATTACAAAAAACAGTTTTTAGATCTCAAAAGAGTAGTGCATGCAAGACGGACAATTCTTCCAGAATTGGAAAACTTTTGAAAGAAAAAGGGGGCAAAATAACCCTCAAAAAAAAAAAAAAAAAAAAAAAAAAAAAAAAAAAAAAAAACAATATAAATGCTGTTTACTGGCTTGCCAAAGGGAGTGCTATTAGGCCTGAACTATACTGGTGTGCTCAAACATTTGGATGCCATTGCCTGAGTGCTTGAGCAGTCTATTTGATCTGCTAATCATATACAGAAAAAGTCCGGGCGGAGACTTTTTCAACTGTGTTGAGCATCCTAACACGAAAACACCGTTCTGTTAAGACAGAGAGGAGCAGCTGCGTGTGCAAGCACCGCTATTTTGGATCTCTATCTATTTACTATTATGCTGTTTAGCTTCCAGGTCTGATGACGAAGTAGAAGAGTGCGTGCACAACACTCATTCTAGTTTAGGTCCACTTGAGATAAAGACATGGAGATGTATTTGGAATCTTTCTTTTGCTCTTACATAGTAAGACATGCAAATGTATTTAAAAAATGAATTATTTAATTAGTTAATTTCCAAATGTCATTTAAAGATTGTGACTAACCAAATTTAAAAAAGAATAATAGTGAGACATTGATTGTGGCTAAATCAAATAATAAAAAGTGCAGAGGAAAGCCCATTAAAGAAAAAAAAAAAAACAGTAAACCTAAGACCCTGACAACATTATTGTAGAATATAGGTCTACATAGCCAACATAGCCATAATTCTGTTGCATAATTAGTAAAATGGTATATGTCGTTTTGTCATAGGTAATGGTAAATATTTTGATGACATTCTCTTATCTGGACAGTATCATTGTATTCAGAATATGCTCTGCACTTGATTTATACTGATATAAATAGATTTAGCAGCCAAGTCTTCTGCAGCAGATCTTCCAACAACTTCTATAATAAACACACTACTCATTGTCTTTGTCTATGTTAACCATTATATGCTATAGCTAAGAAATCAAACAGCCTCCATTGTCACCTGCCCCCGGATACTTTTCCATCCATCTGTTTGCTGGCCAGGAAGTGCTCTCTCCATAACCCCTGAACTCTGGAACTGGGCTCTGAATAAACATCTAATTGGCCGAGCTTCCTGTTTAGCCTAATAGGAATGCTGACTATTTTTGTCTGTTTACAGTCTTTAGACTGTCTCCCTTTCTTAGACTCTATGTGTTGTTTATAATAGAACAATGTCCTTTGCAAAAACTGTGCTTCAGAATATCAGCGTTTCTTTTTGTCTGTGGGAAGGTTTTATTTCACTCATTTTGTGGCCTTAGCTTATTTGTGAAAATCAGCTTTCAAGTTCTGTTGTACACCAGAGCGAAAACATATTGAAACATTTATAATATTAAGATGAAAAAAATTTGACATTGGGCCCCATCACCGAAGACCACAAGAACCCTGTGCAACTGCTGTAACCGCGTGTCCAGGATCCAATCGACCCAGTCAAAACTTAATATAACTACCTTTTCAGCTGTCTTGCCTCTTGTCAGATATAAAATGAAGGATTCACTGCACTCAAGGTGACTAATTTGCCTCTTTCTTTATTAAGTCTTTATGGCTTCATCGTGGAAGCAAAATAAAGCATAAAATAAAAACAGAAGTCAGTTAGGTTACATAAAATTGAAAGGTAGGGCAATTTGAATGAACACAACATGAATACGAACACAACACTGCACAATAACATAATCTAACCATTCCTGTTTGACATATCTTTTTTCTGTTCAAACAGCCATGCCATTTTACAATTACCACTGGCCCTTGCTTAGCCTAATTCACCAGGAGCCCAGCGTCGAGCCTTCCTGCTTGCAAAGTCATTGATCAAGTCTTTGAAGTCCAGCATATGGTAGACCTCAAATAGTGTTTTTAATTTTTTTTTACAAGTTTTAGTTTACTGAAACTCTCTCAGCTCAATAAACGGTAACAAGCAATGTGCAGAAATATGCACACTTCTCCAAATATGCTCTGCAGTTGCAGCCCATGCGTGCATGAATTGCTTTGCGTTTTAAAATCTACCTCAACAAATTTCTCCTTGTAGGACTGCCAAAATTCAGTAAGCAACAAAATATCTGATTTCAAGGTATTATTTGAGCCATCTCTGTGACATTAACACTGACTTAATCACTCAATGCTTCAACATGCCCAGCATCCCAAAAAGACTAGGCTATAGCTTTTTTTTGATTTAGATACTTAGTATTATGTGAAAAAAGAAAAGGTGTTTGACAGGAAAAAAATAGCCTAGTTATCTTGAATTAGTACAGATAAAGAGAGAAAAAAAGACAAAAACATCATTCACACAGCCCCCCTTCAATAAAGCTAACTGACATTCCATGTTGTTCACCTGGTGGGGGTTCATGTGGTTGGAGGGGGTTATTGGGAGACACTGCACCTGGTGACATAGTTGCTGAGTCTTGTAGGGAGGGCAAGTAAACCCATTTAGTTTAATTAGCTAAACATCTAATTAGCTAAACATCTCATTGTGGACATCAAACCAGCAAACATCTTGATTTCACCCACTCAAAGACTATACCAACCTTTCCTTGAGAAAAACTTGGTGACATATTGTTGCCCTTTGATCTCTCTCTCCTCTTTTGTAATCCAGACTTTACTTTACCATATATCGCGGCAGCCTCTCTGCACTCTGCCTGCGCAACTCGGAATGTAGCAGGCAGTCTAGCGCAACTCGGGCTATACCATTTGGGGGGGTGGGGCAAATAAAGTCAAAATCTCGGACATTCATGTTATGAAAATATGAGTAAATGTATTTAATTGCTTTATTTTTAATCAAATAATGATTTTTATTTTATTTTTTTTTGAGGGTTGGGAGGCCCCCGTGTCAGTCAAGGGCCCTCTTCGAACTTTCCCCCCCTTGCGGTGCCCATGTGTGCAGCACACAGGAGAACAAAAAAACATCTGGTTAAAGAACAAGTTGTGTCATTATGCAAACTGCACTCACAGAAAATGCAAATAAGATGACACATGATAAACATCTGAATACAATATATGTATACCAACAATCTTATAGATGTGTTTGTATCGAAATTATGTGCTAAATTAAAAGGTTTGTTTATTTGCCATATGTGATTTTATCCTCTCTAATCGCTCCAAAATGATTAGTAACCATTTGATTAGTAATCAGCATTCCTGTCTTGATTGCAGCTCAAAGTAAATCAGTCAATAAGCTATGGTTAAAATTAATCTGATCCCAATTTTAATTATTTGAAAATACAATTAAATTTTTTCCTATATAGGATTTTAATGAGGTGCTCGGACAACTGAACCAGATGTTGCCCAAAGCCTTGAACGGATAACAATTGTCAACAATTTCTTGATTAAAGGTTGTGTCCCTTCATGCCTAAGACAGGATGATTACATCAGGACCCTGAGCTAGAAGGTAGCATGCTGAAAGTGTTTTTATTGATGTGGAAGGAAATTTAGGTTGACTGCTTCCGCATAATCTGAAAAGCTCACACTGTCAGACTTTACAGTGGGACCCAGGAGCGACACGATGTTGAAATAAAACCCCGTTTTATTTCCAAGCAGGCAGACAGAGGATCAGGCAGTCTCATGGTCAGGTACAGAAGGCAGGCAGGTTTACCGGGAGATAACAGCAGAATGAGGTCAGGTACAGGCAGGGTCAAAACCAGGCAATCCAGTAGAGATCACTTGTTACAGCACACTGCTGTAACAAGCGACATTAACGAATACATAAGACGATCTGTCAAAGATCGTGTCAGAGTCCAGAGTTTAAGTAGCTGCGTAGATTAGCAAATGAGATGCAGGTGCCGCTAATCAGGAATGCAGCGCAGGTGAGACGGAGAGGGGAGGAAAACACACCGGGGACGGCTCCTGACATCCCAACACACGGAGCAAAGGGTCAAAATCTGTGAAGGGAGGGCCCCATCCCTCCTGGCTCAGGCCCAGTTTCCCAGGGCAGTTCCTCTGCCCCTGTCAACGAGGGTGGTCAATGAGGGCTAACCCTAACCCCCAACCCTAACCCAAGCCGGGGACAACAGACCGCCATTAATGAGGAGGAGGCGGGAGAGGGCAGGCTGGGGCCAACAAGTTCTTCTGGACCGGATCTGCGTTGGATCCATGGAAGGTGGGATGGATCCACAGGGACCTTGAGAGCTAGAGCCTCCTCTTCTCTCAGCAGCTTGGACCCCTCCTCAGGCCTCCCGGAGTGAACTCAACCTCCGCTACAGCCGGTTTAGCTGGGACTAGTGCAGGCATCACTGATGCAGTGGCAGATTTGGCTGTTGCAGGGGCACTCTTACCTGGGGCAGGAGCAGACTTTGCAGGGGTCACAGCCCTTGCTGCCGGGGTCACAGCCTTAGCTGCAGGCCTCTTCTGCTCCTTCGCCTTTCTGGAGACAGTTTTGCTGCTAGCTGCTGCAGGTGTCACCCTTGCAGATGTTGCCTTGGCTGATGGGGCTGACTGAGGTGCTTTTTCAACCTCTTTCTCACCATCACCGTTCGACTCTTCACTGCTGGAACTCTCCACACTGGGTCTTGCCTTTTTGGCTGCTGGGCTGTTTATGGCTTCCTTCTGGATCGGAGGTGCTTTCTTTTCTTGGCCTCAGGAGACTTCACCCAGAAATTAAAGGCATTTACCAGACTCTTTTCATTTTGGACTAGAGGAGTCACCTTCATCTGTCTCCAAAACAGCTGGACCATCTTAGTCAGAGGGCTCTTGGTTCAGAAAAGCATACCCAGGCTTGTCAGACCATCGGGAGGGACTGAACACCCACGAGGAGACAACAGTGTGCGTGTCTGGAAATGGAGAGGCACCCAAACCATCAGTACTAGGCAGCGTAGTTTAAGTAGCTGTGCAGATTAGCAGATGAGATGCAGGTGCGGCTAATCAGGAATGCAGCGCAGGTGAGACGGAGAGGGGAGGGACACACACCAGTGCAGACCGGCAGCCGTGACACACTGTTTGAAACCCAATCCCACTTTTAATAGAATAGAATAGAAGTACTTTATTGATCCCAGACATAGGAAATTGACTTGTCCCAGCAGCATCGTCAGTATTAACATATTTACAACATATTTACAGTATAATAGTGTGCAATATGAGTGATATGACTGTGCAATGCAATAAATAATTATGACAATGTGCCACATGAAAGTACTGATGGAGCACATCACCGCACAAGGGCTGTGAGTCTCAGTCAGATCTAAAAAAAGATTAGAAAATGTGTTTATACCTATCAAAATTTAAAAATATACACATAAAACAAAATGTAAAGTACTAAATGGGCAGGGCTATACACACAAGACTATTTACAATATATACACCTTTCACCTTTCACATATGTATATGGGAGAGATATGGATATATGGGCATTTACATTGGTATAGACTGGTAAGTCTATACCAATGTATGCGCAGGATAATTGTGCAGAGTTGCAAAATACACACATGGTGTATTGTATTAAAAAAAAACTAAGTGTTAGGGTCCGGCTTGCCGGCCCTTTGGGAGCTACCCGAAGTGCCCTGCTTTCCCCCAGAGGGTGCGGTCCCTTAGATTTAGCGAGGATCATGCACTCTGTGGCTGATCACCGTCAGATAAAGGCGTAGGCTGCCAGCTGGTCCTGGGTTAGTGGATCATTGACATTGTTTTGGGGACTGACACTGTGTGGTGTAGCATTGAGTGAGTGTGAGTGTGAGTGGAGTGTGAGTAAGAGTGTGAGTGTGAGGTGGAGGGGTGGAGTGTGAGGTGCTCTCGCAAAAGGTTTTGGTTTTTTCTTTTGTTTCAGTCCTTCTGTCAAGGAGCGGCTTTTGATTTTCTGGCCAGCATACCCAATAAAGGGTTGTTTTTGGTTTCTTGAACCGCGCTCATGTCTGCATTTGTCCTCACTACTACACCGCCCAAGTAACAGAATGATCCCGCCAGCTATGGACGCAGCAGACTCCGCTTCCCCACGCTGCTGAACTGGGGAGCCATTATCCCAGGGGCTGTACGCTGGGCGGCATGTGCAACGCCAATGCGCTCAGGCGGAGGGAGTCGGCTCAGGTGAGGGCCAGGTTGTGGAGATCCATTGTCCGGGGAGGACAGCCAGCTCCTGCCTGCTACCGCCGCGAGCTCCGCCCAGGCGCGCCTATTTTTTTCGGCACCTTCTGGCACGGTTCGCGCCGCCATCCACTACTGCTCTCACTGGCACTGCTCTTGCCCTGCTGGGCATAGATGGTCCTACTCGGTGCCTTGGCATCTCTCCGCCCGGACGCATCACGCTGCAGTCTCCGCATGTGTCTGGAGCCCTTCGCTGCGCCCGACGGTCAACGGGTTCTTCCGGACCAGTTTCCTTCACCAGCAGCGCCGAAGCCCATGCCGTGGACAGTGCCGAGGGCAGCGCCGGAGCCCACGCCGAGGGGAGCACCGAAGCCCGCGCCGAGTGCAGCGCCGAGGGCACCACTGAAGGGAGCGCCGGTTCGCCAGCCGAGGCAGCGCCAGCTTCCGGCTCCGGCAGCGCCGCCACGCCCACTCTGTTCCGGAGGGCAGCGCCTGCGGGCAGCGCCGGCTCGCGCTGAGGGCAGCCGCTGACGCCCACCTGTTCCGAGGGCAGCGCCAAGCCCGCGCCACGCCAGTCTCGAGGGTGGCGGCTCCGACTTCAGCGCCGACGACAGTCTCCAGCGCCGAGGACCCCGCTGGCCCAGACGCTGATGCCCCAGTCGCTGGTAAAAGGGATCTGTGAACAGAGTCTGACTGCCGTCCTCCGGCCCCACACCCTCCTCCCACCCTGGATGATGGACGGGGTGGTCCTAAGGGGACAGGTAGGGCGCCTGTGAGGTTTCATTGAGGGGGCATTGTTAGGGTCCGGCCACGCCCTTGGGAGCTACCCTATGCCCTGTTTTCCTTGCAGAGGGCGCGGGGTCCCCAGGACGGAGTAGGGATCATGCACTGTGGCTGGGATCACCTGTCAGATAGCTGGCGAGGCTGCTAGCTGGTCCTGCTGCGAAATCATTGACATTGTTTGGGACTGACACTGTGTGTAGCATTGAGTGCTCTGTGTCTCTGTGGCTGCAAAGGTTTGGTTTTTTTCTTTCGCTCTCCGTGTGTCCTTCTGTCAAGGAGCGGCTTTGTTTCTCATGCATACCCAATAAAGGGTTGTTTTGCTCTGCGGCGTCATGTCTGCATTTGGGTCCTCACCACGCACGTTCCGTAACACTAAGCAATATAACTGTAAATGTAAAAAAAACTGTAAATGTAAACATAGTTTAAATGTAAACATAGTTTACATTTACAGATTGCACAGAATATTAGCACCAGAGATTTTTACAGTATGCTGTAAAACTGTATTTTACAGTATGACAGAATGCTCGCTCTGTGAGTCATATGTGAGTTTCGAACACATCCATAAATTGCCGCGAGTAGATTTGTACTGGTTTTAATGGAGAGCCACTTGCAGAATTAACACTGAAAATCATAAAACTAACACATATTTTTCTGGTGAATAAATGACCCGGTTGGAATACTCGCTTGGGTGTCGTTGCTTTAGTCAGCTGCTAGAGGTCTTTTTTTAAAAACGCCCATAATGGCCGTAGTTGCAGCACTGAATTAATGACCCATGAGGTCGTTTTTCTAAGGAGAGCAGGCTCCATTTTTGGGATACCACTAAATGCTAAAGGTATAGCATGATCCCCTCTTACATTTTTGTGGTGTGTCACATTAGGAGTCATCAAAGCACTTTCAAACAACAGTTATATTGTTTTGACAAAAGAATGATGTCATACCATGTCCAGTACCATTTGTAGCAAGTTAAGAGGTAATAGGCCTCAATTTAAAGTTAAATATATACTGTTTCACTTATGTCAAGAGTGAGCTGTGTATGTTTTCAGGTTTTCTTCAGAAGCATCAATGCAAAGCTTCCCCCCCAAACTCTGATTTAAAATATTGTTTTCTCTAAAAATTAATTATTGTATACATCTATTTCCAATTATATAGAATAGTATACTAAACAAAAAAAAAAATCATCATTCCTCAAATGTGGAAAAACACCTTTAACATTATTTGAGAACTTTGTATGGTATGCCTCTAGTCAGGCTAATCTTGTCTAACTGTAGAGCCGAGAAGACTATTCGTATGGCTTTCATCATCTTCACTGTGTATGTTCTGGTCAAACTCCTAACCAGCAACAAAGCAGATGTCTAGAAGAAAAAAAAAAGCAGCATATTTGAGTTTAGCATCATCAAATGTGGTTCAGTTTATTTTCAGAGAAGTGCACTAACATTACTGTTTTTTTATTCCAGGATTCTGAGCCACAACAAAATCCATGCTTTGAGAAATGGATCATTCCTTGGACTTAATGCTTTGGTGAAACTGTGAGTAGTCTATTGTTTTAATCGGACTATTAAACTTCTGCAGATACTGCAACATCACATACCTTGCAGTTTATAAGAAATCAAATCAGAGGGGTAGTTTATAGTTGGTCTTAAAAGACTTTGTGTACAGGCAAATGTTTCCGCCCAGTTGTCGACTTCTGTCCATCAGGGAGGACGATACAGTCTGGCTATTGCATCATTTAGTTATGTTGAAAAATTCACATAATTACACTGCAGTACATTTTCAAGTAAGCCCCACTTCACTGTGCAAGATAAGGAATGGTTCAGGGAGGAGAATGGTTCTGGAATGGAACCATAAGGAATGGTTCTGGTTCATATAGGAACAGTCATTTTAAAGATATTAAAATGGTAATTCTTCAAAATTAAAAATTAAAATAATTACCATGGCATAGTTACATTAGACCCTTAAAAACAAAAGAAAAACCCTTTTCTTTATTTGCCTTAAAATAATTGTCCGATTACACAGCAAGTGCACAGTATGGCTAGATGAGGTTAGTCAGTCAGTGTAGTTCAACTCCTGAATTTTTTACGCACAATAAATTCAACTCACCCAGCCTTGCTGATATCGGCACAAAACATTTATCAACAGTTTCTGTTTCTTAAGCAACAAGCAATCTTGAGTCACTAATGAAAATTCGAACAGTATAGCCCACAGCTGCAGATAGCAGCTATATTAATCTAATCTAAGAGGTTTTATGGTGCCTGCCTCAAAGTTACTGAAACTTTTATCTTTGGAGGAAAAATAACTCTGGAATTTGTTGTGAAATCACAGATTTCCTCATCAAATTTGACAATTGCCTGTACAGACATTGGCCCTCATTTATCAGTCTTGCGTAGAAACATGCGCAGATCTGAGTGCAGGAGTCATGGTATGAAAAGAGGCACGTGTGATTAATAAAAAATTTTGTATATGGCCAATCCCAGTGTATGAATCAGCCGGTCTTGATGAATGCGGTGGCTGAAAACGATCATCATTAACATGTTCCGCCCTTAAATATTCATGTTTCAGAGGCTTCACCCACTGAAGTCAAACACAGAGAGGAGAAACCTGAGAAAGAAACTTTTTCGAGCTGGAAGTTGTTCCCCTCGAGTCTGGGGAGAAGGTTAAACAATGAGGCGCTGTTTGGAAGCATGAAAACCGGTGTTAAAGGAGCCCAGAAAAATACTGTCTTGAGAATAGTGCCGCTGTGGACGAGCAGATGTGTTGCTGCCCTAACACAGTAACGCTTGTGTGTGCACTGTTGACGCTGCTGCACTGTGGCAGGTTCACCAGTTATTAAATATTCTGTCAATTACCACGAAAAAAACAGAAAACGTTTACTTTGACAAAAAGGACAAGATTGCTTAAAAGAAAAAAAAGAAATTAACTAAAACTAAAACTAGAAAAAATGACACCGAAAAACAAACCAAACATGAATTTCTTTGGAAAAAATGGGTTATATTTTTTCAGGTGAATGCAAAACGCTTTTGTAAAAAACAGATGTATTTATTTTATTCAGTGATATATTTCCGTTTTAATATGTACGGAATATGTGGCTGTCTGTGCTTAATGACCAGTTTGAGGTGTGTTTAATCATTATTTTTACATTTTTTAAGCTTTTGCTGTGCTGCACCACGAATCCACACTGACTCTAACTTGCGTACACGATGTCAGACCTGACATGAGATTTGAGCAGCTCGTATGCTCACGTTCAGATTGATAAATGCCGAGCCTTGCGTGAAAATGGCCGTGCGCAGTTTTCTGCCGTACGTACAGTTGATAAATGAGGGCCATTGTGTTGAAGTTAGAGGCTTTGCTGATTTTTGCAATGTCAGAGGTCTGAACCAACTTTTGAGCTAATTTGAATTGTTTTATCCATTATCCATCATTTACTAATAGCTTTGACAAATGCCATATTTGATTCCTCATTAATCAAATGGTGAGTTGTGCCCACAGGTAGAGAGAACAGTTATTTTTTTCTTTTCAAAGGGAACTTGTTAAATTAAGAAAATTACAAACTTAATATATATGTTACAAAATGTAAGTAGAACAAAAATACATATATGGATAATATGAAATCCTGTAATCAAAAACTAAGAATAACTATCAAGCAGGTGGATCTAAATGGAGGGCATACGCTAAAACAAATTTGTAAAGATTTGAAAAAACTTGAGCAAGAAGCTAAATGAACAGAGAGTCAGAGTGGATCCCACCACTATTTTTTTTTTTAAGCCAGATAAATACATTTCTAGTAATGAAATATCTTGGAAATATTGCCTGAAAAGGGTGTAATCACACAGGTCTCATTTAACTCAACCTTTGATCTCATTTGGAAATTAAGGTAAGTTCACACAGTAAACCTTTTCATTTTGTAATTTTTTTTGTAGTGTTTTTTTTTTATTTTGGCTGTCTTGTTCTAACATTTCTATTTCTCTTATTGGGCCTTGTCATTATTTCAAACATTGCATCTACATGTGCTTCTCATTTTGGAGGTGTAATGAATAGTTTCTGTTATTATGTGCTGCTGTAATCAAAGACCAGTCCACTAGATCTGAATAAAAACAATTAGAGATTTATTGCATTCCATACCCTAAGTGCTGAGGATAAATATACACTGCTAAATTCATAAATTTAGCAGTGTATGTTACATACACAAACATACACTCTCACTCTTAGCTATCTCTGTTATGCCGCCATAATGTTTCCTAGTATGGAAATCTTACTAGTGACCCACGCCTAAAGAAGGCGTGGGTCACATCACACATTTTACTCTTGAATTGTGAGATTGATACACAAATAGATAACAAACTTGTTATCCATCTTAGATAACCCTGACCACCCTCTCCACCCACTCCTGGACAGGCAGCGGAGCTCCTTCTCAAACAGACTGATTCAGCTCCGCTGCCACAAAGACAGATACAGGAAATCTTTCCTGCCCAGTGCAATAACCCTGTTCAACAGCTCCGTCTGACTGAGACTCACTGAGCCCTTTGTGCTATGATAGGCTCCATTAGTACTCTCATGTGGCACATTGTCATGTACTTACTTATTGCATTTGTAACATTGCACATTTGTTTATTTCCACTTCTTGATGCACTTCTTGATTTCTACTTCTGGTTGCACATTCTCATATTGCACATAATTATTGTCCAAATACAATAATATTTACAATATTTATTGTAAATATATTGTGTTAATGCTGACGATGCTGCTGGAACAAGTTAATTTTCCCATGTCTGGGATGAATAAAAGTACTTCTATTCTATTCTATCCCTGGAGAACCCATGGGGTCAAATTTGGCTACTGTTAATTGCTGCTACCCAAAACAAACAAAAAAAAAAGTCAAATTTAACTTCAAAAGCCCAGAGTGCCACTTCTGGCCCCTGCATAGAGACACCTAGTGGATGAATATTGAACTGACATGATGGCTGACAAGATGGCTGATCACATGCTGTTTTGTTGAGCTGGAAACCTACTCAAACAAAGTTGTCCTCACAGCAAACCAGCAGTTGGTAAAGGTGTGTATTTTTTGTTAATCTATTTAGTATTAGCTTGCAGAATGCCTAGAAGTACGTTTTATATTCTTTTTGGATAAATTACTGACTCTGAGCTAGTTCAAAAAACGATTGGCCAAAAATGACCCTCTGGGTGTATGGATTAAAAAATGTTTCGTTCTTTGAGTGACTTTGTATATGGAGAATGGTGACAGACACTTGAGAAAAATAAAAATAAAAAATATGTCTAATACTATATACAGCTCTGGAAAAAATTAAGAGACCGCTGCAAAATTATCAGTTTTCTGATTTTCACTATTTATAGGTATGTGTTTGAGTAAAATAAACATTTTAGTTTCATCTTTAAACTACTGCCCACATTTCTTCTAAATTCCAAATAAAAATGTAGAGATGCTGATTTCAGAAAAAAAAGTGGTCTCTTAATTTTTTCCAGAGCTGTATATACGTATATAAGTGCTGTACTGTACATGATTTATGACCATATTGCACATGAGGTCTATTGTGTGATTGCTAGGATACTGCGTTAGCCTGATGGCTGTGGGGAGGAACAACCTACAGTAGCCCTCCTTCCTGAACTGAGGATGCCTCAGTCTAGTGCTGAAGGAGCTGCCTAGGGCCTCCACAGTGTGGGGCAGAGGGTGGGAGGAGTTACTCCTGATGGATTCAGCCTGGCCAGCATCCTTCTGTCTGCCACCTCCTCAATGGAGTCCAGGCTGCAGCCCAGGACAGAGCCAGCTCTCTTAACCAGCTTGTTAAGTCTCTTCCTTTCCCTGTCTGTGCTGCTTCCCCCCCAACACGCGATGGAGAACTTCTGGAGATGGCACTGTTCAGAGTTGTATCTGAAGTCTGATGTGTACAGTGAGAAGAGGGATGGTGAGAGCTGGTCCCCCGTGGAGCCCCATGCTGCAGACCACCACCTCCCATGCACAGTCCTGCAACCTCACATACAGGGCCCTGGTGGTAGCAGGTAGATGTCTGCATCGTCCACCCCAATGCCAGGTCTATACGCGGACTGCAGCAGGTCCAGTGCTGAGTTCACCTGGTTGTGGAGGTAGCAGAGGACAATCTTCTCCATGGTCTTCATCAGGTGAGAATTCAGGGCAATGGTCGGTTCCCTGGGATGGGCTGTCTTGGGGACCAGAACGACACACGATGTCTTCCACAGGGTTGGAACCTTCTCCAGGCGAAGGTTCAGGTTGTACAGAACATGTACAGAACCACCTCGCTGAGCTGGTCTGCACACTCCAAGAGTAGTCTGGGGTTGATTCCATCTGGCCCTGTGGCCTTCCTGACCTTTAGCCTCTTTAGTTCCATCTTCACCTGGTGCAGAGTAAGGGACAGGGCACTGGCGACTGGGGGGGATGGTCCATATAAGCAGGACTCCCGTGATGGTAGAAGAAGGGGCAGAGTGGGGTGCTTGGGGCTGAGGTGCGAACATCTGGGGGGGCGTTGCTGGCCTGGGGAGGTGTGAAGCGGGACCTGACTGGGTGGTCGGAGGGGGCAGCGACAGTACAGAGTCCATCCATCCATCCGTCCATCTTCTTCCGCTTTCCCAGGGTCAGGTCGCAGGGGCAGCAGCCTAAGCAGGGAAGCCTAGACTTCCATCTCCCCAGCTACTTCGTCCAGCTCTTCCGGGGGGAGAGGTTCCCAGGCCAGCCGAAAGACATAGTCTCTCCAGTGTGTCCTGGGTCTTCCTGAGGGCCTCCTGCCAGAGGGACGTGCCCTGAACATCTCACCAGGCAGGTGTCCGGGAGGCATCCTTACTAGGTGCCCGAGCCACCTCATCTGGCTCTTCTCAAGGCGAAGGAGCAACTCTATTCCGAGCCCCACCCAGATGACAGAGCTTCTCACCCTATCTCTAAGGGAGAGCTCAGCCACTCTATGGAGGAAACTCATTTTGGCTGCTTGTTCTTGCGTTCTTGTTCTTTCGATCACTACCCAAAGCTCATGACCATAGGTGAGGGTAGGAACGAAGATCGACCGGTAAATTGAGAGCTTCGCCTTTCGGCTCAGCTCTCTCTTCACTAAAACGGATCGGTGCAGAGTCTGCATTACTGCAGACACCGCACCGATCCACCTGTCAACCTCCTGCTCCATTCTTCCCTCACTCGAACAAGACCCCGAGGTACTTGAACTCCTCCACTTGGGGCAGGATCTCCTCCCTGACCTGGAGAAGGCACTCTACTTTTTTCTGGCTGAGAACCATAGCCTCAGATTTGGAGGTGCTGATTCTCATTCCAGCCGCTTCACACTCGGTTGCGAACTGATACAGCAAGAGTTGGAGGTCACGGACTGATGAAGCCAACAGGACCACGTCATCTGCAAAAAGCAGAGTTGGTCCTGAGGTCACCAAACCGGACCCCCACAACACCATGGCTGCGCCTAGAAATTCTGTCCATAAAGGTTATGAACAGAATTGGAGACAAAGGGCAGCCCTGGTGGAGTCCAACCCTCACTAGAAACGAAACCGAGTTACTGCCGACAATGCGGACCAAGCTCTGACACTGGTCATATAGGGAGCGGACAGCCTGTATCAGGGGGCCTGACACCCCATACACCCGGAGAACCCCCCACAGGTCTCCCCAAGGAACTCGGTCGAATGCCTTCTCCAAGTCCACAAAACACATGTGGACTGGTTGGGCAAACTCACATGCACCCTCAAGGATCCTGCTGAGGGTGTAGAGCTGGTCCACAGTTCCACAACCAGGACGAAAACCGCATTGCTGCTACTAAATCTAAACAGGTTCAATTCCTGTGTCCATGTTTGATCACCAGAGGCCTGGTGACCACCCCACCCCCCTGGGTTGTGGCCATTTGCTTCAGACCCCTCAATACTTTCAATTCAATTCAATTTTATTTATATAGCACCTTTTACAATAAAATTGTCTCTAGGTGCTTTACAGAGGTAGAAACCCAGAGCCTGAACCCCCAGGTAAGCACAGTGGCAAGGAAAAACTCCCTTTTAACAGGAAGAAACCTTGAGCAGGACCAGGCTTACCAGGAGGAACCATCCTGCTGAAAGTTGTCTGGGTAAAAGAGGAATAAAAGAGGGAGACAGGACAGAGAGAATAAAGAGAGAGAGAGGGAGAAGAGATACAATCATAGAACCATAGAAATACAAACAAAATACAATCATAGAAATACAAATACTGTTGTTCTGTTCTAGGCGCTGCTCTAGTTTCCTCATGTAGCTCTTTGCACCTCCTGATCATGTATTTCAGCTCCCTTTGCACTCTTTGAAGCTCCTCCCTATCTCCTGAAGTGAAAGCCCTCTTCTCCTTCAGCAGGGCTTTCAGATCTGGGGTCACTCAGGGCTTGTTGTTGGCGAAGCACCGTATGCGCTTGGATGGTACGGTGCTTTCCACACAGACATTTATGTAGTCTGTGATGCAGTCCTCTTCCTCTTCCTCTGTGGAGGCTGTTTTTGCACCAAGGAAGCAGATGACGAGGTTGTAATCGGAGCAGGGTGGGGGGAGGGCTGTATGCATCCTTGATGTTTGCATACAGCAAGTCCAGAGTTTTATTGTCCCTTGTGTGGCAGTCAACGTACTGTGTGAAGTTGGGTGGCAGAGAGCGAGGCATGATTGAAGTCTCCAGAGATGAGAGTACCTATACAAACATGCAATTTATTTGTGTGAATATAAACTAATATTTTGACAACACACATTTCTTTTTGCTATTTTTACTCTTGTACTTTTACTGTGATGAAGTCTGATGCAAACACCATCAGGCAATCAGTACAGGACTTAGGTTGCTTTATGAGCACATCCACTGTTGAACTTTTTTTTTTTCATGAGCGTAAATTCAAGTAAATTCAGATGTATTTATATAGAACCTTTTACAATAAAATTGTCTCTAGGTGCTTTACAGAGGCAGAAACCCAGAACCTGAACCAGGTAAGCACAGTGGCAAGGAAAAACTCCCTTTTGACAGGATGAAACCTTGAGCAGGACCTAGCTTACAAGGAGGAACCATCTTGCCAAGCCCATCACTGAACCCTGTGGAACACCATGATGAACCTTTGTACACCCAGAGGAAACATCATTAACATGAACAAAATGAAATCTATCTGATAAGTAACATTTAAACCAGTCTAGAGCTGTCCCTGTAATCCTAATCTCATGTTGTATTCTTTGTAATAAAATGCTGTGATCTACAGTATCAAAGGCAGCACTGAGGTCCAGTAAAACAAGTACAGAGACAAGTCCATGGTCTGATGCCATGGGGAGGTCATTAGTGACTTAACCAGTGCTGTTCCTGTTCTATGTTGAGCTCTAAAACCAGATTAAAACACTTCAAATAGACTATTCCTGTTTAGGTGATCGGTTAGCCTCTCAGGTATGTTAGAGATGAATGGGAGGTTGGATTTTGGTTTATAGTTTGCTAAGACGCTGGAGTCAAGAAAATGTTTTTTAACATTTTTAACATACAGGAACTTACCACCTACCGTCTCAAAACCATCGCCACAGACAAACACTGAAAATGACTCATCAGCCTACCCACACTGGCAACAGCGGAGAAAGAAATTAACGATGGAATCAAGGAAACAACCTGGACGTCGAGGAGCAGAAAGGGAGGGGATGGCAAATGCTGGCTCCCTTTTATGGCTTGCCCCCTAATTTTCACAATCAATGGAGCAGCTTTTGACATGTTGCAGTAGTCCCTGCTACAGTCTACCCCCCCCCCACCCCCCCGCATCATTGTCCCGAGGATGGAACAACTAATGCCACCACAGCCGACACTAATCCCAAGGTCTAAAGATGGCAGAAACTACACTAGACAACGACCCTGTGGCATTTCCAGCTCTTGGTGCCAGCTCAAATCCCCCTTATGACGAGTGACGTTATTGGTATTGGGTCTCCCTTGCCCGGACATGGGTCACCGGGGCCCCCTCTTGGAGCCAGGCCTGGGGGTGGGGCACGCTGGCGAGCGCCTGGTGGCTGGGCCTTTGCCCATGGGGCTCGGCCGGGCATATCCCGAAGAGATGACGTGGTACCCCCTTCCCGTGGGCTCACCACCTGTGGGAGGGGCTAAAGGGGTCAGTGCAATGTGAGTTGGGTGGCAGCCGAAGGCAGGGACCTTGGCGGTCCGATCCCCGGCTGCAGAAGCTAGCTCTAGTGACGTGGAACGTCACCTCTCTGATGGGGAAGGAGCCTGAGCTGATGCGAGAGGTTGAGAAGTTCCGATTAGATATAGTCGGCCTCACCTCGACGCATAGCAAGGGCTCTGGAACCAGCCTTCCCGAGAGGGGTTGGACTCTCTTCCACTCTGGAGTTGCCGATGGGGAGAGGCGGTGGGCAGGGGTGGCGATTCTCGTCGCAACTCTACTCCGAGCCCCACCCAGATGACAGAGCTTCTCACCCTATTTCTAAGGGAGAGCTCAGCCACTCTATGGAGGAAACTCATTTTGGCTGCTTGTTCTTGCGTTCTTGTTCTTTCGATCACTACCCAAAGCTCTGTGGACCAGCTCTATACCCTCACCTATGGTCATGAGCTTTGGGTAGTGACCGAAAAAACGAGATCGTGGGTACAAGCGGCCGAAATGAGTTTCCTTTGCAGGGTGGCTGGGCTCTCCCTTAGAGATAGGGTGAGAAGCTCTGCCATCCGGGAGGAGCTCGGAGTATAGTCGCTACTCCTCCGCATTGAGAAGAGCCAGATGAGGTGGCTCGAGCACCTAGTAAGGATGCCTCCCGGACGCCTCCCTGGTGAGGTGTTCAGGGCACGTCCCCCCGGTAGGAGGCCCCCGGGAAGACCCAGGACACGCTGGAAGGACTATGTCTCTTGGCTGGCCTGGGAACACCTCGGGATCCCCCGGAAGAGCTGGACGAAGTGGCTGGGGAGAGGGAAGTCTGGGCTTCCCTGCTTAGTCTGCTGCCCCTGCAACCCAACCCCGGATAAGCGGCAGAAAATGGATGGATGGGATGGATGGATGGATGGATGGTGCCAACTCTCCAATGGGCCGTGGGAGGTGGTGAATGTTAGAATGCTGACCAGCAGCAGACCATGTTGTCCAACGGGTTAAACACTAGACCACGATCGAGGCAAGACGCTTGTGGAACCGCCCCCTCCACCACTGCTGCATCTACTGTCTCTACAGTGGGCACCACCAAAGGGCCAGGTACCGCAGTTTCAACAAATCACCATTCCAAGACGGTTCATACTCCTGCTGCAGCTGCTCAGGGGGGTGAACAGGATTGTAAGACGCAACAGCAGATGGATCAACCCCAAGCTACACTCTTAACAGTGAGCGATGGACCCGTTTAACTTTAGTAAATAACTGTATACACAGAACCTCCTTCTGGTGCTTTTAAAACCTTATGCACCACGGAACCCCACAATTCCTAGATTTTATGCCGTCCCCTGGCACCAAAGTCTTGCAAGAGGATCAACTGACCTTCCCCCAGTAAGCCACCTTTCATATGGTCACATCTGCAGCCTCTCTTGGGCGCTCTCAAAGGCTACCTGGAGTCGAGTCTGATGTTCTAAGATCCAGTCATGGTTCCAGGACCCTTCCCAACAAAAAGTCCACTGGGAGGGGATGGCAAATGCTGGCTCCCTTTTATGGGGTGCCCCCTAATGGCCACAATCAAGGGAGCAGCTTTTGACATGTTGCAGTAGTCCCTGCTACAATAAGAAGAATCCTTGGGATCATGAGCGCCCCCGTGTATGAGGCATGAGTACTGCGTGACCTCACCTAGTGCCTTTTTTAGCCATTTTATGATTGCTGTTGCAGGATTTTTTCCAGCTTCAGTTCAATGGAGAATCGGAAGGCACCTGCCTGCATGTTTCTGTCAACAAAACCACACAGAGCAGCAGAGGTTGTCTTTTTCTCTCGGCCGCCGACAGCCAGCTTTTTGTACTCCCGAGAGATAACAAAGCATACAATCAGGTTTTTTCCTGCACTGTCCTGAAACAAATGGCATCTGTTTTCTTATCCCTCAAGGATTTGGAGCACAAGGACCCCAGATAACATGAGGAGGTCCAGCTGACCTGCTAGGAAATCAGAGACAGAACAGAATGGACCAGACTATCTGTATACACACCTTGTGTCGGCTGCACAAGGCACACTTCATCATTCAAAGCTTAGCAGGAGTTGTCACCTGTTTATAATGATTTAGCAAGCTGTCAGTTGGTTTGACAATGACTTAATAAGAAGATTATGTTTAAGTAAAGCACACTAGCACATGCTTATGTTATGATGTTATCGTTGATAGAAGATAAGTACATGGGAAGCCATAAGCTAATCATATGATGAGTGTTTTGGCTTATTTATCCCGGTTGAGCCGCGTGTTCGTTTGGGTCGAGAGAAGAGATAAGTGCGGTTTATTCATCCGACAGAATAATACCTGACAGAGCTGTGTGTCCGAGACCAGTCACTGATGAAATCAGATTGGGTCCTGTCACCTCACACAGACAGTGAGGAAGGCCCCTTGGCTGACAGTATTTTAAGTCTTTATATTGTGTGGTGGCTACGCAGCAACTCATATCATTTGTTATGGTACACTCCATTCAGCACTGTTCCGTACACAAAATCATGCGTTGTGCTATTATCAACTTTTGACTCCTTATTATGTTTTTTGTTTTCATATTTTGACTACTGCAAATATCACTTGCCCTGCACTTTTCATTCTGTAATTTCATTATAAGTACAGCTAAAAAACATAGAAAAATGTGCCAATTCTTAACATGAGTCAAATGCTAAATCATAGAAGTAAGCTAGAATGTATCATTACGCACACCACAAGGCCTAAATTATTAGCTGATTAAGGTTGAAGCTTAAGTTTGAAGCTTTGGCAATTTGTGGGTTTTAACTGTAACATGAAATTTCATTCTTCAATTCCCTCCTTTGAAGAGGACCTTGTCCTGTTCACAATCTGACATCAGTTGACCATGGTGAAGACCAAAAATCCCTCAGGCGGCTATCTTCTCTTGTGGGCGGATGAGTCGTTCAGTGGTCAGCTGGTGTATTGGGCCGATAGCCTGGCTGGTCTGAGAGGGCAAAAGATCTTCACAAGCCTCCTGCCACAGTGCTTCATGGTCTCTGTAGATGTCTCAGCTCGTTTTCAGGGATCTCAAACATGGGATTGCCTCTTCTTGACTTCCATCTGCACAGTAGCATCAGAAGGAAACATCTTAGACATGGTACGAGTAACTAGGCATCTAAGGCAAGGCACAATACACCATCCACACATGATGAACATTAAAAGGCCTGTCAAAAGAGCAGAGCCAACAGACAGGATTAGATGTTTCCAGGCGCCAAATCATGAGCTGAGCCAGTTTCCAGTGGGGTCATCTATGTCAGAGTTTTCTGCCAGTATCGTCCACAGGGCGGTAAGTCCATTCAGGGCTCATATCACCGAGCCGTTGGGCCTGGTCAGTGGCTTAAAGCTGGGCCAATCGAGAGTTGGTGCCATTGGTGTCAACACAAATGGCATGACTAATTGTACAGGTATGTATGTGCCAGCCCAATTGGTGGGCAAAATTGATTTCACCGTATTGGTGCCACAATATCATATGTCCAGTCTGGCAGCTTGCATCTCAGACAATTGGGTGTCAGTATGTGTTACAGTGGAACATTCAGTGAGTTGTCCCACCTTCTTGCCAGTAAGGTGCGTGCGCGTGTAGCAGCTATAGTTACGGCTCAGGCATTGGAAAGGTGAAGGTACCATGGCTTTTTTGGCAACACCATACCTGGAGAACATCATTGGACAGCTATGATTAGTATCTACATGTAGACTCAAAACATTAGGTTAATGCAATGGCTGTTTTCTCACCCTTCCAAAGGCATAGTTTGAAGAATAGGCCTAGGATAGGGGTCAGCAACCCAAAATGTTCAAAGAGCCATATTGGACCAAAAAAACAAAAAACAAATCTGTCTGGAGCCACAAAAAATTAAAAGCCTGTAAGTGTATATTAGCTATATTAGCCTACTATCAAAATGACTAACTAGGCTACAAATACATAATAAGCATTCATGGTTAAATGAATTAATTTTCCCTGCAGCGCATCCTGGAGAGAATGACACACCACGTGACTACTCTGCTGTACGATATTTGGTGCTTTAAGTTTAACTTCCATTACAATATGTACATTATCCTCTTCTCTTTAGTTTTCTGCAAATGCCAAGTTAAGTAGCCCAAGTCAGTGCAAATGAATAAAATGCAGAACAGTCCTTTTCTCTTTTCCCCCTTATGGCGGCAACAGACACAAATGCATAGGCTACAATTGCAAACGAGTAATAAAACAACCTGCAATTAAAAGGCAGCCTCCTTAAAAAATAAAACACAGTAGAGTAGCTTTTTGAAAATGTAAAGCATAAAATTAAAATAAGACAGTTTAAGTTTGATTTCTGTGCATTATCCTCTTCTCTTTAGTTTTCTGCAAATGCCAAGTAAGTCAGTGCAAGGGTACAACGCAGCAGCATCCTTTTCTCTTTTCCCCCACTTATCTCAGCAACAGACATGCAAAATACAAGCACAACAATCCTTGGACCTGAGCAATAGTATCCCTAAGTGTCATTCCAAATACTGACAAAAAATAGGAATCTCTTTATAAAAACAAGCACTTTGTTACTAAATTTGTGCCTATGACATGATTGTGTTCTCACCCGTTTAATGTGACTTCTGTTTTCGGACATCACTGGACAGCTTCTCAACATCGGGCGTGTAAGATGAAACTTTAATCTTGCAGGACTGCAAGCTCTCATCTGTGAGGCGGGTGCGGTATTTGGACTTGATGTAATTCATGTCTAGAATAGCTGCTCGCACATGTATGTTGATCCAAACATGGATAATACTCCAAATGCATAGTTCTTCATGCACCTATAAGTTTCTCAGGTGTTGAAAGGGTTTCAATTTCGCTCCAATTGTGGCTTTGGGCAGCATAGGCTTTCTGACGAGCGACATCTTCAAGCACGGCTATCAGACTGTTAAATTTTGACACCCACAAATCTTTGTCAGCTATATCGGCCATTTCCATTTCTCCTGGGAATGTGTTCAACAAGGATGGGTCAATCTCCAGGGGTGTGACAGGGAACAATAGTGTCATTTTTTCCTTTCGGAACTCACTAAATCTGCTCCCAAACGCAGCTTGCATATCAACGATCGCACTTTGTAAATAATCTTTGTTGAGTGTGTGATTGTGATGGGCGTCTTTGAACTCTCTCAGGGAGGGGAAGTGAGAGAACGTGCCTCGCTGTACATCTCTTGCGCTCAAATGACAAAACAGCTTCCAGCATTTGCAGTGTAGTGTTTCCCTGCCCCTGGAGACTTTTACTGAGCATGTTTAGGTGACTTGTCATATCCACCATTAAGTGCAGTTTTTCCAGCCACTCAGTGTCTTCCAGTTGTGGGTAGTTCAGGTCTTTGCTTTTCAGGAATGTTTTCACGTGTTCTAAACAAGCAACAAAGCGATGCAAAACCTCACCCCTGGACAGCCAGCGGACTTTGTTGTGTAGCAAGAGATCAGAATATTCGCTGTCAACTTCATCTAGCAATTCACGAAACTGATGGTGGTTTAATGCTTTTGCAGTTATCTTGTTCACGATCTGCATGACAAGGTTCATCACCTCCATACACTCCGGTGGGAATGTTTGTGCACACAGTAAAATGCAGTGAAATGCAAGCAGATTTCGATCCAACGCTTTCTGTAGTAAAGTCACAAACCCCTTTTGTGATCCTCTCATATTGGGTACAGGTGCGTGTAGCCACTGAAATCAGGTGGTTGGTGTTTACCCTCATGGGTCACTGAATGTGTTTCCCTTAGCAGCATTGGGATCAGGTTCCGTGATGCTGCCGGAGTTCCATTTCTCATCCACACTCCTCCAACTCTGGTGGCACCTCTGTTTTTCCATTGAGATCTCTCTTCTGGTGAGGCTTTCTCTTGCATTTCCAGGATCCATGTCTCTTTTGGTTTATATCCCTCTCTTATTTCCCAGTACATTTGGTTTTTCTCCTCTCCGTCTTCATCTTTTCTCTTCAGCAGCATTGTGTAGCTGCCACCTCTCTTTGTGGCCATGTCAGCTGTATTGTTTTCTTGTGAGATCCAACCTTCTTTCTTGCTGTGGCCTTTGCATTTTACTACTGCTACTTCTATGGGCAGGTGCATAGCTTTCACCATTCGCTTTAAAGTTTCACAGTGTTTCACAGTGGTTCCTGTTGAGTTTTGGAAATTTCTCTTCACCCACATTGGGCCGTTGACGTGGACTGCTGCATGGGTGTAGGCTGAGTCTGTGATGATGTTTCCTGTTTTTACTTCCAGCAACTCCAAAGCTCTCGTTAGTGCCACTATCTCTGCCAGCTGTGCTGAGGCTGGTTGGGGGAGGATTCCAGTTTCTGTGGCGATGTAGTTGTTGTTCAGTTCCACTATTGCATATGATGCAATCCAAAGTTAGATCTCTCTGTGTTAACTGGACTGAAAGGTTTCCTTGAAAACGTTTTGCCCTCTCTCCAGAGAGCTTCTTGAACTGAAGAAGCTCTCTAATAACTATGACAACTATGACCTGGATGAGTGAGAATCTACACAGACATATGACGCAATGTTTTTGCCTGTTGCTGTTTTGTAACAGCAGCCATCTGTGAAGTAGATGTGTTGAGCTTCTTGCAGCAGTGAAGCATGTAAAGCATCTCTGAGCTTGTTTTCTGTGTCTCGTTTCGCAGTCATGGATGTCTTGAATGTGTGGCAGGGTGGTGGCCATGTTAACACCTTCACTGGAGAATGTGATGTTTGGTTGTTTGAGTGTTGAGAATACTTGGTCATACTTTTTGTTTGTGAGCGCAAAGTTTGTACTTTCCATGAATGCCACAACTCCGTGGGGTGTGTGGACAATGAGTGAATGGCACTGGACCAGGTGTTCTGTCTTTTTATTGCATTTTGGATGGCCAGCAGGTGTTTGATGCATCCTGTGTGTCTTTTTCTTACTGTTTCCAGTTTTGCACTGTGATAATTCAGCACTTTCTTTCTCCATGGACCTTTTGATACAAAATTGCATTGCCCACTCCAAGGTGTATTCCAGTGTTGCCAGGCGCGCGGCAGCGTCTACTGCTTTTTTGAGTTCTTCAAAGACATCATTAGCTTCAGGCATCCATAGTAGTTGTGCAGCCATGTTTCTGTGTCCCTCCTTAGCCATCATTTCTCTCAAGACTTGAGTGAGAGTGACGTAGTCTGGTACATAGCCGCGGCTGTAGTTGCAAAGTCCAAGGAAGCTGTGCATATCTTTCATTGTTTTTGCTTGTGGAAAACCCAAATTGTTTTTGGGGCTTGGTGGGGCCAGTGCCTTGTGTTGATATCATTTCTCACATAAACGTGACTGCTGTGTTAGAACGGGCAGACGGGACCCACAAGCAGATCACAAGACCAGTACAGAACATAAAGGTTTTAATCAAACAAAGATGATAATCACAACAGAAGGCGCTCCACTGGAGGATAAACAAAGCAAACAGAAAGCGACCCGAAGACAAGCTGGGCAGAAGACCAGAATTCACACGGCAAACAGGTGAACTGAAAATGAATCCTCTCACAGGACGTGGCGACCTCATAAACAAACAGATAACGATTAACGGGCAAGGGAATAATTCATACATAGATCAGTCCAAAACACTCAAGTTACCACTCAGGCAATGCAACGATCCAACGCCAGTGACTTGGTACCCGCATCTTAAGTAACTAATTGATGGCGATTGGCAACAGCTGTGCATCACCGGCTGGGCCTTAGCGGTCACCAACGCCATCTAGGGGGCAAAACAGGACAGACGCAAAGCAGACTGGCAACGCCGGTCCCTGACATGCTGGCTGGTAGAGCTGGATTTTGGGCTGTTTGTTAACATTTCACTCATAATAATAATAATGTTAAGGGTGGTGTGGTGAGGACCCAAACGCAGGTACGAGGCAGGCTCTCAAAAGAACAAAAACGACCCTTTATTGGGTGTACAGCAAAAAGGAAACAGAAGACTCTCCAACTGGAGGAAAACACAGTGTTCACACAAAACACAAAGTCTAAACTCTTCACGGGGAGGCTCCACTGCAGGGTGTCCAAAGAACCAAACTCAGACTTTCTTCAACAATGTGGCAACCACTCTGCAGGAGAAGGAAGAACAAACCACACTGACAATCAATCAATGATCCAGCCACCAGGGACCAGCTGGTAGCCTCCCTATATCAGTCACTGATGAGCTGATCAGCGACAGGTGTGCAGTCACTGCTGGATCCCGGGAACCCGCGCCCTCTGCAGGGAGAAGACAGAGCAACCCACACACACCATAAAGGGCCGATACACCGGATCCTAACTAATAATAATAATGATAATAATAATAATAATTTTAAAGTGCTTTTCACAGTACTGAACTGGAACAAAGATTGTATTTCGGAGATGCAGGTGGTCAGAGTGGAGTGAGCGGCAGGAGTTAGGAATTTGGTGGAGAGGTACAATTGGATGTCATCAGCAAAGCAGTGAAAGTGGAGACCATGACGGCGGATTATGTGACCAAAGGGGGGTAGGGAATCAGGGAGAACTGGGAGAAGGTGTTGCAGGTTAACGGGAGGGCTGATGGAGCGAGGTGGTGAGGCAGTAGTGGCTGATCCATCGGATTGTGGAGTTTATCAGTGGTTCTGAAGAGGGTTTTGGGCTTCCCTGAGCCAGATTGGATGAGGTTAGAGTAGCAGGTGGTCTGGGCGTGAGAGAGGGTTTTCCTGCTGAGGTGTTCCAGTTAGTGTTCTTTGGATTTTATTTTACTCAAGGGGGGTGTGAACCAGGGTGCAGAATGAATAAATGAGACAGTTTTGTGGGGACATTGTTGGTGTGTAAAATGAACATAGGATCTTCTGCTGAAAACTGTGACACTTTGTTGGGGCTACGGGGGTTCTCCTGGGCATTGTCATTGCTGCTCGTCAGTGTAGTCATAGTCAGAGTCATGAGGGGCTGGGGAGCCACACAACATGGGCATCTGTTGTGTCTTGTATTGCTGTCCTTGGGAAGCTGGTCCATAAGGTAAAAGGGCGGTTGTATTTACAATTCCGAGCTCAGTGACTGGGGAGGCCGCAGCAGTAACACTGCTCAGATTGAGAGGAATCTGTGGTTTCCTTGGGATCCTTGTCTAGGCGTGTTCCAGTTGTTAGCTTTCCACCTTGGTGCTGCACCTCCATATGGGTGGTAATTTGAATATTGGGGATACATGATGCTTCTGGGTTGTTGGCAAATGGGGTGTTGTTAGCTTGGGAAGGGGCTGGAGGTGGGTAGCGCCATGGTTGAGCCGAGGTCCCACCAAGTCAAGGTCCCACCGAGCCAAGGTCCCACCTCCGCGGACCTTGGGGGGGGTCCAGGTCTAGTAGTGAGGCGTCTGAATGGTTTGATGTATTGTTTGAAGACAGCAGGGGCCCACCCTGGAGTTGGTCCTTTAATCTCATGTGTTCCTTTGTAGCCTTTCACTTCCAGTTTTAGCGGATATCGGCTCTTGTCGGTTTACTCTGCTCTACGTGAAGAAAAGTGAATTTCTTCACGTAGTATTTTAATTCGATCAACCAATTCCTGGTTTGCATTTCCAAGTTGTGATATTTCTTTTTTTCCCTTTTCATTTCATTTTTCAAATTTATCATGGGAGCCTGTATTGTTGTTTCCTTGGCTCTGTCTTCTTCTGGAGGCTGATGTTGCCATTGTTCAGGGGAGGAGCAGTGGGCAGTGTCATTGCCAGTGGGCTGTTCGAAGGGTGGGAAAGTGGGCAAGTCGTAGGGAGGGTCTCGCTCCTCCTCAATTCTGTCAGTGTTTCCGGTTGTCATTGGGTCCACTTCCTTCTCAGTTAGAAACACTTCTCAGCCAGAAGACCCATCCATCCATCTTCTTCTGTTTATCCGGGGTCGGGTCGCCGGGGCAGCAGACTAAGCAGGGAAGCACAGACTTCCCTCTCCCCAGCTACTTTGTCCAGCTCTTCCGGGGGGATCCCGAGGCGTTCCCAGGCCAGCCGAGAGACTCCAGCGTGTCTTGGGTCTTCCCGGGGGCCTCCTGCCGGAGGGATGTGCCCTGAACGCCTTTCGGCTCAGCTCTCTCTTCACCACAACGGAACAGTGCAGAGTCTGCATTACTGCAGACGCTGCACCAATCCACCAGTAGATCTCCCACTCCATTCTTCCCTCACTTGTGAACAAGACCCTGAGGTACTTAAACTCCTCCACTTGGAGCAGAATCTCCTCCCCGACCCGGAGAAGACACTCCACCTTTTTCCGGCTGAGAACCATGGCCTTAGATTTGGAGGCAATGGAGGTGCTGATTCTCATCCCAGCCACTTCACATTTGGCTGCGAACCGATCCAGCGAGAGTTGGAGGTCACGGACTGATGAGGCCAACAGGACCACATCATCTGCAAAGAGCAGAGACTCGATCCTGAGGTCACCAAACCAGACCCCCTCAACACCATGGCTGCGCCTAGAAATTCTGTCCATAAAGGTTATGAACAGAATCTGTGACAAAGGGCAGGCCTGGGGGAGTCCAACTTACTTAAACGAGTTCGACTTACTACCGGCAATACGGACCAAGCTCTGACACCGGTCATACAGCCAGAAGACCACGAAACAAATTTCTAACATCTTACATTACAACAACCTGCAGGTTTTCTCCCAAGAAGTTCAACAAACTTTCAGCTTTTTCCTTCCACAACCATGTCTCTCTCGAGACCTCAGTCTCCCCCAGCAATGAGTCAATGCTCAGACTTCTCAATACAATTCTGACAGTGGCAGCTATTAAATAACACAGCCATACCGGGCAAACGACACAAACAGGACATCGCAGTACCAGACAGGATGACACAGGACAGGACAGACGACACAAAAAGGCCCCTTCGGGGTTGGTTCACCACTGCATTCAGCCCTGTTTATTGGGTTCAAATGACCCTTTGTTAATTTTTAATTTTGCAGAGCACTCCCTCTTGTCACCAATGTGCCCACACTCAGCTTTGATTTAGCGATGTTCAGTGCACAGATTGTAAAAGGTCTGCTTACCGTTCTTTCTGTCTTGGGGCCCGGTTGAGCGCGGGTCCACCAGCTAGTGACAGAGCACTGTGCTGGGCGATCGGGCCTCTCCCAGGGTTTGTCTTCGTGGAGAGGCTCTCCCTCTGGCTCTACCTCTGAACACATCGGGGTCACCATCTGTTGCAGGGTTTTTTCCAGCTTCAGTCCGTTGGAGAATCAGAAGGCACATGCCTGCATGTCAAAAAATGATGCAGAGCACCAGAGGTTCTTTTTTCAAAAATGTCGCCCGTAATTTTTTGAAGAAAAATACATCAGCCAAATGGAATTAGAATAATAAAAAGGCACAGGTGAATCAAAATCCAAAAAGGTCAGTCGACAGCCTGCTTTTTGTACTCCCGGGAGATCTACTGCATAACAAAGGACAGAATCAGGTTTTTTTCCTGTACTGTCTTGAAACAAATGGCGTCTGTTTTCTCATCCCTCAAGGACATGGAGTACAAGGGCCCCCATTAACATGAGGAGGTCCAGCTGACCTGCTAGGAAATCAGACACAGAACAAAATGGACCAGACTATCTGTATATTGCGCACCTTGTTGCTTAAACTCAGTATGAGCTGTCGGCTCATACTGAGGCACACTTTATCATTCAAAGCTTAGCAGGAGTTGTCTCCTGTTTATAATGATTTAGCAAGCTGTCAGTTGTTTTGACAATGACTTAATAAGAAGATTATGTTTAAGCAAAGCACACTAGCAGTTATGGTGAATATAGATGATAGAAGATAAGTACATGGGAAGCCATAAGCTAATCATATGATGGGTGTTTTGGCTCACTTATAACTGTTGAGCCGCTTGTTCATTTGGATCGAGAGAAGAGATAAGTGCGGTTTAAGTCTAATACACATGCCACGATTTTTGGCATCTTAGACTCGCGATTCGCCCTCACCAAAAATCGGGGTGAGGCACACAACTGAATTAAGTACGTCGTAGACTCGAGTAATCAGCCTGACGACGCCCCGCGCGGAGTCTCAGATGTAAAACTGGATATCAAACCTGCTAGATATCCAGGCTGCTCGTAGTGACGTTGAAAGAACTATAGCCAATGAGCGCAGACATGGGTGTTGCCGCAAAAATATAGTGAAATGCAGCAGAACGGCTGCAGCAGAGCAGAGCAACAAGAAATGACAGGAGATAGAAAAATGGTGTTGAGAGGTCAGTGGACACAGGAGACTCTGACTCAGCCACTGTCCGCACCAACCACGCCGACTTTTTGCACTAATCTGCACGCCACTACCGCTGCAATTTAAACAAAAAAAAAGTTTTCTGTAAGAACTGAATAGTTCTGAACCCGATCTTGAAACCATTTGAAGTTGTGTCCTTCTCTCATCTGTTTTTTTGTAAATTGTACATTTTGAACTGTAAATAGTTGTTTTGAAAAAATCGTGCCATGTGTACTAGGCTTTATTCATCCAACAGAATAATGTCAGAGCTCAGTATCCGAGACCAGTCACTGATGAAATCAGATTGGGTCCTGTCACCTCACACGGTCAGTGAGGAAGGCCCCTTGGCTGACAGTTTCATTCTTTA
This sequence comes from Pao palembangensis, assembly GCA_015343265.1. Classification (NCBI taxonomy): domain Eukaryota; kingdom Metazoa; phylum Chordata; class Actinopteri; order Tetraodontiformes; family Tetraodontidae; genus Pao; species Pao palembangensis. The sequence continues at coordinate 21,918,903 of CM027081.1, forward strand.
TATTATACGCAGCAACTTATATCACTTGTTAAGGTACACGCCATTGAGCACTGTTCCGTACACAAAATCATGCGTCATGCTATTATCAACTTTTGACTCACGTTTTTTGTTCTCATATTTTGACTACTGAATATATGACTTGTCCTGCACTTTTCATTCTGTAATTTCATTATAAGCACAGTTATAATACATAGAAGTACTTTTATTCATCCCAGACATGGGAAATTGACTTGTTCCAGCAGCATCGTCAGCATTAACATAATATATTTACAATACAATTATGTGCAATATGAGAATGTGCAACCAGAAGTAGAAATGTGCATCAAGAAGTAGAAATAAACAAATGTGCAATGTTACAAATGCAATAAGTACATGACAATGTGCCACATGAAAGTACTAATGGAGCCTATTACAGCATAAAGGGCTGTGAGTCTCAGTCAGATGGAGCTGTTGAACAGGGTTATTGCACTGGGCAGGAAAGATTTCCTGTATCTGTCTTTGTGGCAGTGGAGCTGAATCAGTCTGTTTGAGAAGGAGCTCTGCTGCCTGTCCAGGAGTGGGTGGAGAGGGTGATCAGGGTTATCTAAGATAGATAAAAGTTTGTTCAGCGTCCTCCTCTCCACCACAGCTTCCATGGTGTCCGGTTTGCAGCCAATCACGGAACCAGCCTTTCTGATCAGTTTGTTCAGTCTGTTGGTGTTGCTGGCTCCTGTTACGGCACGGGGAACGGGACCCAAACGCAGACCACATGCTCGTAAAGAACAACAAACTTTAATCACTAATTTCTCAAAACGCTCCACCAGAGAATCCAAGAACAAACAAAAAATAACCCAGCGTAACTGCTGGGCGAGGAACGGAAACCTTCACAAATGCACGGAGACACAAACTCAGTCAGACTCACGAGATGTGGCGATCTCGGGAAAAGCACAAACGAAAGGTAATCACAGAACGAGGGACAATCCAAGAGTTCACCATCATAAGCTCATTTGTTTCTCTGGAATTTCAACAATCTGACGCTGGTGACCCGCTGACAGCGTCTTAAATAGAGAGATAATCAGTCATTGGTTACAGGTGTGTCTTGCCGGCTGGGTTCTCGCGGTCACCCTCCAGATGCCCTCTAGAGGAAAGCCGACGCTATTGCAGTTCCTCATCTTCAGACCGACTAGGCCAGTCCCTGACAGCTCCGATGCTGCCTCCCCAGCAGACCACAGCGTAGAACAGTGCACTAGCAACAAGACTGGTAGAAAATGTCCAACATCTTGCTGCACACGCTGAAGGATCTCAGCTTCCTCAGGAAGTAGAGTCTGCTCATCCCCTTCTTGTACACAGCCTCGGTGTTGGTCTTCTGCTGTCTATGTGCACGCCCAGGTACTTGTAGTCCTCTACCACCTCGATGTCCTCTCCCAGGATGCCCACGGGCTGTGTGGCCATCCTCTTCTTCCTGAAGTCGATCACCATCTCCCTGGTCTTGGCCATGTTCAGCAGCAGGTGGTTCCTCCCAGACCACTCCACAATGTCTCTCACCAGTGTTCTGTACTCCTCCTCCTATCCACCACTGATACACCTGACCACTGCAGAGTCATTAGAGAACTTCTGCAGGTGGGCCGACTCAGAGTTGTACTGAAAGTCTGAGGTGTACAGGGTGAACAGGAATGGAGACGGCACAGTCCCCTGTGGTGCTCCCACATCACTCACCACCACATCAGCCTGTCTTGTCAGGTAGTCAGTAACCCAGGAGACCATGGGTGAGTCAACCATCATCAGCTTCTCTCTCAGTAAAAGTGGCTGGATGGTGTTGAATGCACTGTAGAAATCAAAGAAGGTAACTCTCACTGTACAGCTAGCACCATCCAGATGTGAGTGAGCCCTCTGTAGCAGGTAGACGATGGCATCCTCAACCCCCAAACAGGGCTGGTAAGCAAACTGCAGAGGGTCCAGAGAAGATCTTACCTGCGGACGGAGGTGGGCCAAGACGAGCCTCTCCAGAACCTTCATCACGTGAGATGTGAGGGCTTTTGGTCGGTAGTTTAACCAGGCTTCTTGGGCACAGGAACCAGACAGGAGGTCTTCCACAGTGTGGGTACCTTCTCCTGGGTCCGGCTCAGGTTGAAAAGGTGGCATAGAATAGTAGACAGCTGGCTGGCACAGGTCTTCAGTACCTTAGGGCTGATACCATCGGGGCCTGCAGCTTTGCCTTGGTGGAGTCTCTCCAGCTGTCACAGTAGTCACAGTCAGCGGGGGGAGTGGGTCCAGGGGGCTCACGGTGGAGTTGGGGGAGGGTAGAGGAGGGGGGTGGCTGAGTGTTTGGAGGCCAGAGTGTGCGGGGGAGGGGTACACAGTGGAGGTCTGTGAACTAAATCTGTTAAAGAAACAGTTCAGCTCATTTACTCTGTCCGAACTGCTAACTGGCTGCCTGTCTTTGACATTGAAGCCAGTTATTTCCCTCATCCCAGTCCACACGTCTCTTGTGTTGTTCTGCTGGAGTTTGGCCTCCACCTTCCTCCTGTAGAAGTCCTTAGCCCTCCTCAGCTCTGCCTTCAGGTCGTGCTGTATCCTTCTCATTTCCTCCTTGTCCCCTGATCTGAAGGCCTTCTTCTTCTTGTTGAGAAGAGCTTTCAGGTCACTGGTGATCCAGGGCTTGTTGTTGGGGAAACAGCGTACAGTCTTGGCTGGCAGGGTGGTGTGTTCACAGAATTTGACGTATTCTGTGCAGTCAGTCATGCTGTTGATGTCCTCCCCATGTGGATCACAGAGCACGTCCCAGTCAGAGGAACATACCTTGGTGTCAGAACAACCAGGTTGTGATCAGATCTTCCCAGTGGGTGAAAGGACATAGGACAAACATAGAAAAATGTGCCATTTCTTAACATGAGTCAAATGCTAAATCATCGAAGTAAGCTAGAATGTATCATTACACACACACATGGCCTAAATTATTAGCCAATAAAGGTTGAAACTTAAGGTTGAAGCTTTGGCAATTTAGGGTTTTAACTGTAACATGAAATTTCCTTCTTCATCGCTCAGCACAAGAACCGCCTTCCACACACAGTTGTTGACAAAAAAACGCTACATTATATATTATAATAATAATATATAATGTTATATTATAATAATAATATATAATGTAGCTAAACTATGAAAATTTACTTCATATTGCGAGAGACAGCGATACGGTCTCACTACAGCATGTAAGGCACAGTCAGCTGAGTGATTGCGCAATTCAAGGTGAGGCACAGCCGGCTGGTGCCTCACATCCGGTCTTGCCAGAGTAGTTGAATGGTAAATGTGAAAATTCTGCGATTTTAATAACAAATGACTGATGAAGATAAGTGGTAAATAGGTAGAAATCACTATATAAATACAACCATTTTTTAATTTTTTCATTATGCATTTTTTTTCTTTTCATGATGACAGGTGAGGCATGGCCTCACCTGCCTCCCCTGACGGCACGCCACTGGTGTGAACCTCTTCTTCAGTGGGGCAATCAAATTTAAAACTATATGCAGTGTGGCTGCAGTGTCATTGACAAAGCAATCAATTTCTGTATAGAAATTTCTAGTACAAGGTGCTAGAGGTAGCAGTGCTGCAATTTCAGCTCCAAATCTGTCTCTGGTATCTTCAGAGAGACATCTGCTGTAGTAAACCTTCCTGCCATATGCTGCTCAGCATTCTAGAGTGAATTCAAAGGTTATAAGTGAGTGGTCTGAGAAGAGGGGGTTTTGAGGAATAACTAGTAGGTTCTCTGGTTCTAGGTGATTATGACCGTGCGTTGGTTTATATACTTCCTGAGAGAAACCTATTGAGTCTAACAGTGAGTTAAACGCTGTCTTAAGATTGTCAGTATCATCTTCCATTTGAATGTTAAAATCAGCCACTATAATGACTTTATCTGTACTGACCACTAAACTAGATAAGAAATCTGAAAACTCAGATAGGAACTGTGTGTAAGGAGCCGAAGGTGGCCGATACACCACAACTAATAAAACTGGCTATTCTGAGTGAGACTCTCAAAAGAGACGCAGGTAACTTTAAGTTTCGGGCTGACTTGAAGGCTGGAGTGGTAGATTGCTGCCACTCCACCTCCTCTGCCTTGATAGTTAATATGACTTGATGGAGTTGCTTCATTTAAACTGACTTACTCTTCATCCCCTGCGATAGGCTGGCGACCTGTCCAGGGTGTACCCCGCCTCTCGCCCTTTGACAGCTGGGATACGCTCCAGCAGACCCCTGCGACCCAAAGTTGGATAAAGCAGGCACAGAAAATGGATGGATAGATGGATACTCTTCATCCCACAACCAAGTCTCCGTGAGAAAGAAAATATCAGACAGATGATCAGTTATTAAATCATTAACTAGAAGAGATTTAGACCAAAGAGATCGTATACTCAACAAAGTACATATAACTGTTCTATTTATTGTTTCTGAGTATTTAATGGTGTGTATTTTTATAAAGTTATTTTTTATTAACATCTCTTAACTTATTTACTAGATGAACTGTGGGAGGATGAGGTACTGACACTACTTCTATTATATTATTAAATTATTATGATATTAAATTATAATATTATTAAACTTAGCGTTTAAAGGACTTTACCTCCTGGCCTTGACCCTAGGTTGTCAGAGGGTTGGTTGTCTAATAAACTTTACTATATTGCTAGAAATTAGAGCTGCACCACCACAGGTGGGATGAATACGGTCTCTGCTAATAAGGACAGGTTTTTCCCAAAAAGTCTCCCAATTATCTATGAAGGCCACGTTACTTTCTGGACACCACCATGATAACCAGCAACGGAGCAATGATGTGCAGCTAAACATGTCATCACTGGTCAGATTCAGGAGGGGACCAGAGAATGCTACAGAGTCTGACATTGTTTTGGCGAAATTACACACGAAATTACACACCAACTCCATATATAGCTGTGCCCATAACAATCTACGACCTTTATGAGTTGAGGACAGATCCCAGCAGCCTGCTCTGATTTGAGTCAATGTAATGAGAATAATGAGCAAGGAGGGCTGAGCTAGTCTGGCTCTCATCCAATTAGGACCCACTGCACCATAGGACACAGGCAACGCACAAGGGGCCCTCATTACTAGGTCTGTTCACCCAACAGAGAGAGAGCAGGGAGCAACAGTGATAATGGATGAGGGAACAACAACGTGCTCACAGAGGACAGGTCCACAGAGCAGGAGTACATTTTGTGGTCAATACTGTTTGATGCTCAGTGTTTCAGAAGCACAATGAACTTTGCCAATAACAGTTACTGGAGTTGTTCATACAACAAACACAAATGGCAGGAAAAAAGTGTCAGATAATTCATACAAAGCCAAGTACACATCTCCAACTCACTTCCACGCATTTACAGTGGCTACGGAATCCTTCTGAGTACATGCTTCTCGAGACTTTTTGCCACAGTTTTAGACCACCACCATGTGTATGTAACCAGTGTTAGTTAAAACCCAGTAATTGTTATGCAACTGCCCATTTAATTGTGGTGGCAGTGGTTGAGTCTCCGGTCAGCAAAAAGTTGATAGAAGTGAGTGTCTTCGCTGAAGATATGATCTTTGAGCATCTTCCTCAGCCTATGCCAGCTACGCATATATGTCGGAGAGAGGAGGATGATAGAACTACATTGGGGTAGAAAAAAGTGAAAGGAGAGAATGAGTTGGATAAATAGAGAAGCGATAAGCTGCAAAGCGCTACGACCCTGGGTGGGACAGTGCAAAGCCACGATCCTTACTTTTTCCCGGTGGGTAATAATCGCTATGGTAATCATTAGCATAGTGCTGCACAGAGCTAAAACTTACGGTAATAAACATATTGTAAGGAAAAAACAGTCGGGACAATTTGAAATGGGTTGTAATGAATGTTTAGAACCTTTATTTGTGTGTTTCACGAGTTTTGGATATTGTCATTGATTTGTTGTACATAGAGTTATGATAACTATTCGGTGCAGATTAACACGTGGTTGACTTAGTGTAATGTCACCCTGATGTTCATGCTGCCAGCCTTCCTATGAGTGTGTTGTTGTTAAGTGATATTAATATAAATGGGTTACTATATAAGTTGTCTAACAAGAAAAAGGAATTTATTTTGGAATATTGTATAAATTTATAGACCTCTGTTAGTGATTATTTTGTATGGTTGTGTAGGCTGTTTTTTTTAGGTTCCATCGCTGTGATTCCTGACTTCAGTCATCATACATCCTCTTCAACTATCCACCGGTGTTTTCATCTGGCTTTTCATTTCCATATCTCCATATTTCTATTCTACGTCGTAGAGCCTCTATTGAATAGCCTTCTGTGGAAAAGGTGGTAGAACTGACTGAACTCTTTGGGATGATATATTTTTTTTTTGCCTGAGATCTCAGGTTTTTTTTTTTTCATTCAGTGGGTCTGAATTATGCAATTTTATTTGTTGATGTAATTGTTTTTGAGACATTGTGGGCTAATATATGTTTTTTCTTTAATCATCAGCCATTATTGTTGCATTATTTGGGATAGTTTTCGATCATAGGACCTAGAATTGATATAACCTTCATTACTTTAGATCAGGGGTGCCCAATATGTCGATCGCAATCGACTGGTCAATCGCAAAGGGAGTGCAGGTAGATAGAGTGACATCCATATGCACTGACATTTGTCTTTTGATTGACATACAGGGCAGCCAATCTGATATCTGATCTTTTCACCGTGCTAACTTCTGCTAAACTCTAGCAAGCTACAGAACTGGCGCCATGGGCCTGCCCTGGACTTAAAGCAAAGTTCTCTGTTAATTTTATTTGGGTTTTATTTTTCCGTCAAAGTAGCCAACTTCTATTAATCCCATCTATCCTGAGCTATCAATCAGTCAATCCATCCGAATGAAGGCAACGTGTTAGCCATTTACAGGTAGAGGGGGGCATGGCTCTTACCGGGTCGGTGTTTGAGCTATACAGACTGGTCTGCAACATTGCAATGGAAATTCAATTTAATTTCGGCAGAAAAAGGATGATTGACAGTGCGGACAGGAGTGAGCAGGGAGAAGCGGCAGCGCCACACAGTGTCACTTTGATTAAAAAGTTAAGGACCAAAGGCAACAGTAAGGCTAGATTTAGCATCCATGCTGGGCTCTAGCATGGATGCTAACTCCAGTGTTCATCAGCTTATATTTCTAATAGAATTGGAGCTGTTCTCTGATCACCTCAGCTCCCTTGAGTGAGTTGTAAGTTTAATAAATGAACACAGCACTACACTACTGTATTTTGTTTTTCTTTAATATATATATATTTAAGGATGAACTCCCTTGTTAGTGAGAGAAAATATTACAATACTCAAGGACTGGCCACAGAGCTGCTGTTCAGCCTGAGGCAGATAAATGTACAGTGGTCCCTCGCCATATTGTGGTTCACCGTCCGCAGTCTCGCTGTTTCGCGGATTTTTTTTTTTTTTGTGTACAGTACTGCATATCTAAATTCTATTGGGTCAGTAAACATCAAAGCACTGTGCTTTATGTTTTGATTAGCCAAGGGACTCTGGTCTAGAAACACCCCGAAAATACACTGAATTTGTTTGAGTTGCAGCTCTGGCTTTCACTCTGTTTCTGCCGTCCGGCAAAGCACACTGGCTGTATCAGGAGCTATACGGCCAGACAGGACGCTGAAAATGAACTCACGTACGACCGTGCGATATTACCACTTTGTAGTTATGTAGATGAAAAACACATTAAACACAAGCATTAATTTGAGTAATTTCAGTGATTAACCATTCCCTCCTCTTGCTTCTGAAATTGCTTTTCATGCCTTTTTTTTATATTATGCATCTCAAAAGGATATGACACCTGATACCTGACTGGAGCCCACCGCCCTTTTGGAGTGGGTGTACTTTGGGCTTTATAAAGAGTGCAAGGAGGTATTTTGAGGTCATAACATGTATTTGAATAGTGAAAAATTAAAAGGTCACTATTTCGCGGATTTCGTTTATCGCGGGGGAGTTTCAGAATGTAACCCCCACGACAAAAAAGGGCCACTGCACGACCACTGCAGTTTAAAAACAGTGCGCCCCCATGAAAAAATCCAATGCACCCGCCTCTTATTTGTTTCTGCAGCCGGGTCTGAAGAATGTAAAGCATTGTATTATGCATTGTGGGTTAATGCAGTTATGCAAGATACACCAAAATGTTATAAATGAAATTCAAATTCAATTAAAATCATACTTTATCCTAAAAGGGGAAAAAGAGGGTGTCAAGTTGTGTGAGTTTTTTGCGACCACAGCCGTGCCCAAACTTGAAAAACTGCTTGATCAACGTTGAAGGATGCAAGGGACAACTCTTTCCTCTTGTCCACCAATTTAATCGAGTAATAGTTTAGAATAGGAAGGAAAAAGTTGATAACCTTGGAGATAAATAGAACATACATTTTGCACATTCATATCTAATTTGCATGCATAACTCTTGATTACTTAACCATTACATAATAGCCAATATTGAACGGTTAATGTGATCATCAGTTTATACAGCAAGTAGGAAATGAACTACTCTACTGAACATTACTACTATTAGAACATTTTACTATGACTTTAATTCAGTATGACTGTTTGACAATGAAGTACTGAAGTTTAGTCTTAATCTTTAGTTAGCTCAATCATACAAAGTTATTCCATACCAGCTGCGTCTTCTGGTTGATCAGGGGCTGTGGTTGTGTTTGAAAGGCTGGTCCATTCTTATTACATTATTGCACAGCAGCGAGTAAAGTTGCTTTACATCAAACCTTTTTGTCCTTTTATTATGATTGTTTAAAGGCTTCTTTGACCCTCCTGGGCTGCCACCTTATAGTGGTGGAGGGGTTTGCGTGTCCCTATGATCCTAGGAGCTCCCATGGCAAACAGGTCCTAGGTTAGGGACCAGACAAAGTGCAGCCCACAAACCCCTTCTGATGAATGAGATAATTGGTCTTGGGTCTCCCTTGCCCGGACGCGGGTCACCGGGGCCCCCTCCTGGAGCCAGGCCTGGGGGTGGGGCACGCGGACGAGCGCCTGGTGGCCGGGCCTTTGCCCATGGGGCCTGGCCGGGCTTAGCCCGAAGAGGCGACATGGGACCCCCTTCCAGTGGGATCACCACCTGCAGGAGGGGCCAAAGGGGTTGGGTGCAGTGTGAGCTTGGTGGCAGCCAAAGGCGGGGACCTTGGCGGTCCGATCCTCGGCTGCAGAAGCTAGCTCTAGGGACGTGGAATGTCACCTCTCTGATAGGGAAGGAGCCTGAGCTGGTGCGCGAGGTTGAGAAGCTCCGATTAGATATAGTTGGCCTCACCTCGATGCATAGCAGGGGCTCTGGAACCAGCCTTCTCGAGAGGGGTTGGACTCTCTTCCACTCTGGAGTTGCCGATGGGGAGAGGCAACGGGCAGGGGTGGCGATTCTTGTTGCCCCCCGGCTCGGCACCTGTACATTGGAGTTTACCCTGGTGAGCGAGAGGGTAGCCTCCCTCCGCCTTCGGGTGGAGGGATGGATCCTGACTGTTGTTTGTGCCTATGGCCCCAACAGCAGTTCAGCGTATCCACCCTTTTTGGAGTCCCTAGAGGGAGTACTACAGAGTGCTCCTTCTGGGGGTTCCCTCGTCCTTCTGGGTGACTTCAATGCTCACGTTGGCAGTGACAGTGAGACCTGGAGGGGCGTGATTGGGAGGAGTGGCCCCCCTGATCTGAACCCGAGTGGTGTTCTGTTGTTGGACTTCTGTGCTCATCACAGATTGTCCATAACGAACACCATGTTCAGGCATAAGAGTGTCCATATGTGCACTTGGCACCAGGACACCTTGGGCCGCAGTTCGATGATTGACTTTGTAGTCATGTCCTCGGATTTGCGGCCGCATGTCCTGGACACTCGGGTGAAGAGAGGGGCGGAGCTGTCAACTGATCACCACCTGGTGGTGAGTTGGCTCCGTTGGTGGGGGAGGATGCTGGACAGACCCGGCAGGCCCAAACATATTGTGAGGGTCTGCAGGGAACGCCTGGCAGAGTCTCCTGTCAGACGAAGCTTCAACTCCCACCTCCGGGAGAGCTTCACCCATGTCCTGGAGGAGGTGGGGGACATTGAGTCCGAGTGGACCATGTTCAGTGCCTCCATTGTTGAGGCGGCCGACCAGTGCTGTGGCCACAAGGTGGTCGGTGCCTGTCGTGGCGGCAACACCCGAACCCGCTGGTGGACACCGGTGGTGAGGGATGCCGTCAAGCTGAAGAAGGAGTCGTACCGGGCCCTTTTGGCCTGTGGGACTCCTGAGGCAGCAGACAGGTACCGGCGAGCCAAGCGCAGTGCGGCTGCGGCGATCGCCAAGGCAAAGATCCGGACGTGGGAAGAGTTCGGGGAGGCCATGGAGAACGACTTCCGGACGGCTTCGAAAAGGTTCTGGACCACCATCCGGCGCCTGAGGAGGGGGAAGCAGTGCATTGTCAACACTGTGTACAGTGGGGATGGTGGTGGTGGTGTGCTGCTGACCTCGACTCGGGACGTTGTGGATCGGTTCGAAGACCTCCTCAATCCCACCGACACGCCTTCCAGTGAGGAAGCAGGGCCTGGGAAATTGGACGCGGGTCTCTTATCTTCGGGGCTGAGGTAGCCGAGGTTGTTGAGAAACTCCTCGGTGGTAGGGCCCCGGGGGTGGATGAGATCCTTCCGGAGTTCCTTAGGGCTCTGGACCTTGTAGGGCTGTCGTGGTTGACATGACTCTGCAACGTCGCGTGGACATCAGGGGCGGTACCACTGGATTGGCAGACAGGGGTGGTGGTCCCTCTTTTTAAGAAGGGGGACCGGAGGGTGTGTTCCAACTATAGGGAGATCACACTCCTCAGCCTCCCTGGCAAGGTCTATTCGGGGGTACTGGAGAGGAGGGTCCGTCGGATAGTCGAACCTCAGATTCAGGAGGAGCAGTGCGGTTTTCGTCCTGGACATGGAACTGTGGACCAGCTCTATACCCTCAGCAGGGTCCTTCAGGGTGCGTGGGAGTTTGCCCAACCAGTCTACATGTGTTTTGTGGATCTGGAGAAAGCATTCGACCGCGTGCCTCGGGGAGTCCTGTGGGGGGTTCTCCGGGAGTATGGGGTGTAGGGCCCCCTAATACGGGCCGTCCGCTCCCTGTATGACCGGTGTCAGTTTGGTCCGCATCGCCGGTAGTAAGTCGAACTCGTTTCCGGTGAGGGTTGGACTCCGCCACGGCTGCCCTTTGTCACCGATTCTGTTCATAACTTTTAGGGACAGAATTTCTAGGCGCAGCCGTGGTGTTGAGGGGGTCCGGTTTGGTGGACTCAGGATCGGGTCTCTGCTTTTTGCAGATGATGTGGTCCTGTTGGCTTCATTAGTCCATGACCTCCAGCTCTCACCGGACCAGTTCGCAACCGAGTGTGAAGCGGCCGGGATGAGAATCAGCGCCTCCAAATCTGAGGCCATGGTTCTCAGCCGGAAAAAGGTGGAGTGCCTTCTCCGGGTCGGGGAAGGGATCCTCCCCCAAGTGGAGGAGTTCAAGTACCTCGGGGTCTTGTTCACGAGTGAGTGAAGAATGGAGAGGGAGATCGACAGGCGGATCAGTGCGGCATCTGCAGACAATGCGGACTCTGCACCGGTCCGTTGTGATGAAGAGAGAGCTGAGCCGAAAGGTGAAGCTCTCGATTTACCGGTCGTTCTTCGCTCCTACCCTCACCTATGGTCATGAGCTTTGGGTAATGACTGAAAGAACGAGATTGCGGGTACAAGCGGCCGAAATGAGTTTCCTTCGCAGGGTGGCTGGTCTCTCCCTTAGAGACAGGGTGAGAAGCTCTGCCATCCGGGAAGAGCTCAGAGTAGAGCCGCTGCTCCTCCACATTGAGAAGAGCCAGATGAGGTGGCTCGGGCACCTAGTAAGGATGCCTCCCGGACGCCTCCCTGGTGAGGTGTTCAGGGCACGTCCCTCCGGTAGGAGGCCCCCGGGAAGACCCAGGACACGTTGAGGGACTATGTCTCTTGGCTGGCCTGGGAACACCTCGGGATCCCCCCGGAAGAGCTGGACGAAGTAGCTGGGGAGAGGGAAGTCTGGGCTTCCCTGCTTAGGCTGCTGCCCCCGCGACCCGACCCCGGATAGACGATGGATGGATGGATGGATGGATGGATGGATGGATAAAGGCTTCTTTGATCCCATACGATACTTTAAAGACTTCTTTGATCCCATTTTGATCTGCCCGATTTTGATCTTTTGATCTTCAAATCCTGAATTCTGGGTTTTGACGCAACAGAGGGAAATGTGCAATAATAGTAATAATTAAAAAAATGTATATATATATATAAATAAATGTGTTTTGCATTTTTATTGTCAGCTTGCAAGCTACTTATAAGATGTAGCTCACAAAGTGTGTGGGCACCCCCTGCTGTAGATCTTTACCTGTCGCCTTGGAGAGGCAACTTGGAGAGGCAAACAAGGGTTACATAAGTGGCGAGCCAGCCAGGAGACTGCTACAGTTAGTTCACTTGGTCTTGAGTCTGCCATTATTTGACAAGGAACCCATTGTCGCACCTGCCCACATTGCCGCCAGTTGCCCCAATGAACCCAACCCTGGCCTTGTATGGGAAAAAGAATACAGAACTTCGAGACAAATGTACCAGCTTTTGGGCACGCCAGGGAGCCACCGAAGCATCTTTAAACTTGTAGAGGCTCCTGTAGCGGGACAATCAGGAGCTGATGATGTTACTCATATAAGTCCCATAGCAATGACCCACAACGCTGAAGAGGGGGCAGAAGCTAAAGTCCCCAGAGGCAACTTTCCGCTTACCCTTCCTCCTGGTCTGGTGGGTCCTCGCTGTGTCTCTACTGTTTCTGTAGGGGACACAAGATGTCAGTCTATCTTTGATACTGGATCTCAGGTCACTACCATTTCCAAACCTTCCATTCCAAGTACCTGGCATCCTTCCCTATTCAACCCATCCGTCATCTGCTCGAGGTTGAAAGGGCTGGGGGTCAGTCGGTACCATGAATTCCATCCCAGAGGTTTTTGCTGTTGACGACCTCTCCTTGGGTCACACAACTGTAGTGAGTCACCATATTTGCTTGCATAATCAGATGCCCTTCAAGAACCGCCCAAGGCCAATACACCCTAGCAATAGGGAGGCTGTAAATCAGCACCTCAGGGAGCTCCTTGATGCTGGAATAATATGCAAATCTGAGAGTTCCTTCGCTGCACCAGTAGTGTTGGTGAGGAAGAAAAATGGGAAGATTAGGTTGTGTATCGATTATAGGAAATTGAATGCCCGTACTATAAAAGATGTTTATGCCCGTCCCTCAAATCTGACTATTATCAGGTAGAGATGGCGGAGGAGGACAAGCCGAAGACAGCATTTACATGTCCCTTGGGCTTCTCTGAATTTAATCGAATGCCACAAGGTGTGACCAATGCTCCAAGCACTTTCCAACACTTCATGGAAAAGTGTGTTGGAGACCTGCATCTGAGTGAGGTTCTTGTCTTTTTAGATGACCTCATAGTCTTTTCAGAGAGTCTATAGGTGTTTTGTGGAGGGCTATTCTAAGCTCGCCAGGCCCCTCAACTCCCTCACGGCTGCGTACTATCCGGCCAAGAGAGAGGCAAAGCCTATAAAAGAGACCGGCCGAAGAGCTCTGTGTCTCCTCAAGCCTCTTTCAATGCAGAGTGGACGTCTAAGTGCAAGTCTGCTTTCAGAACCCTCATTGACAAATGAACGTCAGCCGCTGTCCTTGCTTTTGCAGACCCCAAGCTACAAACGGGTTACACACAGATGCTTGTTGTGAGGGTCTGGGAGCAGCTCTCTATCAGGAGCAAGGTGAGATGCTCTGGGTAATAGCCTATGCAAGCAGAGGCTTGTCAAAAAGTGAGAGAAATTACCCAGGCCAGCCACCCTTCCTAGCATGACAAAGAAATGTTGGTATAAAGCACAGAGGGAAGACCCATCAATTAGGGAAGTCATCACTTTGTTAGGTAGTGAACAGAAGCCCAGCTTCAAGGCTCTGAGCACTGGGGAGCCTGAAGTCAAGTTGCTCCTCAGAGAGTGGGGTAGGCTTGAGCTTAGGGATGGGATCCTCCATCGAAGGTTCCTTGAAAAAGAAGAGATGGTCTATCTTGTGTTACCTGCACAATACAGAGACAGAGCTCTTCATTGGTTACATGATGAAGTCGGTCATCTGGGACCTGAGCGTGTGCTAAGTCTGGCCACAGCCAGATTTTATTGGCCAAGGATGAAGGAGTCAATTGACAAGAAATGTCAAACTTGTCAGAGGTGTGTAAGGAGGAAAACTCCACCACAGAGAGCAGCACCGATGACAACTATAAAAACAACTTACTCGTTAGAGTTGGTTTGCATGGATTACTTGTCCCTCAAACCTGATAGCCATGACACCCGAAACATCCTAGTCGTCACTGACCATTTCACAAAGTACGCAGTAGCAGTACCAACAAAAGATCAAAAAGCCAGAACTGTTGCAAGGGCCCATTGGGAAAACTTCCTTGTCAATTATGGGTTTCCTAGTCGCCTTCACTGAGTGCAAAGCCACGATCCTTACTTTTTCCCAGTGGGTAATAATCGCTATGGTAATCATTAGCATAGTGCTGCACAGAGCTAAAACTTACAGTCGGGACAAACTGAAACGGGTTGTAGTGAAAGTTTAAAGCCTTTATTTGTGTGTTTTATGAGTTTTGGATATTTGGTTATTGGACATAGAGTTATGATAACCGTTCGGTTCAGATTAACGTGGTTGACTTAGTGTAATGTTGGCCTGATGTTCACACCGCCAGCCTTCCTATGAGTGTGTTGTTGTGACGTGCTATTAATATACATGGGTTACTGTATAAGTTGTCTAACAAGAAAAAGGAATTTATTTTGGAATATTATATAAATTTACAAACCTTTGTTAGTGATTATTTTGTATGTAGGCTGTGTAGGCTGTTTTTTTTAGGTTTCATCGTTGTGATTCCTGACTTCATCTTCAAATATCCATTGGTGTTTTCATCTTTTCATTTCCACATCTCCACATTTCTGCTCTAGAGCCTCCATTGAATAGCCTTCTGTGGAAAAGGACTGAACTCTTTGGGACGATTATTTTTTTTTTTGACTGAGATGTCAGGGTTTTTTTTTTTTCATTTCTTGGGTCCCAATTACAATGCATGGAAACGACAGCAAACCATAGCCCTCAGGAGGACGCCATTTTCCTATCTGGCATAAAAGCCTTGTGGATTGCCAGGCGCTGCACACATGCGTTGTTTTTGTGCTCAGCCTTTTTAGAGATGGCTTCTCTAAAAAGGCAGAGTTTTGGGGACAAAACTGGGTCTGGACTTTTTTAAGATAATAAATGCCAAATGTAGAGACAATTTGATCAAACATCTAGAAGGAATATAAAAGTGTGAAACCTGGAAATGGCATCAACTTCCTCCTTAAGACAAACATCAGATTTTGGTACACCCACTGACGGCCATTCAACAAAAACTCAAAGTGTTTTGCTATTTAGCTCTGGAAGGGTCTCTATAACATCCAAAAGAAATATGAAGTAGATCTGATCTATTCTGTAGGAGGCTTGAGGTAAAATACTGCTAATTGTTAAAAATATGGCAAAACTGCACATGTAAATCAAAATATCTTACTTCCTGTTTGTTTTGGATGTTGGTTCAAGAGACTTTTTTGAAGGTTTTTGGCTTCTACACATATGTACCAAATTTCATCTGTGTCAGGCAAACATGGTTCTCTTTCATAATACATCGCTCGATGTCTCACTATGGGATGCACGCCTCCATCAGCCCTCATAGAAGCACTAAACTCATTACGCCAATTCTGATTGGCTGGTGAACTTGTTCGTGCGCGACAGGCAGACCCACCTGCTATATATGTCATACACGGAGGTCAGCACCTCATTCAGACAGGCGAGAGACCCGCATCAAACTTGCTCAACCTGTTTCGGGCTGGAACATGCCCGGCAGGCGGTCGACAACCCAGCCTCGTGCCAGCACTGCTTGGCCTTTACGGCCAAAAGCTTGCGCGGATGGCTGCCTCGCCAGGTCAGCCTGTCTGGCAAGGACCCCTGCCTCCCCTCCGCGCCAGAAGCCGGGGAGGAGCAGGAGACAGGAGACGCTGCTCCCACAGCTCCAGTAGTAGCCGCCAGCTGGGTTTCCCAGCTGGATCTGCTCTTGGGGTTTCAGGAGGATATCCTGGACCTCAACTATGGGGAGGAGGACGAGGATGTCCCTATCCCCCTCATCTCTGAGGATGAGGACAGTGACAACATTTTTGTCTCTATGTCCGGGGCTGCACAGCCCTTGGCCCTCTCTGCTTCACCGACCGACTCCAGCTCAGTCATGCTGGATGTGTTCAAACGTGCAGCTGCCCAGCTGGATGTCCCCTGCCAAATTGCCATAGCGGGGGCTCCTAGGTCCCGCTACAAGAGGAAGACATTGCCCTTGGCTAGGGATGCCATGAAGCAGCCCCTCCCCGTATTCCCGGAGCTGCTGGAGGAGTTGACACACTCTTGGGCTGACCACTCTTACAGTGGCAGGAGCACCATCCCCAGAGCCTCCGCATTAGATTGCGAGGCGATGGACAGGTTGGATTTGCTCCGCCTTCCTCCCGTTGAGCCGCTCATCGCCACCCATCCTCATGCGCAGACGTCGGCGATGCCGTCCAGATCTCCCAGCGTCCCGTCCAACTCTGACCACCTTCAGTCTGCGCTCACGGAGTGGGCGTATAAAGCCTCAGCAGTTGCTGCCAGGGCTCTCAACGCCTTGTCCCTTCTCACAGCCTACCAAGCAGAGCTGTGTGAGGATCGCCGGACACGTGATCAGGCGGTGTGGGAAAAAATTCCCGTCATGACCGATCTCTGCCTCCATATTCAGTACTGTACGGTGCAGGTGACGGGGAGGGTTATGGGCACCCTCATTCTCCAGGAGCGCGCCCGGTGGCTCATCCTGGTGAATCTTCGCAGATCCGCGCAAACACTCGCCTACCTGTCGAGAAAGAAGAAGAAGGCGGCCTGACCAGCCTCCTTCTCTACGGTGAGGACGCTGGATGTTCCCCGTTCCCCAGCTCCTCCGGTTCACCGTTCCTGCGTGCCCCCACATCTTCCCTGTGGCATCGTCTTTCAGCTGCCACAGTCCACCCTGGCCTGAGATGACAACCCAGGACATCCGCCTGTGGAGGGTTCTCCAGTCAGCGAGTGACCACAAGCACGCACATAAAACATTTCATTAAACGTTTTTTTCGCTGCAGCAGCCAAGCCAAATGCTGAGGGCTCAGCGCATAAACAAATTGAACAAAACTATAAGCAGCATGGTGGTGACGCCTGCTGTCCATTCCTGGGGATTGCCTCCCCAGGCGGGGTTGCTGGGGGTGACGTCACCCGGCGCCCGCGTGCAGTACCCCCACGTCTTCAGCAGATGGTGCCATTTCACCACAGATGGGCCCCATCTCGCTGAGGGTCCACTCTGGGTGGGGCTGTCAAGCCTCGTTCAGGCGTGCTCCTACCCTTTCGCCGCTAAGGGGCTCCTTTGTACCAGGGATTGATTCCCCTGCGGCGGAGATGACAGACGCAGTGTCTCCCCAGCACTCTCAGGAGCGAGCGGTGGAGTGCCATTGCAGCATCTCAGGCGGGTCTGCCTGCCGTGGACGGACAAGTTCACCAGCCAATCAGAATTGGCTTAATGAGATTATTTCTTCAATGAGGGCTGACGGAGGCGTGCATCCCATAGTGAGACATCTCACTCATATTACTCAGAGAACCGAGGTTATGCAAATAACCTCAAGTTTTGGGGCTGCTTCACTGAAATTGTCTAGGTAGCACTACGGAGCCATTATATGACATACCTTTTAGCTCCGAGAGACTTTTTTTGTAGGTCTTGGAATTTTACACGTGTCTACCAAGTTTCACACAGTAAGTCAACGGAAGTCCCGGCTGTTTTGTTTAATCTGTCTAGGGGTGCTGTAACTAAAAGCAAATATTGAAATTTACATCTACAGTATATGGGTCAGAATTTGAGTAAAAAGTGAAATCTGAGGCTGTTTGGAAACTGTATACATAAGGTAAAATGATAATTCCATTCATGGCAAGACAGAAATTCACTACACCTGAGTCTTCAGACAGCTCAATCTCTGTGTGCTTGATTGGTTGGAACAAAAACCTGCAGCAACACGGCCCTTTGTGGAATCAGTTTGACACCCCTGCTCAAGGTGCTTTACAGAGGTAGAAACCCAGAGCCTGAACCTCCAGGTAAGCACAGTGGCAAGGAAAAACTCCCTTTTAACAGGAAGAAACCTTGAGCAGGACAAGGCTTACAAGAAGGAACCATCCTGCTGAAAGTCAGCTGGGTAAAGGAGAAAAAGAAGAGGGAGACAGGACAGAAAGAATAAGGAGAGAGGGAGAACAGATATAATCACAAGAACAGATACAATCATAGAGTCATAGAAATACAAACAAAATACAATCATAGAAATACAAACATATCAGACATAATATATATAATACATATATACATAATACTGCATAGCATAGGTTGTTATAAAGAGAGGAAAGGTATAGGCAGGTTTTAATAAAAAAGGGAATAGCATTGGCAGGTGCTGACAGTAGACCCTGGGTTTGTCAGAGGCCGAGGTCTGTGCAGCACAAAGGTCTAGAGATGGAACAGAAAGGTTTTAAGATAGATAGGTAGACGTGGTATCTGCCTCTCGGACCCAGGTTTGTAACTGGTCCCACAGTAAACCTGCCCGATAGCTAAAAACTCGTCCTCCCAGTCTACTTTGATGAATTCTGGGAGCTACAAATAAACCTGCACTCTGTGATCTGAGGGTTCTTTTAGGAATATACGGAACTATGAGATCCTGCAAGTATGATGGAGATAGTCCACTGAGAGCTTTATATGTTAGAAGGAGAATCTTGAAATCTATTCTAGATTTCACCAGAAGCCAGTGAAGAGAAGCTAAAACTGGAGAGATATGCTCCCTGGTGCTGATTCCTGTCAGAACTCTGGTTGCAGCGTTCTGGATCCGCTGCACGTTATTAATGGAATAATTTGGACATCCTGACAGCAATGAGTTGCAGTAGTCCAGTCTAGAGGTAACAAAAGCGTGGACGAGTTTTTCAGCATCACTCTCTGACAGGATGCTCCTGATCTTGGCAATATTACTGAGGTGAAAGAAGGCGGTCCTAGAAACCTGTTTAACATAAGGGAGAAATGACATGTCCTGGTCAAAGATAACTCCCAAGTTCTTTGCATCCGTACTGGAGGACAAAGTAATGCCATCCAAAGAGAGAATTCTATCTGATAATCTAGTCCTCAGATGTTTAGCTCCAAGAACAATGATTTCAGTTTTGTCTGAGTTTAAAACTAAGAAATTGGAGGTCATCCAGTCTTTTATGTCTTTGAGACATGCCTGGAGTCTGGCTAATGGCTCTGTTTCATCAGGTTTCATGGATAAATACTTAAGCTGCGTATCATCAGCATAGCAATGAAAATTTATGCCGTGTCTCTGAATAATATTTCCCAGAGGGAGTATGTAAAGAGTGAACAGGACCAGCGGACCAGAGAATGCTACGGAGTCCGACATCGATTTGGCGAAGTTACACACCGACTCCATATTAAGTTTAGTGATCTCCGACTGGCGCAGCCGGGCGTCGTTAATGCCAACATGAAATATAATTTTGCTGTATTTGTGTTTATCTCTCGCCAGCTGCTTTAAGTTACCCTCTATGTCGCCCGCTCTGGCCCCCGGGATACATTTAACTATCGTCTCTGGTGTCGCCTTCACATATCGGAGAATAGAGTCCCCAATAACCAGGGTTGGTTTCTCAGTGGGTGCGTCACCAAGTGGGTAAAAGCGGTTTGCAACATGAAGCGGTTGATGGTGAATCACGAGCCTTTGTGTCAGGCTACGCTTCCTTCGAACCGCCACCCAACCACCCTGACTACCCGGCTGCTCGGGGGCTGCGGGGGAACAGCTAACAGTAGCTAAACTGGGCCGGTCCGCACAGGCTAACTGCTGCTGGCTAGCTGCAAGGGCTACGATGCTATCTCGTGTGTGGAGCCTCGTCTCAAGCTCGCTAAGCCTCGCCTCTAGAGCTATAAATAAGCTACACTTTCTACACACTTGACTCTCACTAAAGGAGGCCGAGGAGTAGCTAAACATTTCACACACTTTGCAGAACACCGGAGAAGGAGAAACAGTGGGAAAGGGAATGGAGTTAGCCATGCTAGTAGCGAGCGCAGCTGTGCGGAGTGAAACAGACAGAGCAAAGTATAGAACCCAAAGGATCGTGCAGTTACTAAACTTTTACCAAAATGCTTGTGTACTACTAAAAACAGGATAAATAAAAAGCTAACAAAATAATTAACAACAGTAAATCCACTGTAGCAAACACAAGGAGAAGTGAACGAGTAGGATGGAGCAGAAACAGGAAATGACACAATACGTTACAGACAGAATAACAGATGAAAGTGGCCTTATTAAATAATATATTTATATTTATAATATTAAATAAATACATTTACTCATATTTTCATAAGATGTATGTCAGAGAATTCGACTTTATTTGGGAAATTTTATTTTTACCCCCTCATTTAGCCTGCTAGACTGCCTGCTACAGTCCAAGTTGCACACACAGAGTGCACAGACTACAGAAGCGTATTGCTGGCACTCTATGTAAATAGAAATTGATCAGTAACAGAGGCTGCCGTGAAGTATGGTAAAGCAAAGTCTGGGTTCCAAAAGAGGAGAGAGAAAAAAAGAAAGAGGAAAGAGAGATCTAAGGGCCTTAGATCCCATATGTCACCCAGTTTTTCTCAAGGAAAGGTTGGTATAGTCTTTGAGTGTTTGAAATCAGAATCAGAATCAGAATCAGAAATGGGTTTATTGCCATTGTCAGTGAACAGAATTCACAGACTAGGAACTTGCTTCGGCATAAGGTGCAACATAAAACACAGAATCTAAAATATAGTCTCTTGAAATAAATACACAAATACACAAAATCAGAACATTGCAACTGTAGTGCAAATGTTAAAGTGACAGTGAAAGGTGGTCAAGTGTTCGTTAGTCCAACGGCAGATGGAAAGAAGCTGTGCTTATGGCGTGAGGTTCTGGTCCAAATGGACTGTGACTTTCTGCCCGAGGGCAGCGGCTCAAAGAGTCCGTGACCAGGATGAGAAGGGTCAGCTGCTATCCGACCTGCTCGTCCCCAAGTCCTGGAGATGTACAGGTCCTGAAGAGATGGGAGGCTGCAGCCAATCACATTCTCGGCAAAGCGCACAATGTGCTCTGTTGGGGGCAGGGGGGGCAGGGGGGCTGTGTCTTTCCTAAAGTCCACAATCATCTCCACTGTCTTTTGAGTGTTGAGCACCAGGTTGTTGCCACTGCACCAGGACACCAGCCAGTCCACCTCCCACCTGTAGGCGGACTCATCACCATCGGAGATGAGCCCAATGAGGGTGGTGTCGTCCGCAAACTTAATCAGTTTTACAGAGTCGTGGCTGGAGGTGCAGCAGTTGGTGTAGAGGGAGAAGAGCAGGGGAGAAAGTACACAGCTCTGTGGAGATCCTGTGCTGATGGTCCGAGTGCTCAAGACATTCTTCCCCAGCCGCACACACTGCCTCTGGTCTGTCAGGGAGTCATTGATCCACCTGCAGATGGAGTCAGGCACGTTGTTTCCAAATTCAAGATGTTTGCTAGTTTGATGTCCACAATGAGATGTTTAGCTAATTAGATGTTTAGCTAATTAAACTAAATGGGTTTCCCCACTCCCTACCAGACTCAGCAACTATGTCACTAGGTGCAATGTCTCCCCACAACTCCCTCCAACCACATGAACCCCCACGAGAAGCTGAGCAACGTTTAATGTCAGTTAGCTTTATTCAAGGGGTCTGTGTGAATGATGTTTTTGTCTCTTTTTTCTCTCTTTATCTGTAATAATTCAAGATAACTAGGCTATTTTTGTTCCACTTTTTCACATAATGGAAATTATCTGAATAAAAACAGGCTATGGCCTAGTATTTTTGAGATGCTGGCTATGTTGAAGCATTGAGTGATCGAGTCTGTGTTCATTTCACAGAGATTACTCAAATAATACCTTGAAATCAAATATTTTTGTGTGAATTGTGGTGGTCCTACAAGGGGCAACAGTTGAGGTAGTTTTTAAAATGCAAAACATTTCATGCATGCATGGGCTGCAAATGCAGAGAATATTTGGAGAGGTGTATTTATAAGTGAATGTAAGAACACAACAACGTTTTTTTTTTTTTAAATTAAATGTGCTTTTTTGTGCTACAGTTTGTGTGTGTAAAGAATACTGATATGAGACTTTAACCATAACATATTAACTGCTGCCAATCAATCAATTGGATAAGATAGTCTGTAGGGTTTTATGTTTGTAAATCTGATTGTGATGATGTCAGTACCTCACCAGCCACGAACCTCACCGCCCGTCACTGTGCATGAGACTGGACAGGCAAGTTTAGGAACATGACTGCATGATGGAAAACATACACTTAACACATTGTGGTTAAAAATGCTCAGGCCAATTCATTACATCTTGCCTTGATAATATCAAGTACAGTAAGGGGAGAGGGCCAATCAGTCATTGCCCAAGTCTCTTTATTCTGAGCAGCTAAGGGTTAGGAAGATATCCAACTATACTTACTTACTACTCCACACAGGGAAATGGAGCCGAGATGGCCAAAGATGGCAAGGCGGTGAGAAAAAGACAAAAAAAAACAAGAGAGACAAGATGGAGGGAAAGGCTCCAGCAGAATATCTTATGTGAATTTGAGATGGCTTTTATAAGTAGGAGATAAACATTAATTTTAGACATAGACAAAGTAAGTTACCTTAAAGTGTGAGCAAAAGCCAGAAGTGGGCAGTAATACATCGCATAGCTCCACCATACCGTACAGGAGGGGAGTAATTAGGTGTCTAATTAGAAAAAAGGTTAGTTGTGCTTCCTACACAGGCAGTGGGCAGTGGTTACCAAATGAGAGTGCATTACATGGGTTGGAGTGAGTAAGGAAGGGGTTAAGCATGTTGGAAAGAGAAGGGGGAGGGGGGCTCCTGCAGTTGATAAATTCCAGATGTCTCTTTCAGATAAACTGAAGGAACGGGGTGTGATTGTGTTGTGAACATAACTTAGTCATGGCTATAAGGGTTTATTAAAACAATGGGCAAACCTCCTCCATAAACGCACTACCAAAGTGTAAGATTTTTATACAGGCAATAGTATCTCACACACTCATATGGCAAACTGTATGCAGATTCAAGGGCATCGTCTTTCCACAGGAACTTGATCTTTCACTGACCTTATCCCCCCCAAGACACACACATTTCTATTTTTTTTTAATTATTTTTATGTCTCCCCTCTCCCAGTTTAGTGTTTTTCCCCTTCCCGCCCTACATGCTGCAGTCTACCTACTGTTGGAGCATTCATTGGCAGCCATGTTTCATTAACAAATGAAAAACATTTGTTCCTGTTTCCTTTCCAGCCATTGAGAGTTTTTTTAAAGTTTTTTTTTAATGTTTGTTTAAACCCGCTGTCTGTCAACTTTAGGTCCAAAAAACCCCAAAACAAAACAACAACAATAACAACAACAACAACAACAACAACAAAACACTTTGAGGCTACTTTAGATTGACTTTGACAAAATAACCCTGTCAACTGTCGCCAGCTTTTCAGAGACCTGTCATTACTGACTGATGTGTTGTGTCTATTAAACTGCCTGACATATGTTATAATCTAAAGTTTGTCCAAGTGATAATGAAGTGACTTTAGCTGTTTGTGATCGCTTTAATATAGGTCTTATGTAAATTGACAAATCTGCTGGAGCTGGCTGCACCACTTTTACTCAAAAAGACTGAAAGCACTAATGGTGACAGAAGTTCAATTTTCCTCTATTGTTAACTAACAAAACACACTATTAAATTAAGCCTAAGAGGGACTGGGGGAGGGGCTTGCACTACAGAGCTTCCATTGTGAGCATATGTCCTGAGAAAAGAGAGGAGGGGTGTGCAGGGCCAAATGAGGGGACATTTAGTTCTGAATCCCACCTGCACCTATTTAACAGAGCAAAACAAGCTAGTAAAAATAAAAAGAAATGAAACTGTAAAAAAATACATGAGTAATGGCCTCTGCCCATATGCTAGACTTAACCATCCTGACAGGATCCTGACATGCGTCTTTACCACCCTATATAGATTCTATTGTTCCCCGCAGCTGCTATTTATTTTGCAGTTAGATAGAAGCACAATTAGATGGTGCTTATTGACCGTGCAATGCCTTGTTTTTCCATTAAAAAAATAAATAAATTACAAATCAAGAAATTCTTGATAGCAGTCTGCTGATAATGAGCTGGGGTTTGGTGGTTTCTTTATTTTCTCAAATTATTTCCCAATTGCTTTATCTGTCACAGCTAAAACAATTTCTGTGGTCCATTGTTCAAGACATTGGTCAAGTTTGATTCTCTGATGCTGTGCTCCTGATAATGGAGTATTCCATCTATTGACCATTTCACAATTATTACTCACTTGCTGACATTACAAGCACGTCTCTATTGTCCAGCCTACATGGGGTCCAGGTGCTCATCCCTTAAACCTACAAAGAAATAACTCTTCAGATTGGCTAAGACCCAGCCCCATTGATGAAAGAAAGATTGGTGAGAATGAAAAAAAACATTCTTATTGCCAGCTACTGGTGTTGGGTGCAGCTGCAGCAAACAGTGGCCTCTTCTGTGGCTGCAGTCTGTTACAGGCCACATGGGGTGGAGTGGATAAAGTGCTGCATTCCCGAAGTGTGACAAAACATAACTCTAAGAGCGCTGCTTGAGATCTCCCAACATTCTGGCCCCTTCTTTTGTGTGAAATGTATACACTGCACTTTTTAAGAAAGTGATGTATGTGCTGCTGTGCATAATAAAGTAGTTTCTTCCTTCTGTGATGATCCTGTAATCGGACGACAGGATCAGCTGATGTCACTAGTGTCAAGGCCACTGGGTAGTTAAGCTGTTGTCAGGGTGAGGTTCTGTCTACTTCACTAGGGCACACAGACAGTCATCAACTGCAATTTCTTTTTTTTTCTGAATACAGTTTTTGAAATACAGTTGACAGAAAATCTGAGGCAGTGTTGCATGGCTGCAGCAGACGTTTAGTCCAGATTATTATGGTAAATATAAGAGTTGACATTTGGCTAGTGCTTTGAGTCCTGTTGGATGAGTGCACTCCTTCACATTCGCCAGTTTGGTGATAAGAATATCAGAGGCAATAGCCTGTGAGGATGTAAGGATGGGTGAAAGTGAGTCCACTATATATGGAATTTTTGATTTGGAAAAGTTTATTTTCTTTTTTTTTTTAATTGTATCTTTTATTTGGACAGACAAATTGCACAGTATAGCAAAATTAAAGGTGATACAGATTAAGGTCCTTCCATTTTTTTAAGCCCTAGTATCTTAAACAGCAAACTTCCTCCTTAAACCTGTACCAGTTGGATGTAATAATATTTGCAATAAAATTTTTGACACAACTTAAAATGAATGAGTTAAACAGTTCACAAGAACAGTGAACAAACAGATAAGAACCGGGGGTCACCCACTGCCTCCACCGCAAAAAAAATATTTTTACATAATAACCATACAGAAATTAAATCAGTATACTGGAAATAAGAAAGAAAGAGAAAAGAAAAGAAAAAAATAGCGCCAGTAAGATCCTCAAATCTGCTCTATATAAATAAAATCCATTTGTTCCAGATCAGAATTTGTCTTGTTGGATTCTTAATTGAAAGGTAAATTTTTCCATCCTAAATATCTCTAAAATGAACCAGTCATTTAGGGTGGGTGGGGTCTGAGTTATCCATCACCTGGTGATGGTCTTTTTACTTACCACCAGAAACAGTTGCAATAACTTTGTTTCTCACCTATATTTCAAAAAAGTAACCACTTGACCACTGAAAGGACCATATGTTGCCCCAAGTCTCCTCAGAGATCTTGATCCCTGCCTCCCTTTCCCATTTCTCTTTTATGTATAGAGTGTTGCTCTTGGTGGCATGGGACATAGCGGTGAATAATTTGGAAATGAGTTGGTCAAGGCAAATATCTATGGAAATCATTTCATTGTAACCTGTGCTTTTTGTGCAGGACATCAAAGCTGTATACAATGTTATTTTTAGTGAGTGAAAGAAATGCTGTGAGACCATACGTTGATCATGATTTGAAGCTGAATTCGTGTCTGTTGGGAGTAAAATCAGAGTCAAAAGCAAACCATCTAAACACCCTCAGCATTCTATATCACACTTACTGTACTAATCACCTTCTGCCAAATATGAAGTGAATGTGTCAACCATGGGTTCCCCAACCCTTGCAGCTTGCACATTAGACCCTCATCCGCAAATGCGGCTTGAATTGGAAATGAGTCTGACAGATTGGACTCCAACTCCTTCCACTTAGCCATATAGGGGTCATTAATCCAGTATAGGAGGGGCGTTATCTGAGCAGCATTGTAATAGTTCTTTAGACAGGGTAGACCTATCCCCCCAGATTCCTTTGCTAATTGCAGGGTGGTGTATTTAATTCTTGGTTTCTGACCCTGCCACGCAAATCTGGAGATCCATTTGTCCCATTCACAAAATTGATCCTCACTTACCCCTACAGGTAAGTTCCTAAATAGATAAAGTAGTCAGGGAAGTACATTTATTTTGACTGCACTTATTCTTGAACTGAAACTTAGAAAGGGCACCAGATTCCATCTATGTAGGTCTGCTTTTATCGTCAAAGATAATAAGTAGTTTGCCCGAAAGAATCCTGAAAGATCCCTGGTCAAACATATCCCTAAATATTTTATGTTCTCATTTTCCAAACCTGGGGGTGGGGCACGCTGGCAAGTGCCTAGTGGCCGGGCCCGAAGAGATAATGTGGGCCCCTTCCCGTGGGCTCACCACCTACAGGAGGGGCCAGAGGGGTCGGGTGCAGTGTGATTTGGGTGGCGGCCAAAGGCGGGGACCTTGGCGGTCTGATTCCCGGCTGCAGAAGCTAGCTCTAGGGACGTGGAATGTCACCTCCCTGATGGGGAAGGAGCCTGAGCTGGTGCAAGAGGTTGAGAAGTTCTGATCAGATATAGTCGGCCTCACCTCGACGGATGGCAAGGGCTCTGGAACCAGCCTTCCCGAGAGGGGTTGGACTCTCTTCCACTCTGGAGTTGCCGATGGGGAGAGGCAACGGGCAGGGGTGGCGATTCTTGTTGCCCCCCGGCTCGGCACCTGTACATTGGAGTTTACCCTGGTGAGCGAGAGGGTAGCCTCCCTCCGCCTTCGGGTGGAGGGATGGATCCTGACTGTTGTTTGCGCCTATGGCCCAAACAGCAATTCAGCGTATCCACCCTTTTTGGAGGCCTTAGAGGGAGTACTAGAGAGTGCTCCCTCTGGGGGGGTCCCTTGTCCGCCTGGGTGACTTCAATGCTCACGTCAGCAGCGACAGTGAGACCTGGAGGGGCATGATTGGGAAGAATGGCCCCCCTGATCTGAATCCGAGTGGTGTTCTGTTGTTGGACTTCTGTGCTCATCACAGATTGTCCATAACGAACACCATGTTCAGGCATAAGGGTGTCCACATGTGCAATTGGCACCAGGACACCTTAGGACGCAGTTTGATGATCAACTTTGTGGTCGTGTCGTTGGATTTGCGGCCACATGTCCTGGACACTCGGGTGAAGAGAGGGGCGGAACTGTCAACCGCTCACCACCTGGTGGTGAGTTGGCTCCGATGGTGGGGGAGGATGCCGGACAGACCCGGCAGGCCCAAACGTATTGTGAGGGTCTGCTGGGAACACCTGGCAGTGTCTCCTGTCAGAAGGAGTTTCAACTCCCACCTCCGGAAGAGCTTCAACCATGTCCCGAAGGAGGTGAAGGACATTGAGTCCGAGTGGACCATGTTCCGTGCCTCCATTATTGAGGCGGCCGAATGGTGCAGTGGCCGCAAGGTGGTCGGTGCCTGTCGAGGCGGCAATACCCGAACCTGCTGGTGGACACCGGCGGTGAGGGATGTTGTCAAACTGAAGGAGGAGTTGTACCGGGCCTTTTTGGTCCGTGGGTTTAAAGAGAACACGTCTTTAAACCCTTTTCTTTTCAACTGTAAGTGATCTGTTTGGTTCATGAGCATCTCCTGAAGTAGGGCAATTTGGGCTTTTTGTTTTTTTTTAATTTGGATAATAGCTTACTCAACTTAATCACGTTCACAACCCCATTACATTAAAATAAATAATTTTCACTGGATCATCAAGAATGTGGATATGTAAATTACACATTTAGCATAATCGTAGCGGCAGCAGGCAACCCCCTGTGAAAAAGGAACATGCAGAAAAAGAGCTAAGATAAACAAACAGAACTGAAGCATGAATGCTCTTAACCACCCTTCCAGCAGTGGAATACTTCCACCACCTCCCTTAGTCTCTGAAGGACAAACCCTATTAACTCCCTGAGCTAGGGGGCCTTCCACTGTGAATTCCAAGAGAATTCCCAACCATTTTTACCTGACAGTAATTATATTTCAACATATAGTCCACTTCTTAAATATTTCACCCCAAGTCACTCTAGTTATCTTCCCGTCTGAATACAGCCTCTCCTTGTAACCTGCTGCTCCTCCGGTCCGCCGCACACAAGAACTAATCTCTCACGACGTTCTAAACCCAGCTCACGTTCCCTATTAGTGGGTGAACAATCCAACGCTTGGTGAATTCTGCTTCACAATGATAGGAAGGATTCTGCCGCCCACCGTCAGGCGGGCCGGGTAGATGGTCTGGAACTGCAGATTCTTTGCTTTTAGAATCCTACGCACCTCCGCATACTCCCTCAGCATGACCATGATCACTGGAGGATAGTCATGATTGAGATTTATCCTGGAGAAGAAAGCCAAAAAAGGCTTTCTTCTGCCAAACCAGTTTAAGCACTTCTTTCTTTACTATAAAACACAGAAATTTCACCAGGATTGATCTAGGCTGGGAGACATCCGGTGGATGAGATGAAAACAGACGAAAACAGCTCTCTGGATCTGTAACACTATTGACGAGGGGATGTTAAGATTCTCCCTGAGCAGCTTCTCCACAAATTGGGTCATGGATAGGGCTCCAGACTCAGCCCCCTCCGGACCCCGTATAGTCTGAGCGTCTCCCTCCTCGAACAGGCCTCCAAAGATAACAGTTTATTTGAAGTTTTTCCTAAATTGTTAACATATCAGCAAATAAGTCATCGGAGTTTTGTAGCTTATCTTCATGGCCAGCGACCCTGGTTTCCACCTTGTGAGCCTCGCATTAGTCCTGTCCAATTGGCCTCGAATGTCCTGCAGTTGTTGTTTAGTGCCCTTCCTGAATTCTTTTACCTCTTTTCCAATGGCTCTCAGCTCTTGTAGTATCAGCGTCAAGTTTACTTGGTCATCCTCATTCTCTGTTCCAGCGTCCTGGTAGCTAGGCAAGGGGGAGGCACCGTGGCCGGACCCAGGAGAGCTAGCTCTTTTTTTCTCAAACCACACTGAGTAAGCCATTGGTATTGGCGACAGTGGCGAGGAAAAACATCCCTTTAACAGGCAGAAACCTCGAGCAGAACCAGACTCAGTGTAGACGGCCATCCGCTGTGACTGCCTGGGAGGAAGGGGAGGAAGAGGACAGATGGGGAGATGGTGAGAGAGACAGAGGAGAAGTGGAGATAGAGAGAAAAAGGAGAGGGGGAGAGGACAGGGAGGAAAGAGACAACATTGAGCATGATTCATACATGTAATAATGTAAAAAAAACGATCGCTCTAAATACGGGACCTTTTATTTTGACAAATTCCTGGATGTTTTATTTTTTTCTTCGCACCCAACTTCTTGTGCTGCAGAAGCGATGCATATTTTTCCGGAGAGCGACGGAGGCCCTCAGCCCTGCCGTGAACGGAGCCGCAGCCAGTGGAAACTGACGCATTGACGTGAATGGAATCTAATCAGGACGGACGGTGACGCACTGGACGTCAACAGTATCAGATGCTGTGCTGAGATCCAGAAGGACAAGTACTAAAACAAAGCCCTGATCAGAGGCCATTAACAGGTCATTAGTGAGTTTTACCAGTGCGGTCTCTGTGCTGTGATGTTCCCTGAAATCTGACTGAAAAACTTTAAATAGGTTGTTTTTATGGAGATAATTGCACAGCTGGCTGGCGGTGACTTTCTCCAAAATTTTTGAAATGAAGACTAGGTTGGAGATGGGCTTTTTTGGATCCAGAGTGGGCTTTTTTAGCAGGGGTTTGATTACAGCAACTTTAAAAGTCTTTGAGACATACCCTGATGTCAGGGACAAATTAATAATGTCTAGTAAGGAGGTGCCAAGTAAAGGAAACACTTAAGTAATCTAGTTGGAATAGGATCTAAGACACAGGTTGTGGATTTAGAGGAGGAAATGATAGAAGCCAATTGTTGAGGGCTAATAGGGAGAAATGAGTCCAGATACATATCTGGCTTAGTGGTTATCTCCAATGCGGTTGTATAGATGAACAACTTTGTGGTAGGTGGTGCTAGGAGGTCTTGGATGTTATCTCTAATGGTTACAAATTTTTTCACTAAAGAAGTTCATGAAATCACTATTACTTAGATGTGGAGGAATGGATTGCTCGATAGAGTTATGACTTTGGGTCAGCCTGGTTACAGTGCTGAATAAACACCTGGGGTTGTTCTTATTTTCTTCAATGAGTGATGAGTAATAAATAGTTTTGGCTGTACAGAGTGCTGCCCTGTATGTTTTTAGACTATCTTGCCAGGCCTGATAGAATTCAACTTTTTTTGTTGAACGCCATTTCTTCTCTATGTCTTGTGATCTTTGCTTTAGCTTGTGTGCTTCAGATCAAGCCTTCTTCTAGTTATACTTTTTAGTATAACTAGAACTTTTACTTATACTTTTTAGAGAGAGGTGCAATTTGGTTAAGCATGCCGTGCAATGTGCCTACAATGCTATTAACACAATTATCAATGTCACAGCAACAAGGGCTAATGCATGAGTCCCCTGACACAGAGCTTGGGTATTGTACTAAGAATCAATGGAACTGCTTCTTTAAATTTGAAATTCAGATAGGAATTCGGAGTATGGGCCTGGAGGATGATACAATGCAGCAAATAAGACAGGCTGACCAGTCCTCTAGGTGGGATGAGACAGGCTAAAAACGAGACTTTCAAATGAGTTATAGCCTGTGTTTGGTTTAGTAAAGATGGATAAAGAATCAAAGATCGCTGCATCCCGCCTCCTTGACTGGAGCAACAAGGGGCATTGGAGTTAATATGGCTAGGTGGAGTAGCCTCATTCAAAGAGACGTAATCATCCTCAGACAGACAGGTTTCAGTTAG
The DNA here is from genome assembly GCA_015343265.1 of Pao palembangensis. Classification (NCBI taxonomy): domain Eukaryota; kingdom Metazoa; phylum Chordata; class Actinopteri; order Tetraodontiformes; family Tetraodontidae; genus Pao; species Pao palembangensis. The sequence continues at coordinate 21,950,224 of CM027081.1, forward strand.
ACAGAACAACTCAAGTACAGCTTTTGAGGACAGGGACCGGATATTCAACAATCCACATTTAATTCTCCTTTCTGGTACAATAATAGCAGAGCAGCTAATTTTAACAAGATTATCTTGAACAGCTCCTCTACTGCCAACATTACTTTCAGGTCTAAATAAATGAGGAACAAACACCGTCTCTATGGGGTTTTGGGCAGGTGACTGCCCAAAACCCCAATGTGTAGCACTGCAGCTCCGCCCCCTGGTCTCGACTGAACTGTCAGGGTATTGGGATTCTGATAAAATCGGCCAAATTGCCAGCAATTAGAGCTGCTCCACCCAAAATAGGGTGGATGTAGTCTCTCGTAATTAGACCAGGTTTTCCCAGAAAGTCTGCCAATTGTTAACAACAATCATTTGCTGGGCACCACCTTGATAACCAGCGATTGAAGGATGAATAGCAGCTATACATTTCATCACTGGCCAAATTGGGCAGGGGTCTAGAAAAAACTACAGACCTCCGATTGTCGTAGCCGGATGTCATTACTGCTGACATGAATAACAATATTACTGTATTTACGTTTAGCCTTAGCCAGCAGTTTCAAATTTGATTCTACGTCGCCCGCTCTGGCCCTCGGAATGCAGACTACGGTTGCTGGTTTCGCTAGCTTAACATTTCGCGAAACAGAGTCTCCAATGATCATGTTATGTTTTGGTTATTTAGAATCCAAACACGGAACACTCCAATTGTAAGACTCAGGGGTTTCATTAACAATATGTAGAGAATGTAGAGAATGTACACAAAGTCAGTCTTGAACGGAAAACGCTCCACCAGAGGAAAGGATGAACACAAAAAACCCAGCAACGTGCCCAGCAGGAAAACTCTACTGCAGAGGTGTCAACGAACTGTCCAACTCACAGGACGCGGCAACCTCGGGAAAACAACACAGGAATTAGTCCACGGAAACAGGAGATTAATCCACACAATAGTAACGAGCAATGCAGTTTACCACTCCCAGTCCACCAGGTACTGCCACCCATGGCCCCGCTGACGCACATCCAAGATCCGCCGGACCATATAGGCAGGTGTGTTGTCAATGAACCAGACTGGGGGAGGCTCCTCGGCGTCAGGGGAGAGCTCCGATTCCTTGACAGGCTTTACCTGGGAGACATGTAATGTGGGATGTACCTTCAAGGATGCTGGCAACCTTGAAGGTACCTTACCTCAGGGTAAGAGGTTACCTAGTAACCTAGTAACCTCTTACCCTGTAAGAGGTTAGCTAAGAAGTCACAGCTACACTCCTGCACCTCCTCCATTCCACGACTGAGTCTCCTTATCTACTTTCCTCCCAGATGACACACCAAGTACTCTCCAAGTACTCTCCTATCTTTCTCCCTGATCACAGTAGCTGTAGTTATCCAGTCATCTGGAAGCACATACTGACCACCCAGAACCTGTCTCAACTCCTTCCTAAAAGTCATGCAACACTCTTCCTTTTACAGCTTCCACTATTTCGTCCTCTGCTCTGCCTTTGCCCTCTTCATCGTCCGCACCACCAGAGTCATCCTACACACCGCCATCCTATGCTGTCTGGCTACACTCTCACCTACCACTACTTTGCAGTCACTGATCTCCTTCAGATTACACCGTCTACACAAGATGTAGTCTACCTGTGTGCTCCTACCTCCACTCTTATAGGTCAGCCTATGTTCCTGTCTCTTCTGGAAGAAAGTATTCACTACAGCTATTTCCTTCCTTTTTGCAAAGTCATCTGTCCTTCTGAGTTCCTCTCTTGGATACCAAACTCCTCATCATCTGTGTTTCCTGCACCAACATGTCCATTGAAGTCTGCACCATGTCTTATTCTGAATCAGTCAAAAAAATTCAGAATTTCTCCTTCTCTTCCAGCTCACATTCTACCTGTGGAGCATACCCACTAACAACATTGAACATCACACCTTCGATTTCTAGCTTCAGGACGTTGTTAACCCGGGCCTCGACCGATCCGGTATGGAAGTCATATATTCGATTCACATGTTTGATTAGGCAAAAGTTTTACGTCGGATGCCCTTCCTGCTTCAACCCTCTGTATTTATCCAGGCTTGGGACCGGCAATAAGACACTGGCTTATGCCCCCTTGTGGCTACATTACCAATCTCCACGCCACTACCACCGCGATAAAAGCAGAACAAAAGTTTTCTGCAGAAACTGCATAGTTGTAACCCTGATCTTGAAACCATTTGAAGTTGTGTCGTTCTCTCATCTGTTTTTTTGTACATTGTAAATTTTGAACTGTACATAGTTGTTTTGTAGTTCTAATAAAGATGTGTGCTAGTTTGTGTTTTTCGGACTAGAAGTCCCCCCGGTGTTGAATCAGTCAAAAAATGCACCATGTGTAACAGCCGCTGCTCTGCTCTGCTCTGCTTCAGCTCTCACCCTCCCCTCCCCTCCCTGTCACACTTGTCCTGCGCTCCCGTTCAGGCACACCTGAACCGTGTTTCTGACGACCAGCAGGTGCGGCTCGTCAGTAATCAAGGCAACCTCATAAAAAGGCTGACTCTGGAACAACCCGGTTGTCGGATTGTTTGTTTGGATTGTTCGGATCGTTGCTTGTTCTTCCTGTTCGTTTGGATCGCTGACCTGTTTATCCTGTGAAGTGAGATCACCTGATTCTTGTTCTGTCCGCCTTGGAATAAATCCTTGATATTCATCACTACAGTTGTGTTGCTCTTGGGTCCCTTCCCGTAAAAACTCTGACAGAACGATCCGACCATGATGGACCCAGCGCACAAGTTTCCGCCCTCTGATTGGCTGGACCGGCTCTGGACGAAGCTTCCGCGGAAGGAAGCCCAGATGGAAGCCGTGATAGGGAGGTTTGAGCAAGCCGCGCTTGCCTTTAAGCAGGAGTTGCAGGGGCGGCCCTGCGAGTCTGGCGTGCAGTCGGTTCCACCATCCTGGACCGAGGGTGGCTGGTGCCGTGCGCCGCCACTATCACGACCACTGCCGCGGCTACCAGACTTCAAGCCAGCTCCTGTATTTGTCCCTACACCGGCAGTGGCGGAACCTAGAGCTCGGCCCTCGAGGGAGGAGGGAGATTGGGATTGTGACATCTGTCTGGAGAGAAACAGGGCCTCTGCAGACAAATGTTTTGCCTGTCGGACACCAAGTGCTATAGCTAGGAGTCTAGTTGGCAGTGCTCCTTCGACCTCCAAGAGTCTGTCCAGTCAGACAGCTGGAATTGGATTTTTTAAGGCCACTTGCACCCGCCCCAGTCGGGTCAGTATCTGCCCCTGTCCTAGCCCAGTTAGGTCCTGTACCATCCCCGTTAGCTCCTTCAACCAGGTCGGTGCCTGCTCCTGCGTTAGTCCAGCCCGCTTCTGCAGTGGTAGAGGTGGCCTCTGTTCCTGTGCTAGCTCGGTTAGCTTCTGCTTCCGCACCAGCCAGTGCAGTACCCACTCCCGTATCTACCCAGCCTGCTCCTGCATTAGCTGAATTAGTCTCGGCTCCTATGCCAGGCCAGTTAGCTTCTGCTTCCGCACCAGCCAGTTCAGTACCTGCTCCCTCATCTACCCAGCCTGCTCCTGTCTTAGCGGATATAGTCTCTGCTCCTGTGCTAGTCAAGCTAGCACCTGTCTCTGGATTAGCCAAGTTAGGTCCTGTTCCTGCGCTAACCCAGTTTTCTCCTGCTTCCGCACCAGCCAGGTCAGTACTTGCACCTGCACTAGCCCAGTCCACCCCTACTCCTGAACTAGCCAGCTTAGCACCAGCCCTTACCCTAGCCAAGCTAGCTCCAGTGTCCGTGCCAGCCAAGTTCACCCCCGCTCTAGCGAAGACTCCTCCTGCGGCAGCCAAACCCACTGCTGCGGCGCTGACGCCTCCAGCTCCGAGGGCTGCGGCGCCACCACCACCACCAGTTCTGAGAGCAGCAGCAGCGCCGCCGCCTCCAGTTCCGAGAGCAGCAGCGCCGCCACCTCCAGTTCCGGCGCCGGCTCCGTCCCTTGCTCTGACGCTGTCCCCGGCTCCGTCGCCGGCTCCTTCATCGGCTCCGTCGCCGGCTCCATCCCCGTCCCCAGCGCCGACCCCGGCTCTGACGCCGTGCCCGACCCCGGCCCCGTCCCCTGCTCCGTCGCCTGCAGTCCAGTCTCCGGTCTTTGCAGCTAACCCCATGATCCAGACAGCAAGGTCACTGACCTCCGCAGCAACGACTGCTGTCTATAAAGCTAAAGTGGCTCCTGAGAGGGCAGAGGCTTCCCCCGAAGTCAGCACTGAAGCGGCCCCAGACCCTCAGGGGAGGGCCGTTCCGGAAGAAGCAGGGGCTGCCCGGGCTGGAGCTGCTCCCGGGCCCTCAATGATGGCTGCCCCGATGAAGGTGGGGGCTGCCTCTGTCGAAGCAAGGCCAAAGGTGGTCCCTCCGTCCGACACCCCTCCTCCCGCCCTGGAAGTTGTGTTCGGGGAGCCTGAGCCGGGAGGGAGGGGGCCCTCCGGTCACCTAGTTTGTTCTCTGCTCTGCCTGTTGGGACGTCAGGAGCCGTCCCTTGAGGGGGGGGTTCTGTCACAGCCGCTGCTCTGCTCTGCTTCAGCTGTCACCCTCCCCTCCCTGTCACACTTGTCCTGCGCTCCCATTCAGGCACACCTGAACCGTGTTTCTGACGAGCAGCACTGGCTTCTCGTCAGTAATCAAGGCAACCTCTTGGGTCCCTTCCCGTAAAAACTCTGACACCATGAATAAGAAAAATAAATTGCACTAGACTGTAAGTGGCATTTTGTGGGGGAAATTTATTTTATTGCCACGTACTTCCCGTGTCAGTCTTTGTTTGAAAATTGGCAGCGGAGTCAGTCACGCCTCCTGACAGAGAGTCGCGCCGTGTGGACACTCTCGTCTCAGATGAGTCTTGTAGTGTGAACACCCACCCAATGCTCTCGCCGATCCTGTTGAGTTGCGTGGTGTGAAAACCCGGGCGCCCCGCCTACTCGAAAAAATCGTGCCGTGTGTACTTGGCTTAATGAAAGTCTCCTGTTTAAGTGTCTGATGTAAACAAAGACGGATGAAGGATCACATCACAGCCCATTCCTAAAGCCATCAATTTCTCAAGATACCTTGAGCCCACAAGTCCCACCTTGTTACTAAGAAATGTGTTAAATTTGAAATGTCATGGATTACAGGTTAAAATGGGCATCTGGTCGAAGAGCTCAACTTGGAAGTAAGGGGATGTACAAAGCAAGGGAAAGAAAAGTGCAGCAGCAGTATGAAATTAGATCCTCAAAGTATTTAGAAATATTTGCAATCAACATGATGTTACTCTTTTTTTAAATTAGAAAAATGACAGAACCGCTTGCACACAGTTTTGCATTTCATTTGTTGCTATATCTGAAACGAGAAGGTTGGATTCTGAAAACCTACTATCCCTATGAATCTCACATGTTTAATCAATATGGGAAAAAAAGAGCTGAAATGAGAATTTGACATATTACCGTTGTGTACTGGAGTTTTTCGTGACAGGAGTGTAAAGACAATGGATAATCTTTGTATAATTTGGTGCTTGCATGTATACTTTGGTGCTTGCATGTAATAAACGAATTACAAACTGTTGCAAAACAGTTTATTTTAGAAGTACAGTTATAAAATAATGCTCCTTAACAGGAACAGAAACAAAAGAGCAATATCACTTATCCATAATGACAAAGAACATATGTGTTACCATGCTTGTGCCTATCCTAGTTTAGAATAGAACAGAATAGAATAGAAGTACTTTATTTTATCCCAGAGATGGAAATGAATTTGTTACAGCAGCGGTCAATAACAATAACCTCAACACTATTTACAACAAGAGCAGACTAAGAGAATGTGCAACTAGAAAAAAACCTGAAAGTACAAAAACAGGCAGAGCACATCACAGCATAAAGAGCTGAGATCAGATCCAGTCTAGTTGTTTCCTGTTCTTGTCAGTCTGATCTGCTGTCTATAGCAACAAATTACTATACAAATAAATGCGCAGCACTCCCTAAGCTGTGTTTCTTAAATTAATTTAAAGGTATGTTCTGCTAGATTAAAGTGGCAAAAATTGACATTACATGTTTCATGTTCCTTTTGTTGACTTTTTTTTATTATTATTCACTTTATTTTTATTACTCATTTAATGAATATGTTCTCTATCTTCAGGGACCTGAAGGACAACCTAATCAGCAGCATCATGCCAGGAGCTTTTTTAGGCCTGTCAAGCCTTCGAAAACTGTAAGTAGGCATGAATGTGACTCACATTCTTTGATTCTATTTCTCTAGTATATGACAGATACTTCAGTAAGGATAGTTTGTTTGGATGTGAGCAGCATTGATTTATAACTTCACAGTAGTGAACAAGAGAGACAGGTCCATTTATTCCTTCACAACCATCTTAAACACCTTCTGTTTTGCCAACTCATGGCAGGTACATGCAAACCTCAAGGCCATTGAATATGACAAACTGACAGTTTATTTTAGAAGTTTCTGCCATGTTTTGGGACACAGCGACATTGTGGTGGTGCGGGTGGGAATTGGTCTTCTGTGCTGCGCCGCCTGACTGTCCTCCCCTTTCATGTGTTTTCTCTGGGAGGTCTGCGGATTTTCAAAATTAAAAAGGGGAAATAAACACATGCTCTGGACAACTCTCTGCTTGGTATAGTGCCAGAGGTACACCAGAGCAGAATCCACCCTGACTGAGGTGGATGGTAGAAAAGAGACACAGCTTTTATCCACACTGATGTTAAACCTGTACTAGAGTCCAGAAAAAGGGGAGTAACTGTTAGGAAACGATGTGGAACCGGATCCAAACGCAGAACAGAACAGACACCACACGAATTGCGGCAAACAAGTTTTAATGTCCAACTTAAACAGAATGTGCCTTGCACACAAACCAAAGGCGCTCCAACGGAGGATAGTCCTTCAACACAAACGAATCCCTTTCAACGGGACGAGACGACGCAGGAAGGGCCGCAGAAACACGCCAAACCCCGGGCAAGCACAACGACAACGATCCGCGGAACCTCCAGAGGCCACAGGCAACTGATGAGACGATCTGACACCGGTGGCCAGGTGTCGGAGGCTTTTATCAGTTGCTGATGGGCGATCAGCAACAGCTGCTCATCGCCCGCTGGGACTGGGTGCGCCCTCTGGTGGAAAGGCAGAGTACACATTTTAGATTTCACACACACCATCCGAGCCAGCTCCTAACAGTAACAGTAATTATGTTACAAGATTAGTAAAATGTTTAACTTTTTAAAATTATAGTGGAAAATACCATCAAGGAAAGATGTCCATTCTTGATTATGAGAAATAAAACCTCCAACTGCTGCAGTCAAATTACTGATTTTGTAACATTATGAATAAGGTGGTTATTCCATGCACAGGGCTGCTTTATGTGCTGTTTGTATGCCTGTGTGGATTTCCTCCCACAGTTCAAAAACACAAATATTAGGATAATTTTTAGATCCTAAATTTGATGTGAATATTCTTGCTTTACACCCAGTGATGCTAGATAGAGTCCAGGATTAAGCAGCGGTTAACAGAAAATGGATGGATGCACAGGTGTTTGATTTAGGACACAATATCGCATGTGTTTGACATAGGTTCATATGATTTAAAAATAACTAATGCATTCACACTAACTTTTTTCTCCTATGTTTAGTGACTTGTCCAACAACCGCATTGGCTGCCTGACTGTGGATGCATTCCAGGGATTAAGTAATCTCACAAAACTGTAAGAGAAAGACATTGATTTTATAAAAATATTGCACTGACTGTACCACAGAGGGACAATATGGAATTAAATTTTACTGTGTGTGTGTTTTGTTAGAAACCTCTCTGGCAACATCATACCAACCATTGATCAGGGAGTTTTTCAAGAGCTGCCATCCCTTAAACTAGTGTGAGTGTTATCTGTTGGCCATCCAACAAATACATAGCACACATATCTGAAACCAATATGATATAATTTGAACTAACATCAATTCTAACAAATTGGGGGGGATAAATCTGTAGTACTTGTCTAGCTTGTGTCAGTCCACTTTTCTGCTAGTCATCAAATATAATTGTGAATTCAAAACATAATTTTGAGGTGGCCGCATGAGCATGTCATTAAAGTTGTTATATCTCCAATGAAAATCATCACTTATGTCTTCAGGAACTTTAACTCAGACTTCTTGACATGCGATTGTGGCCTGCACTGGGTCCCGGGTTTCTTTCATACCAGTTCAGCCCGGCTGGGGGATGAAACCCTGTGTGCGTTCCCCATGAATCTGAGAGGAAAACAGTTGCGTGGACTTGGAGAAAACCAGCTGAGTTGTGGTAAGAATGATCTGAATAATGTGTTCATGAATATATTTTATCCTGTTGCTGCAAAGAACATTGATATGTATTTATTTACAAAAACTACATTTACAAAAGTATTGACAATTGTCTTGTTTCTTAAGTGTGCTGCAATTTAAAGAAATTAATAGACCATTTGGTTTAAAAAGAGCTATTTCAGCAACTCAGCAGGAAAAATACTGTTATTTTATAATTATTTCTGCAGCCTGAGCCTCCTGCAGTCTGAAAATAGTTTGTGGAAATATTTGGCTGATTGAACAGCTGCATCTTTTCTCATTCTGTCCACGCACAGACGGTCCTTTAGAGCTGCACACCTTGTCACTCCTTCCATCCCAACGTCAGGTGGTCTTTAAAGGTGACCAACTGCCTTTCCACTGCACTGCTGCTCTAGTAGACAACATGACCACCATACACTGGCATCACAATGGTGAACTGGTGACCTCAGATTTAGAGATGGGGGTCCAGCTGGAGAGCAGTGTGGTGCATGACTGCACTTTTATCACCAGGTACTGAATATCCAATATAATCATGTATGTTTTTGTATAAATAAACCATATCTAAGTATTTTCTATTGTTTGCTAATGGATTGTGTCCATATTTTACTCAGTGAACTTATTATAAGCAACATAGATGTAGAGGCCAAAGGAGCATGGGAATGTGTGGTTTCTACTGGCCGGGGCAATACGTCTTGCAGTGTTGAAATAGTAGTCCTGGAGAGCAATGCTTCTTTCTGTCCAGAGGATAAAGTTGTCAACAATCGTGGGGAGTTCAGGTGTGTTAGTGATGCAATGATTGTTTTGCATTACTTGGGACCTTGAGTTCTCATGTTAGGTTTTCATTTCCAGGTGGCCCAGAACTCTGGCAGGCATCACCTCCCATCAATACTGCCTGCAGCTGCGCTACCCATCCCTGTCTATTGAGGGGGGTATTGAGCAGAAAAAGGCCTCCCGATACTGTGATCGTTCTGGAAAGTGGCAGGAAGGGAACTACTCAGATTGTCACTACACAAATGGCATCACCCGTGTCTTGCATACCTTCATTTTAGTTAGTAGTGCTCTGCACTTTGCTATACACCATAGTGAGTCCATTTTACATTGTCACACTCTTCTTTGTCTCTTAACATTTAATTTAACAGATGCCCATCAATGCTTCAAATGCTGTAACTGTGGCGCATCAGGTGCGTACATACACTTTGGAGGCTGCAGGCTTCACTGACTCTGTGGATGTATTGTACGTTGCTCGGATGATGGAGAGGTTTATGGAACATGTCAGACAGCTGCGAGAAGTGAGAATTTTTTTTCTTTTAAATTTTAGAAATAACCCATGCATGTAGGTTTGAGTTGTTTCTCATTTCATCACATTATACTACTTGCCCAGTTGTCTAAGGTGTTGGTGGAGATGGGGAGTAACCTGATGCAGGTGGATGACCAGATTCTTAGTCTTGCCCAAAGAGAAAAGAAAGCCTGCAGCTCCATTGTCTACTCTCTAGAGACGCTTGCATGGCCTCAGCTCCACGGCCATTCCCAGGACTTCACCATGGTACAAACAAGTCATTTTGTTGTTACGTCACTGAATAGGATATGGCTGCATATCTATGATGATATATGCAATTTTATTAGATAAATCAAGCATTTTTCAGTGCTAATAACGTAAAGAATTGCTAATTATATGCGATGCTATTTGTAAAGTGACTCGTGCTAACAATTACAGCAACATTTTGTCACATTTAGCTTCAAACCATGTTCAAAAAAGTGGTGTGAGTTTTTTAAAGTCACTTTTTTGGATATTTACAACACAATTTGCCTTAGAGTAGGATACACGTCAAATAAAATACCCAAAATATGTTTTGTTATTGTTATTTTAGGTAGTTATTATTATGATAGTAAATGTACTAATGTTGATTCCCTCCAATATGTTGGGTTTAATTAGTTATTTCATTCTGTAAAAGCTCCTGGGCTTTTATTCTGGTATTTCCTGTTACCGGCAGCATACATTTGCATAATAGCTAAATATTTAGTTTCACACAAGAGATTTAGATTTCATATATTTTAACATTTCCATTTAACATTTAGATGTAGATTTAGCATTTGGTTTTAATATGTAGATTTAGATCTAGATTTAGCATTTAGATGTAACATTTAAAATTAACTATTTAATATATTTCTAAAGTGGCAAACTGTGTTGTAAATATCCTAAAAAGTGACTTTTTACACAATTTACACCAACCTTTTGAACATGGTTTGCAGTTAAATGTGTCAAAATGTTGCTGTTATTTCTAGCGTGAACCGTTTTACAAATGACACCTCATATAATTAAGCATAACTTGGTACAAAAAGTAGTTGCCTAAAATATATAGCCAACTGTTGAAAAACTTTGGGCCAAAAACATACAAATTAGATGCATGTCAATGCTTGTTAAATTGTGAACATGTTCTTGTGACAGTGTATTATTTTGAAACACATACAGGTGTCCAGAAACATTGTGATGGAAGCCCACTTAATTCGAACAGCCCACTTTATTGGAATAACTTGCACTGCATTCCAACATCATGAGGTCAGCCAGGGATTGTCAGAGCCAGCCCAGGAGCAACAACTTCATTTTCGTTGCAGTACCGGCTCACACAACATTTCCCTTAACAATTTCCCCCTAAAGGTGAAACGTCACTATCTGCACTATGTGCCATTCCATATGTACCTGATATTATTATAATCAAGATATTTATTTCCAGAATACTGTTGCATTGGCCTCTGTGACTCTCCCAGCAACTCTCTTTCCTCCTGATGTCCCTAATGACTGTAAGCTACAAGTTGCAGCTTTCAGAAGTGGCAGGTTTTTCCCTCTATCTGGAAACTTGAGCAGAACGAGAGCACATTCTCGCCAACTTAGTGTCAACACTCCTGTTATCTATGTTGGTTTGGGTGAGAATGAAGATGTTTTTTTCCCCCTTTCACACTAATGTAAATCACTGTCTAATGGGTTTGTAGTTCCATAGGTAATAAATGTTCAATTCCCTTGCAGCTTAAACAGTTTTATCTCCTTTCCTCTTACAGATGGCTGCAGCATGTGGAACCACTCTGAGCCCATCTGGGTTTCGCTGCGCCACTTATCCCCTGGTATTGATGCTGTAGCAGCCCATTGGAGTCTGAAGGCTTTGGAGGGCCAAGCAAGCTGGAGTCCAGAAGGCTGTGAGTTGATCCACAGTGACAGCAGCACTTCCACAATGCGCTGCTTCCTACTCAGCAACTATGCTGTTTTGCAGGTAGAGTGATCTTTAGTTTCATTGTCATGCTGGAGCTTCAGTACTTGAATGACACATATTTTATATATGTATTATACATGTATTTTAAATCTTTCAGGAGGTGCCTGAATTTCCCAACCCTACACCTATGTCTGTAAGGGTCCTCCACCCTGTGGTCTATGTATGCACTTCATTGCTTCTTCTTTGCCTCTTCACCATCATCATCACACATATGCTACACCACAGGTACTGCAGTGTGTATACATTAAGGGAGGTGTAACTTATTTGTTAGTCTTTTCAGATTTTTTCATTTTATTTCATTTTATTAAAAAAAATCTATTACTCGTAATTGATACCTCTAAAAATATAAGAATTTCCAATGAAATGCTGCATTTTAATTGTTATTATTGTTGGTAAATTTATATCACGATTAATAAAAACTTCCCATCTATTGTTTTAGTTCTGTCCATATATCCAGAAAAGGTTGGCACACATTACTCAATACATGCTTCCACATCGCCATGACAACAGCAATCTATGCAGGGGGCATATACTTGAACAGCTACCCAGTTGTCTGCCAGGCAGTAAGTAAAATGATTACACATTCTCATTTTCTTACCCTCAAGTGGTATGTGCAGCTGGGGTCTCATTTGACTGTAATGCAACAGGTGGCCATTGCCCTGCACTACTCCTCACTCTCAACCCTGCTGTGGATTGGAATCAATGCCAGGGTAATCTACAAAGAGGCTGTGTGGCGACTGCCACGACAGATAGAAGGAGAGTCTCCAGCTTTGCCTCCACAGCGACCTATGCTCAGGTCAGTGAACACGGCTCTCTTGTACTCACACTGCATACCATGAGTTTGTTGTTCACTATCAATAAGTTTCATGTTTTAGACATGCACTGAAATTCTGGTGCATGGCCACCCACACCATGTAGTATCAAATTTGGTCTTTGTGTCCACCTACAAAAGGGCCTCTGTTTTTTTGGAGGGACAGAACAGGATATTGTTGTAAGGGACAGCAAAAATTTATAAGACAGAATGAATAATGCGGGAGGGAAGAAATATATGAAAATACTTTAACAGAAGCAGAGTGGGTTGTCATAAATCAGTACTGAAGAAATTAAGGGGGGAGGGGGCACCATCTTTCCAAATATTTTGTTCTATTTCTCCTCCTGCTGCAGTTGTGATCTGAAGCTGTCATTTTATTGTGACCAGACATCACCCCCACAACTGCCACTTTGTTGCCCACTGGGCAACTGGGCCTTATGTTTTTATGACATAATAAATCACTTTAGGAGCCTGTATTGACATTAAGAATGAATGTGAAATCTGTTCAGATAATAGATAAGTAAAAGCTAAAAAAGTTAAAGTCAAGGTAATATACTGATCAGATAGACTTCTAGATGGGTCATATAGAATTAATGTTCTTTAGTTTGTTTGTTTTTTTCAATACATACATATATATATAGATATATATATATATAATTTTTTTTTTTTAATTATTAAAGATTTTACCTGATAGGTGGTGGAGTACCTCTTATCATCTGTGGGATTACAGCAGCTGTCAGTGTCAACAATTATGGTGACAACAGCCCTTAGTGAGTACTTGCATTTTGGTTGAAAAGCAGCTTTGACTTTAACTTTGTGTTTTTGTTCTGTTGAATGCACAGACATGTCTTTGTCTTGTGATGGCCTGGACTTATTTTCTCCCCCCCCCCCCCCATATGTCTTCCAGCTGTTGGCTTGTATGGCGACCCAGCCTTGGATCTTTTTTTGTCCCTGCTGGTCTAGCAGTATTAGTGACTTGGATCTATTTCCTGTGCACTATATTTCGCCTCAGGAGGAACCAGGAGGTCAAACAATGTCCCGGAACCACACTATCTTCTCCTGTGACCGAGAGCCAGCCTGCACTGCCAGGAAGCACCAACCTCCCCTCCACAGATTCTGTTGGTGAACCTCTAAACCCTAGTATGTCACCAGAGGACCAGTATTCCCTGAAGATTCGATACTTAGTGCTGGTGGCTACCCACTTTCTCTTTTTGATTGTCTGGTGTTGTGGGGCTGTGGCAGTATGGGTGACAGGATACACTAGCTTGTTGTTTAGCTGTCTTTATGGAATAGCTGCCATAGTGTTGGGGGTATTTCTAGTTTTGCATCATTGCTTTAGACGTAGGGATATTCAAACTTCATGGTTTGCATGTTGCCGAGGCCATTTGCCCTCATATCATATGTCTACTTATACACACACCTACACTACTGGAAGTGGAATGCAATCCTCTGAATTGGGATCACAACTTTTTATCAACTGCCATCCACCTGTAGACTCCCATAACTCTTCTGGCCAGGCCTCTTCAACACTTAGTGGAATCAGTAGTGTGGGCTCTGGGCCCTGCAAACTCACCAATCTGTTACAAGTGACTCAAGACAACTCAAATGACACATCACTTGCCCCTGCAGGCAACAACACTAGCACCAGTACTGAAAACATTACAAAGCTATCAAACAATATTCTAACCACTGTGAATTCAACAGCTTTAGGGCATTCCCAAAGAAAGAAAGTGGGTAGCAGAACTAAACAAGGAAGTAGCCAGTATCATCATCGTGGTGAAGGCAGGGGTCACTATCGTCTCAAAACTCTAAGGACTGCTGGTGGTGGGGGCAGCCTTAGAGCTTTAGGATCGATTGAATTAGAACACTCAAGTGCTCTTCATGTCATTTACAAACTAGCCACAAGTGAGAAGGGTAGTATCCAGCAAAGCCTCTCAGAGAACCAGGCCAGCACACTCACCGGTGGAAAGTGTTCCGGAGAGTCAATTGCCACCAGCCCCTCGGAGGGAAGCGATGGGGGTAGCAGTGGGAGCCGTAAACCATTCCCCCTGTTGCCTTCGATGGTCCACAGAGCAGGTATGCATGGTGCTCAAAGACGATGTGCCAGCAGAGACAGTTTAAAATTTTTATCTGCTGCGGAGCGAGAGACAAAGCACTGCTCCTACCCGTCAAACAGTGTCAACTCCACATTGCCAGGTGCTGTTGCCCGAAATTGCACCCTGAAAAGCTCAGTGCTGGAGCAGGACATAAGTAGCACTGACCAATATGAAAACTCTGTTGGAATGAAGAGTGGTTTGTGGAAAAGTGAAACCACTGTCTAACCTATACTTATATTTGAGACTTATATTTGAGCATATATGAAAACTATAAATGACCTTAATAGAATCCAAAATGAGTGGGCTATGTTTTTAGCATCCTCTTAAATATATCCATCCATCCATTTTTTATACCTGCGCCTCTTAAATATAATAATTACATAATTTAAGATATGAAATCATAAAGGCAACTGGGACCATAAACTGGTACCATTGCTTCCAAAGCATTGTTCAGTTTCTGCTGGAGGAAAATGGGGAGAAAAAAGGCAACCTTTTTGTTGCAACACTGTAACATAAGTAATTACTTGCTTTAACATAAAATGAAGATATTTTTGAAAATAGCATATAATGTTGATTGTGGATAATTATTATTATTATCATCATCATCATTATCATTATTGTTAGTATTATAGTTGTAATTTCTCTATGCATATCAATTATAACTTCAAATGGCTTACAAGAATGTCAAAAGTATACAGGAAAATATATTTTATACAATCTTTGGATGACTTTTCACCCTTGCTTTATTTTTGTTGTTGAGAAGGTGTATACATCAGGAAAACAAGTTATGAGCTAATTGTACAAAATCTCAGCGTGAATAAAAATCAAGCTATGCGTGATTTTTAAATATTTACGACGCGTATTAAACTGATGCTTCACCGGAATTGTCATCTTCCACTGTGTAAATTTCTGCCCCCTACTGGGTAGTAGAGTAAATGTTAGTTTTAACGTTAGTTTTAACGTAGCGAGAAAGGGGAATCTTTAATAGGGCAGAACTATTTCACAAAGAGTGACGAAAAAAACAGTGAAAAGAAAGTTACGTCTTTGTCAACAATTTTCTCTTTGTCAACAATTGTTTTTCAAAAGGAAGATAATGAAGTAATAGGAAACCTTTCAGTCCAGTTGACACAGAGATCTACTTTGGATAACCATGACCTGGATGAGTGAGAATCTACACAGACATAATGAAGTAATATAGTTTCAGATGGATGCTATTGTTAACTCTGTGTGTGTGTGTGTGTGTGTGTGTTTGTGTGAAGCTTTTAAATCATGTTGAACATGAAAATGGTCTGTAGCTTATCAAGGAAAACAAGAACGTTTACATGAAGACATAGTTTATTTCCCCTTTGACATCAGTCACTTTGAATTTTAATGTCATTATGACATGAACATTTTTGCATATGGTGTAGATACTCTTATCACTACCATTTTTAATGACCACAGCTGAATTTAGGTGGTTTTTTTTGTATCACAGTTGTTCTACTTCCAGGTTGTCACAATATTTTGAAGTAAGCATAATATATATAATAATATATAATAATATATAATATTTCCTGTTTTTCTCCCTTTGTAACAAAATTTGATGATTTGGTATAAAACGTTTTTTATAATCATATGACAAATTCTGACAAAAATCCCAGTTATGTTGTGGACTGTGGTTTTATATTACTCAGTCCATGTCACAGTCAAATATATATTGATACCAAGTGCTGGCTGTTAATCAAGCAGTGAGAATTAGTGATTGAAGTTGTTTCTACCTCAGGGGTGGCATATATATATATATATATATATATATATATATATATATATATATATATATATATATATATATATATATATATATATATATATATATATATATATATATATATATATATATATATATATATATACACCACACACACATATGTGTGTGTGTGTGTGTTAAGATAAAACTTATCTTATATTTATCTTATATATAAATATCTTATATATAAATAAATTTGGCTGAGTTTTTGTAAATGTCCGACAGTGAGTATAATTATTTGGAGCTTTTAAATGATTAACAGGAGAACACGATGTTATTTTTGAATTTGTTTTATTATAAACATAACAGCGTCTAACAGATACTCATTTTACAGAACGCCCTCTTGCCAGTGTCCAATCACCGACACGCTGAAAAGCTGACAGAAATATTAGCCAATAATAATGCACAATCCACCCTATATTGTGGGCAGGAACTCAATATCAGGGAAGTGAAATGGTTTTAGTATGTGCGGATAGTAAATATAGGGAAAGTTTCAAATGTAACCCTCCTAGTCGCAGTAAGATTCAAGTAGCTAATACAAGTTGGTAAATAATTTGTTTACTTAAAATTATTTGCAAGTTTTTACAAAACGTTAAGAAGTTGCCTATACGACACCAGTCAACACCCTACTGGTGCCGAACAACTCCAGTCAGAGAGGACACCGAAAGTGAAGCAGCTAAAAGTTGTATATTTTATAGCACACTCGGTTTTTTTTTTTTTGTTTTTTAATTAAATTTTAACCGACTTCAGCCATGTCGCTGGTTGGCCAGAGCCAGACGTGGTTTCCCACAAGTGTCCAGGTAACGGTTCACCAGGCTCGGGGTCTCCGTGTCAAGGGCAAAAATGGCACCAACGACACTTATGCAATCATTCAGGTTGCCAAAGACAAGTTTTCCACCTCTGTTGCCGAGAAAAGCGTCTCTCCGGTATGGAAAGAAGAGGCTTCGTTTGACCTGCCACTTTTCCATTCGAGCAACGCGGAACGCTGCACTCTTTACATCATAGTGATGCAACGGTCTCATGTGGGGCTGGACAAGTTCTTGGGCCAAGCTGTGGTGAGCCTACTGGAGTTGTTTGACAACAAATCTCGCAAAAAGACCGAGTAAGTAAGCAGTTCTAATTTAACATCATACTTAAGTCCAAATCATGTCTGCAAAATTTCCACTTTAAAAATTGAAATAAAATGTAACTGACCTCTGCCAAACAGTTCCCCACATATTGTGAGTTTCACCTGTAGTATCAACATTTTCTGAAAATTTTGTCAGAATCCGCTCATAACTTTTTGAGTTATTTTGCTGAAAGTCAGACAGACAAGCAAACGAACAAACACCAGCTAACCTTATCCCTTGGCGGAGATAATACTGTATATTATCATAACATTGTATGACTTGACTCATCAAGTCAAGTACATTTTGAGGAAGTCACTTTTGTTAGATATCAAAACAAACAGAAACATGTTTACATAACTACAATTAAAAAAATGGGAAAGTTAAAAAAAGATTAATTTTACCCGAAATTGTAAGCCATTTTGCTCTTTTTTAAGCACCAACAGTTATATTTGTTTTATGTGTTACAGTTTAGTAAATAAAATAATAATAAAATAAGACATTTTAATTTTTAATAATCCTGGTTTATTTATAATGACCCAAAAATGCCATTGCTTCAAAAATGGAGCATAATTGAATTAATGACAGTCATGATAATAATAATGTGCAACATAATATTAGAATATGGAAGATAACTTTGTAATGGCAGCAGTATCTTGGTGTAAAGCTAACCCTAAACATTTTCTCACATGTTGTTGTTTAAGCCTACATGTTTTTTAAATTCTTTTTCTCTTACATCAGTTTATTTTCACATGGTGTGTCTGTACACACCCATGTTCCGTATGCGTCACTATAACATTTTGATTGATGTAGCATGGGTGGAACCTGTTTTGAACAAAAAGGAAAATAAAGCATTGCACTCTGGCATGGTAGTGTAGTGGTTAGTATTATTTCCTTTCACCAAGAAGGTTGTGAGTTCAATCTGCCGTGGATCACCAGCGAAAGCCAGTCTCTTTCTCAAAATCCTTAGTTTATCTCAAGTCAATATCTGTCTCAATAAACATGTCAGTGCATTCAGAATGACAAGTCCTTGTGTCATTGGGTACAGATAAGACAGTCAAATTGCTTAGTCATGTTGTCAAAACAGAGTACTCTGGGTGGATGTTTTTGATGTAAACTATAGCTATAGTTTGGATGACAGATATCAGCTCTATTTTATATATATATATATATATATATATATATATATATATATATATATATAAAATCCAGACAGACAACCTTAGTTTTATGAATTACATACATTTTCATATTGAACAAGACACATTTACATCAAATGCATACAGCACATATTGCATCTTCTTTTCTACAGCCATAGCAAATGTGTAAAGTTCACACTTAATGTATTGTATATCCCGGTACAATGCTGTACTATTTACCTGAACATTTTGGTAGCACAGCTCCTTCAATCTTTCACCATTTCTTTCAAATGAAAGTGTATAGCTGCTTCATTTGGTGTATTTTCAGCATCCTGTCCTGTTTAGATGTTTTCAAAGATGGTGTTTTCCTTTTAATGGCACTCCTTCCTTCGTCTTATGGCATTGTTTTTATCAACCATGGTGCAAATAGCTTCCCCCTGTTTAAGTGTAAATAGGGGCCCTCTGCCACCCCTATGAAGTTGTCTTGCAGTCCTGTGTGGAAAAAATATAGTAATGCCAAACACAAAATTGAGCAAGATAAAGTGTCACCATATAACGTATACTTATGTATACTGTAAAATGCAGGTGGAATACTGTTATATTGTATGACGTGATACAGAAATTATTACAGTACAGTGCCTGCTGTTAGATTACATACCTGTTCTGTCGATGAAAAGTCAGAATGATTGAGGACACATTATTCTACCAACACTTGGCTGCACCCTCCGACCAGCCACGGCCATTGTAAGCCCATGATTGAGAACGTGGTCTACTAGTGTGGCTCTTATCTCATCTCATCAGAAAAGCACATATGTCCTCTGCCTCTTCTGCCTTTTCCTCTGTTTTGCCTCACAGTTCCTCCGCTCTGTGGCCACACTCCTCTTTCTCTTCTTCTCTCTGGCTGTTGATCCCACCCAATTTCTTGTCCTTTTATTATTATTATTTCTTGTCCTTGTCTGTCTGTCAAGCATTGTAACATTGTGTTGTGCTCCAACTATATATACTTACCATTTGATAGTTCATGAGACGCACCTGCGAGCTATTTTAGAAAACTTGTTGATCATTGGTTCATCTAATACTTGAAAGCTGAGATTCATCTGGGAGAAATTTACCAATTTAGGATAGATTTAGAAAAACAAAGGTCTAATGGAAATGTATAGAAATATGTTTGACATATCATAACAAGTTGTTCAACAATTTTCCATGTAAAGACTGATGAACTAATGCCTGAATCTTGTGGTGGCTGAGAGTATTCAACAGAGACCTATTAAGCATTTAATAATGTAGGAAACAGCAGAGAATAATACAAAATCATTTGCATGGATGTACAAAAGCATTTGCAAGCTGTCCAAAGAAATTAGAAACTGCTTTTTTGATGTGCACAAGTGACACAATTGTGAAGAGTAAATAATTAGTTTTGAGAATTTCAATTCTCAGAATTCTCAATTTTGAGAACTGTGACATGACTTAGAAAAACTGTAATGCTCTCTCCGTGTCTCCAGGGGATCCGATTTCCCCCACCATTAAAAGCATACAGGTTAAATTGCTCAACAGTGGGTAAAGCTGCAGTGGTTTAGACTGATCCTCCATCTGGCCTTGGAAAGTTTGTTGGACGATTAATTCCATAAAGACAAACAAAGTTTAATCTATATTCTTTTCATTTCTATGTTGACATTTTGAGACTGAGTGACACTGAGTTCGTGCTGTTAGTATGACGTATGAGTTAATATGACATATGACATACAACAGGTTATCTTTTGTTTGCTCAGTAAAATTTTACACTTCAATGACAAAGGTCATCCTTAATTGTTCTGCTTTGTTGTTTAGACTCCGTTACTCATTGCTTGGCTTCCTCCATCTGTTTCCTTTGAGTCTCACCATGTAGACCGGTTGTTGTGTGATTCTGGTGTACCCGGTGTGACATTGATTATTCTGCTGAATGAAAATTTACTTTTTCTCTGTTGCGTCTCGAACAGTGTGCAAGAGCTAAAATGGTTTTTTAGGGCTTAATATGTAAGGTTTTATGAGATTATAAAGTTAATCAATAACTAGGGAACTCTAGGGAAAGTGACTGTTTGGTTTAAAGGAATGAATAGGTTCTGTTGATACTAGATCCACACAAAAAAAGGTAAATGTGATTACATTATTCTGCTCTTCCAGTTGTGACAGAACAAGCTCTTCAGAGCTGGGTTAGTTGGTCTACATCTAACACACATAATTTATTTTGCAAACAGAGGTCTAGCAAAGTTTCAACTTTACTAGGCAGTCAGAGACTGTTAAAAGCAACTGGAAGATGTTTCATCTCTCATGACCTGGATAACCTACATGGGTATTCTGACCTATCTCTTTACTTTTTATCCATATTTGGAGATTTTGGTCATGATTGATACAAAAAGTTAATGTAATTCTCTGTTTTACTGTGTTATTATTTTTTGACCAATTTTGTTGAAACACAATAGAAAAAATAATCTTTCCTGTCTATCATTGACAGGGAACATGAGACAGGGCAAATGTCCTTGATTTATTTTTTTCTAAAAATTATACATAAACTATTTAGGCTTTTAGAGTCATCTCCATACCTTTAGGTAATGTTTTTTTTATCAAACATAGCTGGCTGTAGCTATAGCTTCACTTCAGTGATACAATAGGATACAATAGTTGTTCAATCCCCAGTAACCTGCAGTGTACATTTTGAGGAAGATACTGGATGACAGATTGCTCCTGAGAGTTCCACTTCATGATGGGTATTTCTCCTGAACACATGTTGACCAATAAAGTCAAGAAGTCAAAAGATGACCAGAAAAGTGCTGTATACATACATCCTTTTATTCTAAAATTCCTATTTGCATAGGATAGTTTCAGATTTTTTATATTGGTGACTGATAGAATACCTGTATAAATGATGATGATTTACTTTTTTAGAATATCTACTATCTCTTGATCAAAGCATTCTCTCTCTGTCTGTCATGAGGTTGACCGTGGGCCAAATTTAAAATTAAATAGACCCAATGCTTTGTAATTATTCATGAATTTCTTATGAGCCAATGATAAGTTCATACAATTTGTTCTTGTCATTTACAGTTGGTTTAAGCTGGTGGACAAGACAGGAAAAGAGGACAAGCCACGTGGAGAGGTGCTACTAGATATCCAGTTTATGAAAAACAACATGTCAGCTAGCATGCTTGACCTTTCGATGCAGGACAAGCCAGGTTCTCGCATCTCCAAGCTGAAGGAAAAAGTCCGTAGAAAGAAAAATGATGGGTTTTCTGACTCGGCTTCAGCTATTGTTTCCTCTTCCAGCCATGTTCTCACAGACAGTGAGGGAGAGGCAGATACACAATCACTCAGTCAGTCTTCAGGAGTGAAAAAGAAATCCAAGCTCAAAACTCTATTTTCTTCCAAATCAAACCTACAACGTAATATCTCTCAGTCATTGTCTACATTAAGAACTTTTCCAGAGAAAAAGTCATCTCTAAGTGGCAACTGCTCATCTGACTTCAGTGGTGACTCACCTAAAGGTAACCTATCTGCCTGCACTCAGTGTGTACTCTGTTGACTGTTGTCTTTCCTCTGCTGCACTGTATAAAGTAAATCATTTTGCATGTAGATAATGACATAATTTCTCACTGTCTTCTCCCACAGTTAAAAAAACATTTAAATTCCTGGGGCATAAGCGAACACCCAGCTCTGACAGCAGGATTTCTCAGGGTCCAGTCACTCTGTTGGGTGGTTCCAAGCAGAGCAACAGTGACCTGAACAACCTGTGCATCAATGGCAGTCATGTGTACACAGAAGAGACCAAGACCGGTTCTAATGTCAGTCTAAAAAGTATAATGAAGGGATCTTTGGATGATTTGCTGAAATACACTTCTGATGCAGACAATAGACATGTTTCCTGTATGGAGTCAGATAGGGAAATTCTGGAACAACAGTGCCATCTAGGGCAGGAAGAGAAGAGGCAAGGAGAAGAAAAGTGCATAGCTGAGGCCAAGATCCTTGAGGAAGAAGAAAAATACAGGCAAGAGGGTAAGAGACTAAAAGAGGAAGAGGAACACAGGTCCCTTGAGGAACTGGAGAAGAAGAGATGCACTTCTGAGGATAATGCACAAAGGAAGAAACAGAGAGAAGAGGAGGGAGAAAGCAGAAAGAAAGAGGAAGAACTCAAGATGTTGGAATTGGCAGAAAATCAGAAACTTGAGGAGGAATGCTGCAGAGAAGAGGAGCAAAAACGACAGGAGGAAGTTTCCATGAGTGAGAGGCTGACATCTCTGTTTGGAATAATTAGAAAGAAGACAGAAGACTTATGTCAAGATATTAAAGATGAGCCACCCACACAGGCTCCTCTGAGTGACTATTGTCAGCCCATCTCCCATTACTCCACCAACCCCTTTGAGGACATCCCCCTCAACTCTGATCTGATTGGCACCGGCGGGCCCCAGAAAGCCAGCATCAGCCATCAGCTCCCTTCTGACAGGGTCTTCCTCAACCGCACTGCAAAAGTGTCTGCAGTAAAACCCAGGTAGGCCTTTTCTGTTGGCTTTATTAACATCCTTAAAGGGGACATGAAACACTAGAACAAATGCTAACCATAAGATAGAGCTACATATTTTAAAGCATAACACTAAAATAAAACATCTGATTAATCAGCAGTTTTAAAGAAAATGCACTTTTATGGGGGCATACTCGCCGCCATCATTATTTTACGTCACTGAATTGCCTACGTCACTGAATTGGTTTCGGGTTTCTGTCTCTTAGAAGAACACGTAAATTACGAACGAGGAAATCTCGAAGGACGAGGCAGAATGTGAAAAGTTTTGGATGTTAAATCCAATGGCTTAAGCCTTTGAGCCATTGGCAAGGTGGAGTGTTGAGAGACCAATTTTTGCAGAGGATTGTGGAGGTGTAGCGGCTCCAGACGGAGACGGCACCGAGAACTACTCAGCTGATGGCTCAGATTCTCATCCAGTTGAACTAATTAATTAATTCAATTAATAAATTGATAACTAGTTAAACTATTGTTTGTTGGCTTTATAATAAAAACATGCAGTTTTTTCATCATTACCTACAGAAGCGTATTCCTGCCACTCTATGTAAATAAAAATTGATCAGTAACACGTTATTCCGTGTTATGTTTATTGTTATAACGATGTATTTTCACGTTATAACATAATATTTATTGTAAGAACATGAAACGTTTCATGTTATAACGTGATAGTTTGTTATATTGTAAAACCGTGAAAAACTTCAGGTAATGTGATGAGGAAGTGATGAAACTGTGTGCAGGAGAGCAGATAAGTGGAAGGAAATGGCTCATTTAAGTGACTTAAGTTAAGTTAAACTTCATGCTTGGAATGACACATGGCGAGATTCTGTTGTTACTGAGCACGGTTGATGACATTGTGATAAGTATGCGCAGGCTACGAAAGATCCTATAAGACGCATGGGACTGTACGGAAGGAAGAATCAGTTCAACCCTCTGAAAGTAGCATCATTTCTCGTTGATCAGTTGGAAGGATATGGCAGGCACCATGGATACAATCTACACCATCTCAGCTGCATCCAACGTATCACGTTTTTACAATATAATTATCAGTTTTTTACTATATAAATTATCACGTTTTTACAATATAACAAACTATCACGTTATAACGTGAAACGTTTCACATTCTTACAATAAATATTATCACGTTATAACGTGAAAATGTAGTGTTCTAACAATAAACATAACACGGAATAATGTGTTACTGATCAGTTTTTATTTACAGTAGAGTGGCAGCAATACGGTTCTGTAGGCAATGACGAAAAAACTGCATGTTTTTATTACAAAGCCAACAAACATTAATTTAACTAGTTATCAGTTTATTAATTAAATTAATTAATTAGTTCAACTGGATGAGGAGCTGAGCCATCAGCTGAGAAGTTCTCTGTGCCGTCTCCGACCGGAGCCGCTACACCTCCACAATCCTCCGCAAAAATTGGTCTCTCAACCTTCCATCTTGTCAGTGTGTCAGTGGCTCAAAGGCGTAAGCCATTGGATTTAATGTCCAAAAATTTTCACGTTCTGCCTTGTCCTTCGACATTTTCTCGTTCGTAACCTACGTGTTTTTCTATGAGACCGAAAACCGAAACCAATTCAGTGACGTAGGCAGTAACGTAAAATAAAGATGGCAGTGAGTATGCCCCCAAAACGTCCCGTAATTACATATAAAAAGTGGATTTTCTTTAAAATGGCTGATTAATCAGATGTTTTGTTTCAGCGTTATGCTTTAAAATATGTACATCTATCTTATGGTTAGCATTTGTTCTAGTGTTTCATGTCCCCTTTGACAGGTTTCTTTGTGCTAATATTTTGAATGATAAAGTTGTAATTTTAGTATTAGACATAGAGGATGGTTGCTTGCTGTTCTTACGACTACATGTATAGTATTTGAGTGCTGCCCCCAACATGTTCACAAGCAGTACCACATGTGCTTTCTATTTAACCCTGAATGTTTATTTAACATGTCCCTTTTAACTGTACTGATATACAGGTCCTGTTACGGAAATCCATCAAAAATTTGTTCTGTTTTGATACACATGTAGCTGTCAGCACTAAAACATGGGACATTCACAACATTCCTGTTGCTCTTCACACAGAGTGAAACTTGTGACTGTTTTGAATGACAAAAACAGCCAGTGGTTGATAGACCTGTTTGTCTGGCCTGTATAGATGAAAACTGGGCGTCGATTACGTGTGTCACAGTGTTGCAGAACAGGTAGTGGACTGAACAGTCATTTAAAGGAGTGACTGAACCACCAGTTTAGCTTCTTTGTTGCTTTTGTGGCTACGGTTTATTTTAGTATTTTGTAAGTTGTTTTTTTTTTTTTACCATGGTTTTCCACATTTGGATCATAGTGGTAAGCACTGGTTTATTTGGTATTTTCAGCAGTCTAACGGTTGTTATTTTCAGGAAAGTCTTATGATTAATTACTATATCTGTAATGATTTGAAGTGTATTGTTTTTGTAACGTAGTCTGTGGATAGCAGTTCAAAGAATACATTTTGCACATTTAGCGATAGGAAAGTTGTTTTTTTAATTAATCATTTATTGATATGGTGGAAATCGATGAGTGTAATGTAGTGGTAACACTAACTTTTAGGACTTTGTCTACTTGCCAGATTGACCCAATCTCAGGAATCTGAACCCTATAACTGCAAATTCTTCAGTGATCCGTGCCCTTCTGTCCACAGCTCTGAGTCTTCAGTCTCATTTGTCCCAACTGATTTCCCTAATATACTCTCCAGTGTTGGCTCACCCTTAGTGCCACCAGATATCCAGATTACTCCTTTTGGTTCCTTTTGTGACGGCACTAAGAATATTTCTTCTATGGTGTCTTCAGCCAACATGGCAGAAAAAAAGAGAGCCCTTCTTCCACCTTCATACCAAGTACAGGGAACCCAAAATGGCGGAAACCACATTAAGGTCAAGGAAATCAATAACCCTGTATATGAAGAAGAAGAGACATCACAACAAAGAAAAAAAATGACTATACCACTTCCTGATTATGAAACCCTGTTCCCTCAGAAGAGACATGGAGTCCAAGGACACACTCAGTGGGATCACATAATTGCTGAGGTCAATCAAAAGCACATGGACACTTCCCCAAAATTTTTAGGAAAGGAAATGAGTGTAGATGGCCCTGAACAGTGTGATTCCACCATTCCTTCACTTCAGCAAACAAATACATCTTTGAGGTATTATCGAACCAAACCTCAAGAAACCAAACTAGTGACATCGCAAACAGCAGCACCTCAGATTCCTACTAAGACAGTAATACCTCCGGACTCTCAACCCACACCAGATTTCAGTCAACAACGGAACCAGAGTTTTGCTCAGTCTACCATAGGACCTAGTTCATCTGCTCTTCAGAGACCTGTGAACAGTTATGCTTCAGTCAGGGAGGTTTCGTTGAGGTCAAGGGATGAGGCAGGAAAAGTGTCACAGTCATCTGTGCCTGTGTCTCAACAGACGGGCCAAATGAATGCAGTTGATTCTCAAACTTCAGATCATCATAGAAACACACAGCTGACTGGAAAGAAAGATGCCCCCACAGCCAAACCCAGACAGAAGAATAATGGCAACCAACTACATGAACAAGATGCTGCTGTAACACCAGTTGTTTCACTTGCTAGTTCACTGACATCTAATACAAGTATGAGTGGCACGGACAAAAACGGTCAGTGGACAGAGAACTTTGCTGTGTTTGACCCATTCCCAAGTACTGATCTTTTGAAAGATCCATGGACACAGCTGACCAACAACCAACAAGACCCTTTCACAGGAGGTGGTCCAAAAGAACAGAAATTGGAAGATTGTGGAATGGAAGTGGAAGATCTAAATGAAGTTTTTAGTCAAACCACGCAAGTTGATCCTTTTGCAAATTTCAATGGCGTTAAGGTGAACAGGCACGATGAGCATGAAGAAGATTCCAAGGATGCAAGTCTTTTCTTCAAAAGGACACAAAATCAGAATCTCGCATCCACAAATAAATCAAATCAAACTTTGAAGTCCCGTGAAACACTCGCATCAATAACCAGATCTGATTGCATCAGATGGGCTAGAAATAGGAAGAATGATTCTTCACCACAACAACCTCAAGCTGATGAGAAAACGATGAATGCTGTCGGCGGAATAGGGGATCCGTTCAGTACTGAACCTGTTTCTGTAATTCCTCCCAGGACCTTCTCAGACTCCCTCCAGGTAGTTATCGAGGAACCCACGGAATATCAGGCAGAAAATGGGTCAGGTGGAAAGATGCCTTTGAGGGCATGGGTCTCACCCTCTGAAGTTCAGCCTGTCAGTGCTCACAATAGTAGTGGAAGTGGACAAGTATTTTTTCAACGCAGGTGAGATAGAACAGGTTGTTTGTGTAGTACCATTAATGTTACTTGGTACAAGGAGATAAGGTGCTCAGAATTTCCTTCGGTGTGGCTGTTTGGTGTGGAAGCCTGTGTTTTCTTGGTGGTGTTCTTCCTTTTTGAGTTCAACTTTGAATTTTACCAGGAATAGTTTTGAGTTAATTTGGAATACTCAATGGAAAAATTTAACTTTCATGAAAGCCTAATTCCTCCAAAATTATCAAAGGAATCTATTATATAATTATTAATATATCATATAAAAAGTAATTCTAGAATTTCTAGAGTCAGTAATTCATATAAATATTATAATATTAATATTTTCACACAAAATATTACACAAAACTAGGCTTTCATAAATCTTTCTTTGAACTTATTTTATTCCAAACTTCTCTACATATTCTAAGTATGTTTCTTATTGAAAGCATGCACTTTGTCTACAGACCTCACCCTGTAAAGCCCATGAGCTCTACTGAGAGCCAGTATCCTATCAGCACTCCCGCTGTGACAGAAATAAAAGTTCGTGACAGCACAGCAGGAAAGATTCAGGTACGGATTTTTAGACTTATTCCTCCTTTTAGCAAGAGTAAATATGGAAAAATTCCCTTTTCCCCTAATTTAACAAATACAACAGATTTATTGTTGAGTTAGTCTACATTTTTTTAGAAATAAATATTCAAATCAAAGCATCAAGGTGAATTTAGATTTTTTTTTCAGCTCAACGACTCATTTTACACTGTTTCCTTTCGCCATCACCTCAGGTGACAGACTCGGAAATTAGACCTTACACTCAGCTAACGCAAGAGGAGTTGATCACACTGGTGGTGAGGCAACAATCAGACCTCTCCAGGAAAGACGCTAAAATTGTTCAACTGGAGGAGTACATCGACAATCTGCTGGTCCGCGTCATCGAGGAGAAACCCTCAATCCTACAATGTCTTAAAGTTTTGAAATGATGCTTGTAAAGTCGGGGCTACTGGAGGTAACAAGTAAAGTTGACTTTGTACTGGTGTTATTGGGCACCAAGAGATCCGTTCTGTATGAATGTCTTGTATAACATATGCACTTTTTGTCTTGTACTCAAGCGTGTTCAAGAACGCTGGAATGCTTACTGTCAAATAAAATCAATTAATTATGGGCGAAAAACAAGCAGGTAAAAAAAAACTTTTTTTATAATGATATGAAGGTAATTGTTTTGACACAGGTACTGGAATCTGCTTTAAATGTAATGTTAAATTGATACAGGGTCTGATAAATGACGCATGATCAATCTTCGGGTTGACCATTACGTAAAACTATGAACTAGAAAAGTTTTCCTTTTCTTTAGACTTTCAAATACACTACATATTGCTGAACCTTTGGTATATATTATTTACTTAAGTTTTTTTATCTTATACAATTTCAAATTCATATTAAAATGTTCAAATGCATTAAACATTTGTGTAAATCACATGCCTTTCTGCTCTGTATATTTACCAATTTTGAGGTCAGAATTATGGTTTCAACTTTTACTGTATTCAAGGTGATGAAGTGTTGAGATATGAAATGAGATAGAATAGAAAAATACTTTTATTCATCCCAGACCTGGGAAATTCACTCGTTATATGTGCAACTAAGTTAAACGACACAAATGGAAAATATTTTTCTCAAACTAGAAAACCAGCCTTGTGTTTAAACACTAGTGAACGAGCTCTACACATACACTCTCATGTGACAATATTGCCTTTATTTGTCCAGAAACTACACATTTGTGTCTTGACACTGTTTTCATAACTGTTTTGTCTGGCTTTGCGGAAGATGATTCTAGACTACCTCTCTCCTTTTCCTGAAATGCTTTTTGCTATTGCTATTTTGTACAGCTTTGACACAAAGATGCTACTGTAATTGACGTTAAACCTATTAAAGAAGTACTGATCAGCAAAACATTTGGTTTTATTTGAAATAAAGACCCTATTTCACAACACTTTTGCAGTTACTCTCACTTTAAATTGCTTTTCATAAAGACACATGGACCCTGGATTTCTGATGACGCTTATCAATGAAAAATGGGTAAAACTGAAGGAAGAAAAAGGAAAGTTGGATACCTAGTGTAATATGTCATATGTGCTAAATAGTTTTATAAGTATCCTAAATTTAGACCTAATATTTTAATATACAATCTACTGCATCAAAGTAACCTTTCCAGTGTAAAATATGCAATAGTTCTGGGTAATACCAGGGCAGCAGCTCAGAACAAAACACAATCTGAATGCAGTGTTTTTTGAATGCAAACTGACATCCTGAAGAAATGTAAATGACTGTCAGCTGTCACAGATTAAAAGAATTTTGGTTTTTGATGGCATCACTGAGGGTCCAGGGAAATCCTGGACTGATGCAGAGGACAAAGTGAGAGGCGTTCTTGTAGAAAAACGTAAACTGCAGTGGGACATCGAAGTCGTGTGAGCACATCAAGGTCGAAACCCATTGTAGTGAAATTGTCTCCAGAGCCGTTATTTGAATATAACGGCTCTGGAGAGCCAAAGATTTAAGAGGAACTGACTATTAATGTGCTATAAAAGCATACAATTTGTTTAGACATCAGCAACTAGAACATCTAGGAATAAGTTTTGGTGATAAAACAACATGCATTGATCACATCTATATTATCACTGTTTGCAAGCTATATCGGTTTCACTGGGGTGCAGTGCAGTGCTGCAGTTACTAGCAGAGAATTATTAGTTGAGAAAAACAACTAGACAAGGAGGAGTTTGATAGGAATGTCCTGGAGGTAAAAAAGAGTGTCAGAGAGAGTGATGAGTCTGAAGCTAGAAATCGAAGGTGTGATGTTCAGTGTTGTTAGTGGGTATGCTCCACAGGTAGGATGTGAGCTGGAGGAGAAGGAGAAATTCTGGTCAGACCTTGATGAACTGATGCAGAGCATCCCTAGAAGTGAGAGATTTGTCATTGGTGCAGACTTCAATGGACATGTTGGTGCAGGAAACAGAGATGATGAGGAGGTGATGGGCAGGTTTGGTATCCAGGAGAGGAACGCAGATGGACAGATGGTGGTCGACTAAGCAAAAAGGATGGAAATGGCTGTGGTGAATACTTTCTTCCAGAAGAGGAGGGAACATGGGGTGACCTATAAGAGTGGAGGTAGGAGCACACAGGTAGACTACATCTTGTGTAGACGGTGTAATCTGAATGTCAAGTTGTGTGAGTTTTTTGCGACCACAGCCGTGCCCAAACTTGAAAAACTGCTTGATCAACGCTGAAGGATGCAAGGGACAACTCATTTCCTCTCGTCCACCAATTTAATCGAGTATGCGTGCTGTATGTTGCCAGCTAAAATGCGGCTGCCCAGCATGTTTGGGTGGACATCATCTGGTGGAAAAAAATGATTCCCGGTTCCAGAACAGGTTAAAATTCTCAATAAAAGCAATGTTTTTGTGGACACAGGCAGACTTGAGCCAGGTCGACAGGGCAAGGATTCTGCTAAAATGCCCCACTCCTTGGGTCAGTGTGGGAATGGCGCCAGAGATAAAAACAGGCATCCCGATACCAGTTAAAAGATTAAAAAGCTTGTTAAAATAATTTTTGGTAAGTTCAGAGTGCTGACGGGACGTGTCATTTGAACCAATATGGATTATTACCCTTTTGATGGAGGAGGGTAGAGTTTGCAGCAGGTCTGGGAGTTTGTCCAGCAGGATGGGTACAGTAGCTCCGGGAAAAACAGTGTGAAATAGTGTTAAAGTACCTGATGTTGCGGATGATGGGGTCTCCGGATATTGCCGTGGTTGGGGGGAAAAGCAGGTGAGGAGGCGGTGGCTGCTGCGTTCCCCAACAAGAAGCGTTGTCTCCAGATGCTGGCCTGGCATGAGCCCACCTCACAGGAGGAGCGGCTGCTCAGTGGGAATAGGGAGGCTGGGGAGCCTCTGGACGGGAGGTAGCACCGCCGGAGTGCCAAAACACTGCTTCCTTAATAATCCTTTGCCGAGCCAATGATGTTGCAGACTCGGCACCTGGCCGCTGAGGCTCCGCGGCAGGGGGGTGTGCCGGGTGAATGCTAGCCGTCGCTAGCAGTGCAGAGGAAATGCTAGCTACCCCTAGCAGTGAAGAGGAAGTGGCGTTATCTCCAGTGGTCAAGACAGCAGGTTGCAAGATATCGCCAGCGTCTTTGTTGCATTTGTCTAAGCTGGTGTCCGGGGCTGGTGCCTTGCCAAGGCAAGGCAGGATAGAACCTCAAAACGTTTGGAGATGTTGAGGTGGGAAGGAGAGGCCGAGTTCCAGGAGTCTTTGCCACGGACGACAACCTCAGTCCATAGTGGATGACCACTCGGTGTGGAGCTGGAAGATGGACCGGGGGCCAAGTTATGGGGTCCCAGTGCTCGGTGTCCTGTTCTTACATGCGAAATAAAGGCTATTTTCTGCCTTGAAGCCTCACTCAGTGATTTTACCTCTAGTTCAGACCGACATGTCTGTATACACTCTATATATCACCCCGATTTAATGAAAATTTATGCCATGTCTCTGAATAATATTTCCTAGAGGAAGCATGTAAAGTGTGCCCAAACACTGAACCCTGTGGAATACCATGATGAACCTTTGTACACCCAAAAGAAACATCATTAACATTAACAAAATTAAAGCTATCTGATAAATATGATTTAAACCAGTCTAGAGCTGTCCCTGTAATCGTAATCTCATGTTGTAGTCCAGGGGTGCCCACACTTTTTCATCTTGCAAGCTATTTATAAGATGCCCAAGTCAAAATGATCTTGTTAGGGTCTGGCTTGCCGGCCCTTTATTGTGTGCGTGGCTTGTCCTGTGTTCTCCAAGGATCTGGGGTTGACTGCACACCTGTCGCTGATCAGCTCATCAGTGGCTGATTTAGGGAGGCTGCCAGCCGGTCCCCGTTGCTGGATTGTTGTTGGTTTTTCCTTCACCTGCAGAGTGGTATCTGACCAAATCAACTTAGACTGAATGTTCCCAGTGTCTGATTTCTGGTTACTCACATGAGTTTTTCCCGTTTCCAAGGTCGCCTCGTTCCCAGTGAAGAAGTCTGAGTTTTGGTTTTGGACACCCCGCAGTGGAGCCTCCCCGTGAGGCATGGACATTGTTTTTCATCCACTGGAGCACTTTCTGTTTCCCCCTTGTTGTACACCCAATAAAGGGTTGTTTTTGCTTTGAGCACCTGTCTCGTACTGGCGTTTGGGTTTTAAACACTACGCTCCGTACCAGAACAATCCAGCCAGCATGGACCCAGTAGGTACGCCGGTCAAGCTGTTAAATCCCGTAGTACGTAGTCCAGCTGTTGCTCCTGTGGCTACTGCTCCTGCTGCTACCGCTCCCCTACCTGCCGTTGCTGCCGCTCTCACTGCTGCTCCTCCTGAAGTTGAAGCCGCATCCAACTCAACCTGTGAGGGCGACAAGATGGCGGCTATTTACTTGAACCAGCCTAGAGCTCTCCCCCAGACTCCTCTTCAGTGAAATCTTCAGTGCCGGGGTTCCCCCACTTCCCGTGAATCCCAGACTGACTGCGCCTCCTGGTCTTTCCGGCGCAGTGTCTGGGGAAAGGTGGTCCAGCCCCTGTGCTTCGGGCGTCTTTCCGGGTCCAGACAAGCACGCTGCAGTCTCCGTGTGCGTCTTGAGCCCCTTCGTTCCGTCCGTTGGTCCAAGGGTTCTCCATGACTCGGTTCCTGCACCAGCCGAGTCACCCCCGGTTCCTGCACCAGTCAAGTCAGCTCCCGTCTTTGTGCTAGCCAAGTTAGCTCCTGCTTCCGCACCAGCCAGGTCAGTACCTGCTCCCGCACTAGCCCAGTCCGCCACTGCTCCTGCATTAGCCAAGTTAGCACCTGTTCTTGCACTAGCCAAGTTAGCCCCTGCGTCTGCCCGAGCCAGGTCAGTACCTGCTCCTGCATTAGCTGAGTTAGTCTCTGCTCCTGCACTAGCCAAGTTAACCCCTGCATCCACCCCAGCCAGGTCAGTACCTGCCCCCGCATTAGCCCAGCCTGCTCCTGCTCTGCATTAGCTGAGTTAGTCTCTGCTCCTGCGCTAGCCAAGTCAGCCCCTGGTCCTATGCCAGCCAAGTCCACCCTACTCCAGCTAAGGGTCCCTCTGCAGCAGCCAGATCTGCTGCTGCACCGGTGAGGTCTTCATCAACCCCAAGGTCCAGTGTAGAGGGTTTCCTTGCACCTCCAGAGAGGGAGGCTCAGACACAGACTGGAACCACGCCGTCTCTGAGGGCAGTGCCCACGCCCACACCGGTTCAGAGGACAGCGCCGACGCCCACGCCGGTTCCAAGGATAGCGCTGATGCCCATGCCGGCTCCGACCCCAGCGCCGACGACCACGCTGGTGCCGACCCCAGCACCACCTGTTTGCAGCAAGGGCTGCCATCCCAGTCGAAGCTAAAGCTGCTCCTGAACCCTTGGCCAAGGCTGTTCCTGTTGAAGTTAAAGCTGCTGCTGAGCCCTGGGCTGAGGTTACCCCCGAGAAGTCAAAAGCTCCCTCCCTCCATTGCTGGATCGTTGTTGGTTTTTCCTTCACCTGCCGTGGGCTCAGGACCGCGGCAGGTGACAACCCACACAACCCACACGCACCATAAAGGGCCTGCAAGCCTAATCCTAACACACCCTGCAAAGAGTTTTTTGAGTTAGATTTTTATGAAGTTTTTCCTCCACTGGAGCACTTTCTGTTTCCCCCTTGTTGTACACCCAATAAAGGGTTGTTTTTGCTTTGAGCGCCTGCCTCGTACCTGCATTTGGGTCCTAAATACTATGCTCCAAAACAGATCTACCTTCAATGAAAATGCAAAACACATATTTATTTATAATATATATGTTTATTTGAATTATTACTATTATTGCTTATTTCCCTCTTTTTCCCCATTTAGGATAAAGTTTGTTTTTACCTGAATTTGAATTTCATTTATAACATTTTGGTTTATCTTGCATAACTGCATTAACCCACATTACATAATACAACGCTTTACATTCTTCAGACCCGGCTGCAGAAACAAATAAGATGGGGGCATTGGATTTTTTCATGGGGGCACACTTTTTTTTAACGACATTTATCTGCCTCAGGCTGAACAGTGGCTCTGTGGCCAGTCCTTGAGTATTGTAATATTTTCCCACTAACAAGGGAGAAATATATATATTAAAGAAAAACAAAATACAGTAGTATAGTGCTGTGTTCGTTTATTAAACTTACAACTCACTCAAGGGGGCTGAGGTGTTCAGAGAACAGCTCCACTTCTATAAGAAACATATGCTGATGTCAAATGAACACTGGAATTAGCATCTATGCTAGGGCCCAGCATGGATGCTAATTCCAGGTTATTCTTATTGACTATATATTAAAGATGATTAATAATCTTATATGTCTGTGTAGATTCTCAATCATCCAGGTCATGGTTATCCAAAGTAGATTTCTCTGTGTCAACTGGACTGAAAGGTTTCCTTGAAAACGTTTCGCCCTCTCTCCAGAGAGCTTCTTCAGTTCTAAGTTTGCTGGGGCAGAGCTTGAAAATATAGCCCTGTGGACCATTGGCATGTTAATTGTCCGGGGGTTCACCTAACCCCAGAAGAGGTACCGGTTGTTGATCTCATCACAGCTACAGAAACAGCCATTAGAAACAACAAACTCCCTGAAGCTGAAGCAGAACAGATTAGACTGAAGGTATCTGCTGCTTTATCCAGTGCCAAAGCTCCAGCCTCCAACATCACCATGGAAGAAAAAAGAGCCCTTGCATCATTAGCAAAAGACAAGGACATCACCATTTTACCAGCTGACAAAGGTAGATGCACAGTTGTTCTCAACACCACAGATTACGACACCAAAATACTCAACCTCCTGAGCGACACTAACACATACGAGAAACTCAAACGGGACCCCACCAGCTCATACAAGAAGAAAGTAATAGATCTTCTCCAGAAACTGGAAAAGGAAAAAGCCATTGACAGACCACAATACTACCGTTTATATCCAGGAGAAGCCATCCCTTGCATCTATGGATTACCCAAGATCCATAAACAAGGGACCCCTCTCAGACCAATAGTTAGTAGCATCAATTCTGTCACATACAACATTTCAAAATACTTGGCCTCCATCTTGGCTCCCATGGTTGGCAACACCCCACACCACATCAGTAATTCCCAGGATTTTGCTAAAAAGGTCAGTCGCCTCAAACTACAACCTGAGGAGACCATGGTATCTTACGACGTCATTTCCCTCTTCACGTGTATCCCTACCACTGAGGCAACAGCGACCATCCACAAGCGCCTCCTTTTGGACGACAGCCTTCCAGAGAGAACAGCCTTAACACCAACCCAAATCTGCACCATGCTGGACCTCTGTTTGAACACCACCTACTTTCAATACAGAGAGGGCTTCTACAGGCAGAAACATGGTTGTGCCATGGGTTCACCAGTGTCTCCCATAGTTGCCAATCTCTACATGGAGGAGGTTGAAAACAGAGCCCTGTCGTCTTTCACAGGAACCGTCCCCAGCCACTGGTTCAGATATGTTGATGACACCTGGGTCAAGATTCAAACAAAAGAATTGGAAGCGTTCTCAACCCACCTGAATAACACAGATGATTACGTCAAATTCACCAGAGAGGACGTAAAAGAAGACAGTCTGGCCTTCTTGGACTGTGCAGTCAAGATCAAGGAGGACAGAAACCTTAGTATTGAGATCTACAGAAAACCCACCCACACAGATCAGTACCTTCTTTTTGACTCACACCACCCACTGGAACATAAACTTGGTGTTATCAAAACCCTACAACATAGGGCCAAAGAAGTACCCACCACAACCCAAGGGAAGAAGAAAGAACAGGAACATCTAAAAACAGCACTCAAAACATGTGGTTACCCGGACTGGGCCTTCACAAAGACCTCCAGAAAACAAGACCCCAGCAAAGAAGAGGAAAGAAATAAACGTCACAGCATTTCTATCCCCTACCTGTCTGGAGTTTCAGAAAAATTCAGGAGAATCTTCCAAAAACATGACATTCCAGTACAGTTCAAACCCTCCAACACACTCAGACAGAAACTGGTCCACCCAAAAGACAAGACACCAAGACACAAACAAAGCAATGTTGTCTATGCTGTACAGTGCCAGGAGGAATGCAAGGAACTGTACATTGGGGAAACCAAACAGCCCCTCCATAAACGAATGGCCCAACACAGACGTGCCACTTCTTCAGGACAGGACTCAGCAGTACACCTACACCTAAAAGACAGCGGACACTCCTTTGAGGATAGTCAAGTACGTGTGCTGGCCAGAGAAGATCGCTGGTTTGAGAGGGGTGTCAAGGAAGCCATCCACGTCAAGTTGGAAAAACCATCTTTAAACAGAGGTGGTGGACTAAGGCACTTTCTGTCACCCACGTACAATGCAGTTCTCCACTCATTTCGTCAGCATTCCAAACATTCACGCTGTTTGACCAGACCTGGAGACTCATTAACATGTGACCCAACAGACAAAGGGGAAGCACCCCAACCGAAACTAGATGAACGACCCTGCCAACCACCCTGCCAAGGACTCTCAGGTGAACCCCCGGACAATTAACATGCCAATGGTCCACAGGGCTATATTTTCAAGCTCTGCCCCAGCAAACTTAGAACTGAAGAAGCTCTCTGGAGAGAGGGCGAAACGTTTTCAAGGAAACCTTTCAATCTTATATGTCAGTAATCTGTCTCTCCAAGCGCTTAGGGAATCAGCTGATCTGGATGAATGCCACTTCCTCTCTATCCTTTTTGATAACTGCTTCAGAGTTTGGATATTTGCGTTATTGTTAGGGTCCGGCTTGCCAGCCCTTTATTGTATGTGCAGCTTATCCTGTGTTCTCCCTGCAGAGGGCGCAGGTTTCCGGAATCCAGCAGTGACTGTACACCTGATGCTGATCAGCTCATCAGCGGCTGATTTAGGGAGGCTGCTCGCTGGTCCCTGTGGCTGGATTGTTGTTGGTTTTTCCTTCCCCTGCAGCGAGGTAGCAGACTTACTCAGACTAAAGCTTTCCTGCGTTTTTGTGGATTGTGACTCATGAGAGTTTTTGCCCTGGTTCCCAGGTCGTCACCTTCCTTGAGAAGAGTCTGAATTTGGGTCTTTGGACACCCCGCAGTGGAGCCTCCCCGTGAGGCATGGACATTGTTTTTCATCCACTGGAGCACTTTCTGTTTCCCCTTTGTTGTACACCCAATAAAGGTTGCTTTTGCTTTGAGAGCCTACCTTGTCCTTTTGGGTCCTCTACACAACGCACACTAACAGTTATATGACAAAGCCAGTCTTCTATGGCATGTGAACCTTTTTTTCAGTGGGGCAGGCAGAGTACTGTCTGCCTCACCTTTTGCCTTTTTCACTGCGGTTTTATTTAAGATTAATTCAAGATCGTTTTATTTATCACAATAACAACTAGAAAAGCACTAAGAGAGCAAAGACCTCTGTCAAGCAATTCTTTTCCCGACATATTGTGACATTGAGTATAGTGTGTTTATATATAGTGTGCACATTTATGGGCAGTAATAATACAAGGTTACATAGTAGGTTGCTTTGATCCATCACCTTTGGCCTTTGATCTTCGCCCATGATCTTTGGAAGATTAAAGGTCAAAGTCCCTCCAGAATCCAGAACATCACCAATATGTAACCATCTGTTGCTTGGCCCATTTTTGACATTTCTTTAAAGCGTCATTAAAATCTCTTTATAGCTTTTCAAGTTATTTTGGAATCAGACAGACACAAATGTTGGCTGTCATGTTACCTCCTTAGTGGAGGTAATTACAGAGTAACATGCAACATAATGTCTGACACAATTCAATTTGATGTGTCAATTTGATACTGCAAACCAGTTGTAAGGGATTGCGTAGTCCGACGTGAGGCCCAGCTAGTTGCTAATTTTGTTATTTTGACTGTAAAATATAATCTAAATAAGTTGATTCATTTAGGGGAAAAATGATGATGGACCAGTTCATTATTTTTCTTTTCATTCATTTATTTTTCATGATGACAGGTGTCTCCCCTGACCACACGGCCCTCCTATGAACCATGAAGTAAATGTCAGAAAAAAACAAAAATGTTTATGTGAATTCTGAGTTAAATATCCACACTAGATGGCAGTGTGGCCAAAGGAGTTAGTTGTTGCGGCAAATCTCACTTGCCTCACTCATGACGCCATATTGTCTCCATATTGCTTCACATTTGGCGAGACTGAGCCATTTAAGAAACAGTGTGGTAATAAACGTAAGGAAATAGAAGGAAAAAAAAAGGGGGTGGGGGCAAATCATTTTCTAAATTACAGCTGTCACACTCAACCTGCAGCTGATATGATAGAGGATGTTTTTACTCATTACCAATCTTTGTTAATGAAATATTTTAAAAAAGAATACATCTTAAATTTGACTTTCAGGAAGGGAACACAAAACATTTACTTTGATCTTGCTGAGTTTGTTTTCCTTCTGGAACCAGAATAGTCGATTTAAAAGCTATATTGATAGCAAATTATTGTGTATCATCTAGCCTACCACCTGAAAATTTTCAAAAACATCCAGCATGTTACTCTTACAATATCTATGAAATTGTTTGTTTATGTTTCAAGCTATATATACAAATTGTATAATGCCATATCAATCATTATAATTCAGATTAAAATTATGTACAAGAAATTAAGAATTTGTGTTATTAAATTTGATTATATCTTATTTTTAATAAAGGACTTTATACAGTGGTGGTACTGTGAAATTAAGCAGGGGAAGCGAAAAGTAATGAAATGGAAAAAAAACAGACAAGCACAGGATTAAAGGAAAAAGGACACTGATATAGAATTGAATAAAGTTGAGACTGAGTCAACATTTATGCTTCTTGAATGATCAATTTTAGACATTTTATTTCTTTCCAAATATATCCATGAGATAAAACTGATTAATTGGGCAGATTTTAATTTCAACTTAAAGTCATTGTTGGGAGCACCATGGTTTTATTTTTCATATCTTAATAAAGAGTCCCTTATTCTAGTAGTGGTTCTTGAGTTTTGAATACAGTGAATACTAGTGGTGTGGTTGTAGAACACTATTAATTTAAATTTATCAACTGTTACACTGCTGCATCTTTCTCTGTCATGGCAACACAAAACAACCTTGGTCAGGGCAAGCGCTTGAGTAACCTTTTCTAGGCTACCATACAAAAAAAATCTGCTAAGTGACTTTTAAAGCGGTAAGTGTTGACTAAAACAATATTTATTTTGATCTAATCCTGTTTGTAGAAAACATTTAGGAATCAAGGGATAAGGATTTGGCTCAGTTCTCAGACAGGATAATGGCTTCTATTCCAAGTTGTTGTTGGTTTTTGGTGGTTTATATTCCAGTGCTATCTGAGTTTGTTTGTAGACACAATATAATCTAATCCCTGATTAGATGTCTGATTATCTCTTGTAATTTCCTTCTCTAAAATAGCATATCTATTCTGGCTTTTCTTCAAATGTTTGATTTCCTGTGAAATATTGTATACACTATAGTGTAGGCCTGTTGTAATTAAAACAATAAAAAAAAAATTATTTCATTCAAATTAGTTAATCATGTTTATTTTGAACCATGGGTTCTTTCTATTTATTTAGTTATGTAGTAAATGCTCATGAATAGATGAAATGTTGTATACGGACATGGTAGTAGATGCGAGGCAGTCACCCCATAACAAGATGCTTCCAGATTTGATCCTAGCTATGTGGAGTTTGCAGTTCTCTCCCTTGGCATGCATCCCCCCCACTTCCTCAACACCAACCACTCCCTACCCTCCTCTCCTCCTTTTCTTCTTCTTTTTCCTCCTTTTCTTTTTTCACCGGGATTGTCTGGGTCCAGTCTTCCTTGCCGTTCTGTGTCTCTCTCCCCCTTCTCTCTCTCGCTCCCTCTCTCTCTCTCTCGCTCTCTTTTTGCAGGTCTTCCGTTTCCAGGCCTTCGTGCTGCACGGACCTCGGCCTCTGGCAAACTCAGGGTCCGCTGTCGGCACCTGCCTGTGTTGTTCCCTTTAAACCTGCCTATACCGTTCATCTCTTTATAACAACCTGCTATGAGTATATATATTATGTCTGATATGTTTGTATTTCTATGATTCTATGATTTTATCTGTTCTCCCTCCCTCTCTCTCTTTATTCTCTCTGTCCTGTCTCCCTCTTTTATTCCTCCTTTGCCCAGCCAACTTTCAGCAGGATGGTTCCTCCTTGTAAGCCTGGTCCTGCTCAACGTTTCTTCCTGTTAAAAGGGAGTTTTTCCTTGCCACTGCTTACCTGGGGGTTCAGGCTCTGGGTTTCTACCTCTGTAAAGCACCTAGAGACAATTTTATTGTAAAAGGTGCTATATAAATAAAATTGAATGAATTGTCCTGTGACTGAGGAGCATCCGCAGGTTTACACCGGGTGCGGTGCATCTCCGTCCATCCATCCGTTTGGACTGATTTCTGCGGTCCGGCTGCATCCGCGCTGTGCGGCTCTCGCCAGGACGCTGAAAATGAAATCACGTAAGACCGCGCGATATTACCACTTTGTAGTTATGTAGATGAAAAACACATGAAACACTGTAAGCATTAATTTGAGTGATTTCTAACTAACAATTCACTCCTAAATCGCATTCCATACCATGTCTTTTTTATATTATCCTTCTCAAAAGGATGTTACATGTCATAAATATTGGTATGGCTTCTGAAGAAGGAAATTTCATGTTACATGTTAAAACCCTACATTG
Organism: Pao palembangensis; assembly: GCA_015343265.1. Classification (NCBI taxonomy): domain Eukaryota; kingdom Metazoa; phylum Chordata; class Actinopteri; order Tetraodontiformes; family Tetraodontidae; genus Pao; species Pao palembangensis. The sequence goes on from CM027081.1 coordinate 21,991,354, forward strand.
CCAAAGCTTCAATCTTAAACTGCAATCATAATCAACGAATAATTTCTGAAATCTGATGACTCAAATTGTGACCAATACTTTAGACCTGTGTAAGCAATGATAAATTCTGCCTTGTGCTAAATTCTCACGATTTAGTGTGTGACTAATAGTTTAGGCCGTGTGTGTTTAATGATAAGTCTTAAATTGTTCCCAATTCCTTATGACTCTGCCGTGAATCCTCATGAGTAAACGTGTGATTCTCTCTGTACCTGTGACTGAATGCAATCACAATAACTGCTGAGAATGTGCTGATGTGGGCTGCTTAAACATAGCCATTCATGAGGTCGCCAACAGCCGCTGAGGCACTATAAGCAGTTAAACAAGTTCTGCTGAGGCACTAATAATTGTGGGTGAAATATGCATGTTGAATGCCACCTAAGAAAAAGAAAAGCAGATGGGCCTTATAAAAGCTTGTACAAACGATGTGTTTAAGGCATAGATACACAAAGAACCCGGTATATTTCGCTCTGTCTGTGATAGCAGGTCAGCTTAACCCCCTCATGTTATCTGAGGCCCATGTGCTCCATGCCCTTGAGGAATGAAGAAACAGACGCCACTTGTTCCATGACACTACAGAACAAACCTGACTGTATGCTTGCTATGCAGGGAAAATCTCTGAGGAGTACAAAAGAGAAGGCTGTCGAAGCAACGACGGGAGCAGAGCGCATCACCCCAAGTTCGGAGAAACAAGACAGGTTCGGCTGAGCGTTTAGGTTGCTTCAGAGACTGAAGGCGATTACTACGGCGAGCTCTGCTCTAGTCGCCTGACCTCTTTGGGTTCCTTTTTTGGTCCACTACTATATTTTGCCTCGTGCTTTATTTTCCTGATTTTATTTGACTGATGTATTTTTCTTCAATAAATTCTGGGCGACACTTTTGAAAAAAGACAACCTCTGGTGCTCTGCCTCACTTTTTTGACACGAACAGGCAGGTGCCTTCTGATTCTCCTCTCTCTGGACTGAAGCTGGAAAAAAAATCCTGTAACACTTCGTACTTCGATGACGAATCTTTTATCGCCTTTGTATATTGCGAGATGACCCTCCCTTAGGACGCATTGAAAACGATCGCTCTAAATACGGGACCTTTTGTTTTGACAAATTCCCGGATGTTTTATTTTCTCTTCGCACCCGACTTCCTGTCCCGCACGCGATGCATTGTGCCAATTTTTGCGGCATGCTCCGGCATCCGTCCAAAATAGAAGCGATGCGTATTTTTTCGGAGGGCAATCAGAGCCCCCAGTCCTGCCGAAGCCAGAGACGCAGCCAGCTAGTGACTACACAGTCACTATTAAATTTAATTTTTATTTCACTTCACAACAGATGACATCGCATAATCAGTGGCGTGCACAGGTAGACTCTGGGTGGGGCTATAGCACATTGCCCTTTTTGAAAGTAATTTTTTTTTTTTTTTTTTAACAGTTTACTGTAAGTGGTCCATGACATGATCATCAGTCATTTCTCAGTGAAAATTTTAAACATGACAGTTATAACTAGGGTTAGATCTAAAAACAAAAAAAACTGTGCAGCAAACAGCGTGGTGTATTGGTTAGCGATGTTACCTCTCAGAGCAAAGGTTTTCGGTTTGAGCACCCTGAGGGGAATATCTTTAACTGAGGACTATGAATTTTCTATCACCAGTAAAAACTGTTCACCTTTAAATTATTCAAAATACTCTAAAAATATAAATTAAAGTTTCCCCTCTAATTTAACATTATGTTATGCAAGATGTCTGTGTAGATTCTCAATCATCCAGGTCATGGTTATCCAAAGTAGATTTCTCTGTGTCAACTGGACTGAAAGGTTTCCTGAAAGGTGAACCTGAAAGGTTCAAGGAAACCTTTCAGTCCAGTTGACACAGAGAAATCTACTTTGGATTATGTTATGCAGTTCTTGTTCAAAAGTATAATGGCAATTTTGGTGTGCAGTTACATTCAACATGTGCCTGTAATGTTTGTTTGTTTTTAAATCCCACACTGCTATAATAAGACAGCTAGCGGGTTTCACATTCCACACAAAGGAGCCTTATTTTTTTACTGAGCACCTGCCCCCAAAAAGTGTCTGTGCACGCCACTGTGAACATATGTATACGAGTCAACATAGAAGTGACGTTTCCTCCATGAATGACTTTTTTCAAGCCATTTTAGGCAATTGTACACATGATTGTGACTGACTGTAGTAGTCACGGAGAAACTGCCATGTAACTGGATGTTACCAACTGGAAATTAAATATCAGACTACCAAATTATGATTGTATAAAATTATACACTTTTATTTGCTACAGATCTGGTGTCATAAATAGATAACTTAACATGCATTATACTGTACAAAACTATTTTGTGTGTTGTCCTTTTCAGATCAGTTCTAAACTGTACTTAGACAGCCTTCTCTGTCACTAACATGTCTGTAGTGATAGAGCCATCTCTCTCTTCAAAGGCAGGCATAGAGTGCAGTCTAAACAACCAGTCAGTCCAGATGATTCTGATGTTTTCTTCTTCAGCTTGTCCTCACTTTCTGGTTTGTCGAAGCCATCTCTGAATCACAGTACCAGCCGGTATGTATCATGTCTTTCCGTAGCTTGGCATTTACCAAATCACATGCGATCTCCTGCAAAGTTGGGTTGAAATATCACACAAATGAGAACCAATGCAGCTACATGGCATTGCATAAAAATGACTAAAACATTTTTGTAGTTCTACTTTAAAGTTGTTTTAATTACAGATAATTATGAGTTCCGACTTGTGAAAACTATAAAGGGAAGGATTTCCTTTTAATTTAAGATTAATAATTTTTTCTGGTAGTGTGCTAAAATACATACATTTTTCATATTCAGTCATAGTCATAAAGCAGCACGAGTCAGATAGGCCAGCTGGTAAACAGCGTGCACTGAGAGATAATGTTTGAGTACAAAAGAGGGCTTTAGCAATATGTATATCAATATATCTGATATGAGGACAAACCTTGAAAGAGACTTATTGGCATTGTACATGGTTTCTGATCTGAAAAATTTCCAGTGTTTTTAAGAAAGAAAATTATCACTTTGGACAATTGTTCTAAACAGAGGACAATCATTCTAAACAGAGTTGTAAATCATAATTGTTTCCAAAGTAATTTTTTTTTTACACACAGCACAGTTTTTCAAAAACATATGTATTTTAGATGGAAATATCCTCTCTGCCTTTGGCATGTGGTTCTGCATTTGTTGTCAGAAGACAGAAGAAGGCTTCCATCTTTTCACATCGGAATCATTTTCATCTGTATTACTGCACCTTTCTTTGAAGTTGAGCTGGAGCCAAACATTAGTGCCACCAGAATTTTTACATAAATTAAAAAAAACAGCTTGATCCTGGGACCAAACTATGATGCAGGAAGAACACTGTTATTGTCCCTTGTGCACTAAAATAGAGAATTTACACCCTATATGGTTTAAGTCTGATCTATAACTGCAAACTAAAGTTGTTGATTTGCTGTTAATATACACGTTATTTTACAACATACCAGTAAGTCATTGAATATGTGATGTGTGATGCGATGCCAATTATCATCAATTGCATTTTCTCTTTGAAGCTCTTGCAATTGCATTTTCTCTTTGAATTAATTAATTAATTAATTGCATGATTAATTAAACTCCTCCCTTTAATATTTTCAGACTGGATTCAGCAAATGATATAGAATAGAAAGATTAAATTTCATCACTATTTCCAACTGAGGCAACACTTTAATCATACAAATCCTTCCAGAAATAATGTACAGAATACATAATAATTGGTGTGCTGTTACTGTACTCAGTCACAAGGAGGAAAGTCTGAGGATTTTCCCTACAACATCTGTTCCAGGAGAAAAGTTAGGACTAGATTTAGTAAATATTAAATCAGTTTAAAATGAAAATGCCTGCTCAAAACTACAACCCATAAAACATGATAACTTGTATAGTGATTTGATATTGACTATTAAAGTCACTTAATTTATATCAATGTACAGTAGGTTGACTTATTTTAGTTTATTTTTATATTTATTTTCCTAACCATTTTGGATTTAATTGATAATTGCTCAAAAAAGGATGAAACATCACAATTGACGGGTAAATATTGTAGGAGCTCTTAACCGGTGTAGCTATGTTTCATAGTGGACAGTCCTGAATGATACTGTGAGCATTTCTGGGAAATAATTTGAACCATATTTATGTTGCCATATTTAAAAGCTACAGTTTGTTTTTCACTGTTATAAACACAAGACACCAGCATTTTAAACAAGATGTGCCCTTGTATTTTTATGTTAATATAACTGCAATATTTACACAATCAATTAGAATAATGACTCACTTGTCCAGTGATTTAGTATTTATACTGGTAGTGAAAATTCTTTACTATGTAATTTCCTATTATAGTTAAGTTAGCTACATGTCAGGATGAAAATGTATACATATATACAAATTTTGCAAAAAGACAAAAAAGAGAAACTACGTATATGTTAATGAAACCAAGTGCTGCACTTCTTGCTCTGGAGCGAATTGAAAAGATTCTGTCTATCCTTAAATTTGAACAATGATAACTGATATGTCAGTTAAAAAAGGCATTTTGTCCAAATCCATGAATGAAATTGTAGCTCATCACTATAATTTGTTATATAGTAAATCAGTTGTGCTCTAAATCATGATTAATATCCTTTGGGTCTTTAGCCACAAAGCTATTAGAAGTTAATTCACTGCTAACTGGACACAGCTTAAGTTCAATGAAGGTTAAAAAAAAAAGTAGATATTAACAAAAAGCTGCAAACAGCATTGATATTTGATCTTTTATCCATGAACCATTAATAATAGTGCAGTAGCTACAACTTTTTGGCTATCAGAAATTTTTCAGCATACCTGCTCAATGTGTGCCAACTCTCAACGTGATCAGACATATTCCGTAAAAAGAGGTACTTCAAATGTCAAGTTTGAAAAGGCCAAAAACAAGCCACAAATGGCCCAAAATGTACAGTTCTAACCAAAATGAACAACTTCCTGTTTATTAGAAGCCATGGATTATGGTTACTTTCTTGTAGATCATGCTGGGATACATATGCGTACCAATTTTTATAATAATAATAATGAAGGCTGCAGGCAGCGTAGAATGGGCCCACACAATACTTCCCTCCCACATAATAGTCCCTCCCTTCCCATGCCCCTTTTCTCCTGTGACTCTTGGGCCCAGATCAGGGCCCAAGAGCCCCAGATCTCTTATTCAGGAGGAATATTAAGATATTTTTGGATTCAGGGCTGAGCCCTTTTTGTGCACATAAAATCATAAGCATTTACGATCAAGTATTTGGTAAGAAGAACTGTTCAAAGGCAAGGGTAGAAAAATATAATAATAATAATAATAATAATAATAATAATAACAGACAGCTGTGGTTATTTAAGACGAATTTGATTTGGTAAATGTGTGAAACTTGCATTTGTATGTAATAATGAAACATGGTGTATACGTGACGAAGGTTGAATTCAGCTGTGGGTGTTGATAATAGCTGCAATGACATGTCTGCATGTATTTTAGCAAAAACAAACAGATGATACTGGTCCATTTGTGGCATGGTTTAACCACTTATCAATAGTCACCCTTAACTTGTCCTGCATGTTGTCCCAGGCATTAAAGAAAATTAACTGCCCAATTTTTCTGTTTCTGTTTGTAGTCAAGTAGATTTGAAAGGTGAAGGGATCTGTGAGAGAGGTGCAGGCTCTGTAACAAATGACTGGTGTGACATTATTGGTGTAAGTTAAACAAATGGGCAGCATAAACACTTCCTAGAATCATTATGTCATATTTGTTCATAAAGTCGTCTTCTAAGGCTTCACTTGCATTTGGTATCCAGCTCAAATCATCTGCTGAGTCCACTAAGCTTCTGGGAGGGACTTTCTCTGGGAGGGTGATTTATTCTAGAACACAGTTGGTTCCTTTTAAGGAAGACTTTGATACACAACTTAATGTCTCCTGCATGAAAGGCCAATTGATCACATCTACGAAATTACACTGGTGGGAAAAAATAGAGAAAGAAATACTGATCATGTGCAGAATAAATATTTAAAATGGGCACTACCCAACTGTCACAAACATGTTGAATATTCTGCTTCACATGACATGGCATGGATGGTAGAATAAGTAAAGGATTTGTGCTGGTTACTTAAATTAATTTGAACTACTATCAGTGTGCATTTTGAAAATATGTGTTCAATAAAATGTAATTTCAGCTCTGCTGTTAGTAGAACTGTAAATATAATTACATAAACATTCCATAATGACAAATTTTGGACAGCTGAGAAGCTTCAACACATAATGCAAAACACGTGCAGTGCAGCCTTAGTGTGATATTGAAAAGTTCATGCCTTTTTCTCGTCCTGGGAAACAACGACAAAACAATAATAATTCTTGGGGATTATTTTTTATTTGTTTTTTTTTTTCTTTTATTATCTTTTTAACCGTGATCAGTGTATTTTGGCTTAGTTTCCAACAAACCAAATCAGCTTTGAGTATTTTAGAATGCACAACACTAGGAAAATTGCTTTAAGAAGAAAATTTGACCACTTTTTGAAACGTGATTTTTAATTTAATTGTATCATTTGTGTCTCTCTGCATTCTCTGCACTGTTGTCAGCATGTAGTGGTGTACACTGCAATGCTGTAGATGACTAATGAAGCAGGGAGCCTCTCCAACCCAGTTAAACAATTTTAATGGGCCTGTTTACATTAGCTGTCATTTCTGAAAACAGCCTCTTCAACCAGGGGGAAGTCTTGTGCATAAGTGATAAAGATTTATCTGCTTCAGAAGGTTGTTGGGCAGGGCACACTGTTGCGCACTCACTGTTCTCAAATGTGCACTTTACTTCATAAGGTCTTTTCTATGACAGCCAGTCAACCCTCGTCCTTATCATTATTGTTTTTACAAAATAATGTCTTAATTTTATGTACAACATACTATACTGTTCCACAAACATTCCACATAGATATTACTCTTGCTTGGAGAGCATCACAGTAATACAAAAAAATTTTCAAAATGGGATTAACAGATACAAATGTATATTATTTTATTATTGTGATTGCAACTGTTATTTGTCCAAAACGAAACATTCATATGAGCACATGTGCATTTTAACAGCACCATGCAATACTGCATACCAAAGCTATTTGGGCAAAGTTAGCCACATCTGATTTTCTGTGACATCAATTAATCCCTATAATCCTTAACATTTTTGCTTCACACCATGCTTGATATTGCTCACATGTTGCATGTTACAGCCGTGACAGGCTTCCACTGTCCATTCAGATTTGAGTTCAAATACATTTTTCAAAAATCCTTTATGTTGCATTCATGTTTTGATGCTCTGAAGAATGCTTTTGTGTTTCTAATGTAAACCAACAATTCTATTTCGTTAAATTATAGTCTCTCTCATTGCATACAAGGAAATATTTATTAATTTTGAATGAGACTGATATATTATCGTATCAAAAGCAATAATAATTTAAAAAAGTAGCTTAGATGAATGAACTTACTATTATGTTTCGTGTTCTGATAAGTCACTTAACTGTGTGCTGCCACTGGATCGCAGAGGACCAGGGAACACCTCCTCGCTTTCCTGATTGCTTGTTAGGCTAGCCTCAGTCCTGCCAGGTGAGGACTTATGGAAGGAGCCAGGTGCACCAGACTCAGCCTGCCACAGAAAACAGGAGCAGCGAGTTTGCAGTCCTTTATAGAAAGTGTTGAGCTGTAAAGTTGACAGCCAGGGACAGCCCAACAGGGTCTTGAACGCTGTACGAAATTCTGGGCTCCTGCAGTAGATGATGGGATTGAGGCCAGAGTTAATGTAACCCAGCCAGTTCAACAACCTGAAGACCTTCTCCGAGGGAACCTCTCTGTTAAATACGTTGATGATATTTGCTACAAAGAATGGCAGCCAGCATACAGTGAAGGTCCCCATGATGATACCCAAAGTCTTTATGGCTTTGTGTTCTTTAACTAGAATTAACCTCGATGGCCTTCTCTTGGCGCTCTTTCTCCGCATCGCACTGTTGCAGCCACCACTTGAAGCTGAGCACACCAGTGGCCCGATGTTGTTGACTTGCAAATGTGCTGTTGGACACTCATTCTGGAAACGTAAGCGGTTCTTATCAATGAGCTGGACCTGCCGCGTTGCAATTAAAAAGACATTTACATACACAAATATCATGATGAGCAGTGGAATATAAAAAGACACTATGGAAGATACAATAGCATAGGCTCTGTTGGTCACAAAGTCACAGCATGCAGGGTCCTCATAGCATTCCTTTGCTGTTCTGTCATCATCACGCCAAAGACCGTTCATAATCGGTACAAAGGAAATTAAAGAGGACACGACCCACACCAAACAAACTATTATCCTGGCACGACACTTATTGAGGAGAACCTTGTGTCTCAGGGGTCTTGTGATAGCTATGTAACGATCCACTGCTATGACACACAGCGTTTCTATGCTCGCTGTCACACACAGGACATCCACGGAAGTCCAGAAGTCACAGAACGTGTCGCTCAGTTTCCACTGACCCGTCACCACAATCATTGCCCCCAGAGGTACCACAAAGACCCCCATGATGAGATCCGCGCAGCCCAGGGACATGATAAAAATGTTTGTTGTGGTCTGAAGTTGCGAAGTGCGAGCAACAGCAATGATGATGAGTAGGTTTCCAATAACTATGATAAGTATGATGATAATCATTATAACAAGGCTCCATGGTCCAGCTGCATAGTACCGTACTGTGTTGTTGGTGTCATTCAAGTGGTCATCCATTATTTATAAGCTCAGCTCTGTTGCAGTAAGGTGATGACTTCTTCAGATCAAACTTCAAGATAAAATGATCTGCGGTTCTCACTAGTATCATAAATATGCTGAAATAAAAAATATATATATATATTTTCAATTAGAAGTCTTAGTTGGCACTCACTGATTACATTTCACCGTCGCGGTCGTTCACATTTGTAAAGATGTGATCATTTGCCGAAATTCTTTCGACGGCAGGAACGACATGTTCTTCAAGTGATGTTTTCCAAAGTTGTAGCACTTTCCTCAACCCAAAACAAGTGAAGTGAAGTGAAAGTTTTCAACGGGAATTCCAGCTGTTGGACTTACAATTCCACTGGGATCAGAAAAAAATTGCGATATTTCTCAAAGAAATCTACATGGGCTGCAAAGACCAAGAATAAGCCACGCTATTGCAGGAACCACCAGAGTGCATCAGCGTGGCTATCCACTCTCTCTGTCTCTCTCTCTCTCTGTCTCTCTCTCTCTCTCTGCTTTCTCTCGCTCTCTCTCCAATGTGCCCTAATCTGTCTGAAAGCAAAGGGGAGGAGTCGAGTTGTGTTGTGTTTGATCGGTGTTCTCAACGTACAAAACACACACGAATGCCGAACATACGCACTTGTCTGACCCATATCAGTGTGCAGGGTGTGTCCATTCTATAAAAATCACATGCAAACAGTCATGACCATTAATGGAAGTTAGAAAAGAAGAAAATTACATTTAGAAGAAAATTACATTTAGATACATTGATACATACATAGACATTCCGCCTCCTCTCCAGAAAGCTTCTTCAGTTCTGAGCTTGATGGGGGCAGAGCTTGAAAATATAGCCCTTGTGGACCATTAACATGTTAATGATCTGGGTGGTCTGAGTCGTTGGCAGGGTTGTTGGCGGGGTCATTGATCTAGTTCCACTTTGGGTGCTTCCCAAATTTCTAAATGTGGATCTTTTACAATGATTTCTAAATTTGCCCAGTTATTGATACTCTTCTACTTGTCAGATGACAGAGGGATGTTATCTGTGTGGATGTGTACAATTCCTCTTTCAGTGAGTCTTGATGACAGGGCTGTCAGTATGGAGGCAAGTATGGTGGAGAGGGCTGTGATTTTGTCAGGGACAGAGGGAGGAAGCAGTACAGGGTTCAGCCTCATGACAGCCACGTGGACAAAGCTTTCCTGCAGTCTGTTGGGCCAGGCCCAAAGGCTCTGCAGACAGCAGCAGGCTATGAGAGTGGTGTCACAGGTGAGTAGGGTCTCCTTTGAATGCAGAAGACTTTGGGGTGGGGCACACCTGCTCTCACTGGACAGAGAGGTCCTTCTGTGAAATACAAACCAAAGAACTTGGTGCTGTTCACCCTCTTCGCAGTAGTCCGTGAATCACTGCTGTCTCTAAAATGTTGAGCTATAAATGGTGTGTTTACACTGTGAAATTTTACCAAACTTTAACATATACATATATATATGTAAAGTAACAGTACATTTATATTCTAAATGTATTCTATATTCTATATTCTAATATTTTTTTTAACACGTGATGATAACATCAACTGCTTTTTTTTTTTTTTGTCAGGAATTGAGTAACTAGGTTTGGTAATCTGTTAGCTGAATCTGGCACTGTGTCAAAAGTGCAACAGGTTTGAGGACCATTAGCTTCTGTTTGCTCCTTGACAAATGATCCTAGAGTCTTTGACATTCATTTGAACAGCTTTCATTTGCTCAGGGGATTATTGGCTCCCTATTCCCATGCCTAGAGGAGATCTACTCGACCCTGCGCACCCAGGACACTCTCTTTTCACCAGTCTTCCCTCCGGCAGACTTAGCATCCCCACACCAACAGACTTAAACACAGCTTCTTCCCTATGGCTGTGAAAAGGCAGCTGCAGGAACTATTTATATATAACATTTTAAACTGCACATATTTATTATTTATATATATTTATATGCACAATATATATTATTTATATTTCCTTTATTTGTCTCTTTCTCTCTTTATGACATTGTAGCTGCTACAAGAGATGCTGCCAAAATATCGTTATATTCTTGCATGATGACAATAAAGCTTCTAAAATTAACTTAAAGCTTAAAGCTTTAGCACTTAAACTTTCTCTGTTTGTCTGTGGTGAACAGTCGAATTGCCCTTCATTTGGCCTAAAGAAAAAAATGAAAACAATAGATTGTTATCTCTCTCAAACTGCACCAATAAAGATGAATAAATGCCATCTGTGAGATTCATGTCAGATATCTAGTGCTGAACTGCAGCAGAAGTCTCTTGTCGCCATTCAGTTCCTTTTTTGGTCCGATTAACTCCAACACTACAGCTGTGACTGCTCAACATATAATTCCATTTTCAAAACTTGGGATGTCATCACCCAAATCTTGTACTCAATGTGATATTTATGTAGGTTTTAGGAAAAATTTCACATCATTGTTTAGTCTGGCACGGTTGGACGAGGGGCTAAATGGGATAGACTTCACAGTTATTAACGCCACCCAAGGCTTTATGTATTAAATGCTGGAAAGTGGCTGGTGCATTCCTGAGACCAAAAGGCATTACTGTGTACTGCAGGAAACTGTCGGGAGTCACAAAGGTGGAGATCTCAGAAGCACGGGGAGTCAGGGAATTTGCCAATAACCGTTTAACAGGTCGAGCTTGGTAACAAATTTAGCTGCTCCTACTCTGTCCACACAGTCCTCCATTTAGGGCAGAGGATAGGAGTCAAGCTTCGTCACCTGATTAACGCTTCTAAAATAAGTACAAAACCGAAATGTTTTGTCTGGTTTTGACGGGGTTGACGTGGTATGCGTGCTGCTTAATAAGAAGGTGACGTCCTACATCAACGTTGTGAGATATGGCAGTGGTACAGGTAAGAGTGTCAGCGCTAAATTATTTATTAATATGGCACACATGGCACACATTTTGTCCGACGATCAGGGGTGCCAACAACATAATCAGTTTCACTCAGCTTCTCTTTGATCCTATAGTGCAAAACTGGATAATGGAAGTAAATACAATACTTGATCACCAATTTCAAAATTTCTCTGCACAGCCTTTCTATCGAATTTTTCCTTCATTTTCCCCTGGGACACTGAAAGAGTGCTGCGCGCGATCTCACAGGCTTTAAGCAGACGCTCTCTAAAAGAGCTTACATAATCGAGCACATTTTGGCCAGGGCTAACTGTTTCTGACAGGTACCTCTCTCTCAGCACGTGCAGAGGACCATGACCGAACACTAATTCAGCAGGGCTGAAAGCTGTCGATTCCTGTACACTTTCTCGCACAGCTAACATCAAAAATGGCAAACCTTCGTCTCACTCCTTTCCTGACTTTCCAGACAGTATTTCTTCAGCATTGACTTTAACGTCTGATGAAAACGTTTGAGTGTGCCCTTGGTATGCGCTGGACTTTAGGGAGCTCAGTTGTCTGGGGCTTTATGCCCCTGGTAGGGCCACCCACGGCAAACAGGTCCTAGGTGAGGGACCAGACAAATTGCAGCCCGCAAATCCCCTTATGATGAATGAGTTAGTTGGTCTTGGGTTTCCCTTGCCCAGACTCGGGTCACCGGGGCCCCCTCCTGGAACCAGGCCTGGGGGTGGGGCACGCTGGCGAGCGCTTGGTGGCCGGGCCGGCCCGGGCACAGCCTGAAGAGATAACGTTGGACCCCTTTCCCGTGGGCTCACCACCTCCAGGCCAGAGGTGTTGGGTGCAGTGTGATTTGGGTGGCGGCCGAAGGCGGGGACCTTGGCGGTCCAATCCCCGGCTGCAGAAGCTAGCTCTAGGGATGTGGAACGTCACCACTCTGATGGGGAAGGAGCCTAAGCTGGTGCGAGAGGTTGAGAAGTTCTGGTTAGATATAGTCGGCCTCACCTCGATGCATAGCAAGGGCTCTGGAACCAACCCAAGAGGGGTTGGACTCTCTTCCGCTTCCAGTTGCCGATGGGGAGAGGCGACGGGCAGGGGTGGCGATTCTTGTCGCCTCCCGGCTTGGTGCCTGTATGTTGGAGTTTATGCCGGTGAGCGAGAGGGTAGCCTCCCTCCGCCTTCGGGTGGGGGGACGGATCCTGACTGTTGTTTGTGCCTATGGCCCGAACAGCAGTTCAGCGTATCCACCCTTTTTGGAGTCCTTAGAGAGAGTACTAGAGAGTGCTCCTTCTGGAGGTTCCCTCGTCCTCCTGGGTGACTAAGAGTGGGTGCTCACGTCGGCAGCAACAGTGAGACCTGGAGGGGCATGATCGGGAAGAATGGCCCCCATGATCTGAACCAGAGCGGTGTTCTGTTGTTGGACTTCTGTGCTCATCACAGATTGTCCATAACGAACACCATGTTCAGGCACAAGGGTGTCCATATGTGCACTTGGCACCAGGACACCGGATTTTATCGGATTTTTGGCCGCATGTCCTGGACACTCGGGTGAAGAGAGGGGCGGAGCTGTCAACCGATCACCATCTGGTGGTGAGTTAGCTCCGATGGTGGGGGAGGATGCCGGACAGATCCGGCAGGCCCAAACAGGGAGGAGATCCTGCCCCAAGTGGAGGAGTTCAAGTACCTTGGGGTCTTGTTCACGACTGGGGGAAGAATGGAGTGGGAAATTAACAGGCGGATCGGTGTGGCGTCTGCAGTAATGCGGACTCTGCACCGGTCCGTTGTGGTGAAGAGAGAGCATCGGCGAAGCTCTTGATTTACCGGTTAGTCTTTGTTCCTACCCTCACCTATGGTCATGAGCTTTGGGTAATGACCGAAAGAACAAGATCACGGGTACAGGTGGCTGAAATTAGTTTCCTTTGTAGGGTGGCTGGGCTCTGCCTTAGAGATAGGGTGAGAGGCTCTGCCATCCAGGAGGAGCTCAGAGGAGAGCTGCTGCTCCTCTGCATTGAGAAGAGCCAGATGAAGTGGCTCGGGCCACTTCATCTGGTCAGGATACCTCCCGGCGCCTCCCTGGTGAGGTGTTCAGGGCACATCCCTCCGGTAGGAGGCCCCTGTGAAGACCCAGGACACGCTGGAGGGACTGTGTCTCTCGGCTCGCCTGGGAACGCCTCGAGATCCCCCCGGAACAGCTGGACGAAGTGGCTGGGGAGAGGGAAGTCTGGGCTTCCCTGCTTAGGCTGCTGCCCCCGCGACCCGACCCTGGATAAGCAGTAGAAGATGGATGGATGGATGGATGGATGGATAGGTGAACAACCCTGCCAACTTTGGATAATTTCACCTGTATTTATAATGCACTAACTTGGCTATAGAATGTTAGCCAAAAATAATTTTATTGACATTATCTGATTTACTAATCATTAATTTGTTCTTATGTGTTCTGAAAGCAGTTCAGGTTATCATTGTGAGTGCAGTCGCCACCACCACCAATGTCATCAGCCAGGGCAGCTGACAAAGGCCCTGTCGTGCCAAACATGCCTGTAATTTTTGCCCATTTTGCAGCGTTTGCTTGAAGAACATGTCTCTTAATGTGTTGCAGTTGCTGTAGATGCCCAGGTAATCATCTTTATTAAAAATATATATTTGATTTGATTGCTGAAGAGACCTCCAAGGTCCTTATTTGTGGCATTTGTCCATGTTTGTTCACACCACTAATGTAGCAAACAGAATGAATTCTGAGACACGCACTGTTAAGAATCATCTTCTTAAAGCATGTATGATGGATGTATGCATGCTAACCTAACCAAAAGGCAGTTTATGTTTTTCTCTCACCCCTATGTACATCCAACAATTGACTACTTTTTCCACGTTTCATTTAGAAAGACATTGGAATTATGAAAGGTCAAAAAAGAGTCAGACATCTCAGACATTGCAGGTACATGTTTTCCTGAATCTGCACATAACAAAATGTTATGGCTGCCTAGATGGATGGACAAACAGTGGCTCTACAAAGGCTCACAATGCCTTATTTCTAACCAAACACTTTTTATGTTGATCCTCTTCACTCGTTTGGATCTAAATTTGGAAGGTTACATGACAAACCACACGACAGTCCACTGAAGCATGAACCCCAAATTCATAGGAACAGTACGCTATGTAGAACCATAATGAGCTCTTAAGGTCTAACCATTCTTCCACTCCCAACACTGTACTGTCTCGCTCCCCAAACAAGTAAACATTCATTCACACCTGGGTGTAAACACTCTACTCTGTCCTGGGACATGTGAATCCCTAATGACTCAGCTGAGGGGCACCTCCATCAAGTGGTTTCCATGGGCCTTGACTAGCTGATGACTGTTAATGGCAGCTATTCATGAAACAACCTCTCCAAAGACAGCCATTCAGCCCTATTGCTCCAGCAGGGGCATAAATATGTTTTGATTCCCAACAAGCTTGTTAGACCTGAAGAAACATCTTCCAGTTTCTTTCAACAATCTATTTGACTCCCCACTAAATGTATTAAAGATAATAATTAATGAATGGTCATTAAGAGACCTTTACTACATTATTTGGTACCATCATTTTTAACTTTACAGAGAAAACTCTCATGAAAACATCATACAGTCACAGTTAATGACGACATATACAACTGGTTTCCACACAAATGCCAGAACATAGCCCATTATTTGATCAATAAGAAAAACCAAATTTCTTTGGCTACATTAAGTCTGGAAATTACAGACATTAGGGAACATGAAGCTTGTGACTTAGCATCAAATATGCCTCTTTGTAACAGGATAAACAGACCTTATTTGAGCTCACAAAAGTTCTTTTGACTGGCCTGCATGCTCAGTGGTCAAACTGGATTTACAAAATGTTTCCACTGACTTACAGTCCTCAACACACAGCAGTTGAAGGTAGGCCTCAGCCAAATTTACTGCACACCGTCCATACAAAAGTGACCTCGTTAGAGACCAAAACATTAACTGCACTTTTTAAAAGAAAACTGCCTGTTCCCCCTGCAACCTTTATTATCAAGAGAAGCCACATATAATCTAACCTAGTTGGACTTTTACGATAAAAAAAAAAACCACACATTGTGTGTGGGGAAAACCACACATTTATCATACACCATTTATTAAGATGAAATATCATTCAGACACAATAACAAGATTTAACTTTGTTCTCTTTAAAAAGGAAATGTCAAATAATTGCTTCCGATCTGAGCATTAACTGTAACTCCACTATGTAAAGCATTACTCTGGTCATAAATAGATAAACAAATCGTAAAGTTGGCAGGTATTTCTTTTGTTGTTCCTTCTCTTAATGTCTCTTCAACACCAGCAGAATATAATAAATAAATTAAGCCTTCTCCAGGGTGTGCCCGACCTCTCACCCTGGGACAGGCTTTTTTGTTTAAAATACATAATATAGTGTATAATATATTTTTGAACAAGGTATCAATATTTTTTTTCCAGTGGATGAGAATGAGGTGTGGGAAGCATGAATGCTGTATCCCTATTACTGCTTTGTGGGGTTGCACCTTTTAATCCCTTTCGAGAGCTCAGCTCTGGTGCCATTTAGACTATATTGTAATAAGGCTTAACTTGCTGATTGAAGATAAAGCCGAGTAAAGGAAATGTAGAGGAAGGGGAAATGGGTTGTGTCATCTCCTATTGAATGATCCCTCATTGAGAAGGACAACATGGTTTATGCTCCTTAATCTGTGCTATTGCTTTGCTGAAGAAATAACTTTTTCATAATTAGCTCTATTTATGCTAGAGTTAGAGAAGCTTTAGAGAAACTTGAGAGACAGAATGGCAAGAGGTCAGTGTGTGTGTGTGTGTGTGTGTGTGTGTGTGTGTGTGTGTATGTGTGTGTGTGTGTGTGTGTGTGTGTGTGTGTGGGGAGGGGGGGGGGCATTATGTCTACTCTTTTGTTACTACATTCCAACACTGCACGCAAGTTCCTTGACAAACTTAACAAGATTAGAAACACACACCTTGATACTGTTTTCTAGTACAGTATGGCTTCTATGTTTTGCAAGAATCTTGACTGGCCAGTTTATGCTTGAAATGTAGTGGGGAGACAGTGTCAGGATCATCTAAATGTCAGAATGTGTGGATGGAGGATAAGGTTGAAGAGATAAGGAGATGAGGTTTTAAGTTTGAAATGCCAGAGGAACACGAATGGCATGAAAACATAAGAGTGCACCCTGCGATACCATCTTTTCAGCCAACTTCCTTTTTTCCGTGGAACATTGCTGGCATTGCTAATGGTATGTGGCTGTGCACAACAGGCTTAGACCTGTTTTTCAGACTTAAAACATTTTTTTAAGTGCTGCTGGTCCCCATGTTTGGTTCTTCCTGTGTGAATAGGATAGCAGCTCAAAAATGCAAACAGGACCTTGTGTTACTCAGGGGAAACCAATCCTCATTATGAAGAGGGTAAAAACAGAACACTGCTACAGAAACATTTGCTGGTATCCTACAGTCATCATGACTGCAGCAGAATATCTTACTGATGAAGAAGAATTTGATAATAGCTGGTTTTGATTGAATATATGAAATAAATTTAGATTTTTAATTCTGCACATCAACTAAAATATAAAGTGAGTTTTGTAGTTTCTCTACAACAAGATCTGCATTCTGTCTTTTGTCACCATCTGCAGAACAGATTTTTTTTCCCTTTAATTGTCATTTATATTGACGTCTTCCTGAGCAGTGTGTCTGTGTTTGTTTGTTTATTTTTATATTCAGTTTTGCTTCTTTTTTTTTTTTTTTTTTTTTTTTTTTTTTGGTCCTCCCTGTCTTTTGTTGTATTAAGGGCCTTTACCGGACCAAAAAGAGCTTGTCTGCTGTGGTGTGCTTCCCAATTGTCTGTTTGTCCCATACCAGCTAAGAGGTGACGTGATATATTGGGCACATAACTGTCCTTTCTCCTCGCTCCTAGGAGTGTCCGGCATCACTTTCTGAATCCAGGAGAGATTGTGACAAAAATTTCAAGAGTACACGCCTGTTCAACATGTGCCCAGAGTAAGGTCTCCCACCAGCAGCTAGCCAACTTGCTTCAACAAATACTTGTCCACTTCCAAAAAGAGCAGAGTCATAAGTATATCATGTTGTATCATGCAGAGAGTTTGATAGAGAGCTTTGATAACCACGGGAACAAACAGAAATGGAAAGATCAAATTTGGGAACTAATCTTTAAATGACGTGACTTTGAGAAGAGTGTGTTCCCATACAAAAGCCACATACTGTAAATAGTTTCAAATTTCAAAGTTTCAACGTTCAAATCAAATCATCAGATTTTTTTATTTTCCTGCTGGATTCAGCCTTAATGAAAATCTACATACTGTATGAGTTGTGAGAGTGCAGTGCTTTTAAATGTGCTTCAGTGATTTTTTTTTTCCCCCCATACAAGGTAAGCAAGGGGAAACCAAGAGGGGTTTTTTTTTGGAGTTGTTTTTTTTTTTTTTTTTGTTATAGCACTCTGAGTTACTGAAGTGGTTACCCTCATCTCTTTTTAACCTTCTTTATCTTGAGGCAACCTGTTAAAATTCAAAGCACTAAAACTAGCAGTTGCAAAATGTTTATCGTAACAAATTGAAAAAAGATTAGACCAACATTATTTAATATTAGATGCCACTATTCTAATTTCTCAAAATTTCTTTCCGTGTGTTAAGAGTTATGAACACATGAATTAAGAATGAAGAGGCAAGTCTTGTTTCAATAGTTTGACCAACAAATTTGAGCAAATTTGAGATTTGAGCTCTCAGATAACAACAGTCTAGTACAACAAATGCCTTTCCAGTCATTGTCAGGAAAGGCAAGTCTACGCAAACCATTATACTGTAAATACCCAGACTCCACTTGTGTTTTCCCAATAATCGGCAACCACAAACGTTCTGAGTGTCTGACACAAGTGAGCCTTGAATAATTAGAAACAGAATTATAAGAAAGCCATGGCACGGTGCCTTATCACTTACCATGTTTCTTACTGCTGTTTCGACAGGATTTCTGCTACACATGGGTTAAGTCCATCAAACTGTGCTAATTCCAAACAGGCTTCAATTCCAATGCTTCTCATTGACAATTTCCAGAGGCACAATGAATCAAGTTTCCCCGCTGAGCTTTTTATAACCATTCGATGTGTTCAGGGCACAAAGGAAATTTCCAGTGCTGCTTTTCCATGTGTTAAATAAATGCTGTTGCGATGTGTGCGGTATAAACTACATTATACTTTGGGAACCACAGGTTCCCAAAGTAGTTATAGGCCAGATGTCAACAGATCAACTGACTGAAGTTCCAAACTACTGCTTTTACTCAACAGCATCACAATTTTAGCAATTTGTCCTACTCCTGCATCCAAATGTTATGTTCTATAGTATACTATATTCTCTATATGTATCATATCATTACATATCAGCAACTGAACTGAGAAGTAAAATTTCCCACAATGTTCCTATATGATAATTTGTCTCCTAATTTGTGATGAGTTATTTGTGTGTTAAAAATGCAACCTTATTTATTCATGTATAACTTCAAACAATCAGCGTTTGTGGCCTCCCATCAATTTTGTTCAAGTGTTGTTACAGCATTAATACTATATGGAAATGCTAAAATGTGCTAAAAAAGTTCCATTATTATTATTATTGAGTGTGTATGTATTAAATAATTCCTATTTGTATTCTCATTAAATAAATAAATACACGAATATAGAAATAGCTTATGTCAAAGATAACCCTCTCAAGCCCTACTGTATTATGTTTGCTGTCAGTGTCATCTTCCCCGGCTTTAGGGTGTAACCCGGGTCTGTCAGCTGGTATGTTGCTTCAGTCAGGTATTGTGTGTAAATCTAGACTCACTGCATCAGATGATCACATTGCTTTAGCCATTCTTTCCAGATCCGATAAATCTGCACTTCAACTTCTGACCCAAACATCATCCCTGCAACCTGTTGGCTCTGCAAGTGATTCAACACTTGGCTGGACATACTGACAGTCAGTGCATGCCTAACAGTGTATTAATAATGCAAATTTAAAAACATGATTTATGGTCTGGTTTAAATCTATGAATTAGTTAGGATTTCCCGTGAAGCACAAAAGTTTTTAAATGTAAACTGTTTCGTTGTGATTTAGTGACTTGGTGATCATGAATTTAAGAGTACCTTCTGGCAAATTAAGTTGATAACAGCTAAATAAAGAGTTTTGCTTTTCTTCAATTAATATTATCAGAAATAATACAAAAGTGTGTGTGTGTATATAACACAGCATTATTGTGTAAAGAGTAAAGTGTAATTAACTGCCATAGTAACTTGCTCAATAGAAAAAGCAAAACTTATGTTATTTAGACTACTGTGTGCCAAGATGAGTTGTTTTTGTTAAGTTGACTTTTTGTTTATATGAGGATGTATCCATCCATCCATCCATCCATCCATCCATCCATTTTCTACCCCTTATCCGAGGTCGGTTCGCGGGGGCAGCAGCCTAAGCAGGGAGGCCCAGACTTCCCTCTCCCCATCTACTTCATCCAGCTCTTCCAGGGGAGATCCCAGGCCCTGTCCTGTGTCTTCCCGGGGGCCTCCTACCAGAGGACATGTCACCAGGGAGGCATCCGGGAGGCATCCTAACTAGGTGTCCAAGCCACATTATCTGGCTCTTCTCAAAGCGGAGGAGCAGCAGCTCTACTCCGAGCTTCTCCTGGATGACAGACCTTCTCACCCTATCCCTAAGGGAAAGCCCAGCCACTCTATGGAGGAAGCTCATTTCGTCCACTTTTACCCGCAATCTTGTTCTTTCGGTCACTACCCAAAGCTCATGACCATAGGTGAGGGTAGAAACGAAGATCGACCGGCAAATCGAGAGCTTTGTCTTTCGGTTCAGCTCTCTCTTCATCACAACACCGCACCAATCCACTTGCTGACCTCCCGCTCTATTCTTCCCTCACTCATGAACAAGACCTTGAGGTACCTGAACTCCCATGCACCCTCAAGGACTCTGCTGAGGGTATAAATATTTTGGTAGGTGACGCTAGAAGGTCTTGAATGTTATCTCTAATGGTTATAATTTTTTCATTAAAGAAGTTCATGGAATCATTGTTACTTAGATGTGGAGGAATGGATTGCTCGATAGAGTTATGACTATGGGTCAGCCTAGCTACAGTGCTGAATAAAAACCTGGGGTTGTTCTTATTTTCTTTTACATAGTGTGGTCTGTCACTGTCTGTCAATACAGACGCACTGGAGATAACCACTAAGCCAGATACGTATCTGGACTCATTTCTCCCTATTAGCCCTCAACAACTGGCTTTTATGAGTTCCTCCTCTCCGGAGGAGGAAATCAGAATCAGAATCAGAAAGGGGTTTATTGCCATTGTCAGTGAACAGAATTCATAGACTAGGAACTTGCTTCAGCGTAAGGTGCAACATAAAACACAGAATCTAAACTATAGTCTCTTGAATAAATACAAAAATTTACAATATCAGAACAGTGCAACTGTAGTGCAAATGTTAAAGTGACAGTGAAAAGGTGGTCAAGTCTTCATTAGCCCAACGGCAGATGGAAAGAAGCTGCTGTTATGGCGTGAGGTTCTGGTCCGAATGGACCGCAACCTTCTGCCCGAGGGGAGTAGCTCAAAGAGTCAGCTGCAATCCAACCTGCTCGTCCCCGAGTCCTGGAGACGTACAGGTCCTGGAGAGATGGGAGGCTGCAGCCAATCATCTTCTCGGCAGTGCGCACAATGCGCTGTAGTCTCTGTCTGTCCCTGGCTGTGGCCCCGACGTACCACACGGTGATGGAGGAGGTGAGGATGGACTCAATGATGGCCGTGTAGAACTGCACCATCATCTGGGCTGGCAGCTTGGCTTTCCTCAGCTGCCGCAGGAAGTATATCCTCTGTTGGGCCTTCTTGATCAGGGAGCTGATGGTCAGCTCCCACTTGAGGTCCTGTGTGATGG
Organism: Pao palembangensis; assembly: GCA_015343265.1. Lineage (NCBI taxonomy): Eukaryota > Metazoa > Chordata > Actinopteri > Tetraodontiformes > Tetraodontidae > Pao > Pao palembangensis. Next base: position 22,013,011 of record CM027081.1, read on the forward strand.
TGGTGCCAAGAAAGCGACAGAGTCCACGGCGGAGATGGATGTGGTGGCCGGGGCGGGGGGGGGCAAGGGGGCTGTGTCTTTCCTGAAGTCCAGAATCATCTCCACTGTCTTCTGAGCATTGAGCACCAGGTTGTTGCCGCTGCACCAGGACACCAGCCGGTCCACCTCCCACCTGTAGGCGGACTCATCACCGTCGGAGATGAGCCCAATGAGGGTGGTGTTGTCCGCAAACCTAATCAGTTTTACGGAGTAGTGGCTGGAGATGCAGCAGTTGGTGTAGAGGGAGAAGAGCAGGGGAGAAAGTACACAGCCCTGTGGAGATCCTGTGCTGATGGTCCGAGTGCTCAAGACATTCTTCCCCAGCCGCACACACTGCCTCCGGTCTGTGAGGAAGTCAGTGATCCACCTGGAGATGGAGTCAGGCACGTTGAGCTGAGAGAGCTTGCCTTGGAGCAGGGCAGGGAGGATGGTGTTGAATGCAGAGCTGAAGTCCACAAACAGGATCCTTGCGTAGGTTCCCGGGGAGTCCAGGTGCTGCAGGATGAAGTGGAGGGCCAGGTTGATGGCATCGTCTGTAGACCTGTTGGCTCTGTAGGCGAACTGCAGAGGGTCCAGAAGGAGAGGGTGATGGACTTGAGGTGGGACAGCACCAGACACTCAAGGGACTTCATGACCACAGACGTCAGCGCCACAGGCCTGAAGTCACTAAGTCCAGTGCTCTGGGGCTTCTTGGGGACAGGGACGATCGTGGACAGTTTGAAGCAGGCTGGGACGTGGCATGACTCCAGAGAGGTGTTAAAGATGTCTGTGAAGACAAGAGCCAGTTCTTCTGCACAGTGTCTCAGTGTGGCAGGTGAGACACCGTCCAGGCCGGGAGCTTTCCGGGGATTTTGCCTCCTGAAAAGCTGCAGCACGTCCTTCTTCGAAACTGAGAGGGCAGTGGGGGAGGTTGGGGGTTCCAGGGTGGGTATGGCGGAGTTCACTGTGGCGGGGGTGGGGTGGGGGAGGGGTGTGAAACAGAGGTGGCTGAAGTGGTGGTGGGGGTGGAGTGTGAGGCTTCAAACCTGGCATAAAAAGTGTTCAGATTTTCAGCCAGTTTGAGGTCATCAGCAGAACGTGAGGCTTTTGGTTTGTAGTTAGTCAGCTGTTTTAGGCCCTGCCATACAGATGCAGAGTCGTTAGCAGAGAACTGTTGCTCCAGACGTGCCTTGTATTTTGATCTAGCAGCAGTAACCTCGCTGCTAAACCTGTACTTAGCTGCTCTGTAGCTGTCTCTGTCTCCTGCCCTGTATGCTGCCTCCTTCTGTTGCCTTAACTGTCTCAGTTTGGGTGTGAACCAGGGTTTGTCGTTATTGAAAGTCACCTTGGTCCGTGATGGAACAATGCTGTCCTCACAGAACTGAATGTATGACGTCACAGTGTCTGTGTACTCATCCAAACTTTCTGTGGCAGCCCTGAACACGTCCCAGTCTGTTGTGTCCAAACACATGCGTAGCTCCTCCACAGCCTCGCTACTCCACTTCTTAGAAGTCCTCACAGCGGGTTTGGAGAGCTTCAGCCTCTGTTTGTACGCTGGGATGAGGTGCACCGTGACGTGATCTGAGAAGCCGAGTGCAGCACGAGGCAGAGCCCTGTACGGGCCACTAACGGTGGTGTAGCAGTGATGCAGCGTATTCTGCTCTCTCGTCGGGCATTTAATAAACTGTCTGTACTTTGGTAGTTCCTAGCTCAGGTTTCCTTTGTTAAACTCCCCAAGGATAATAAGTAAATAAGTCCGGGAAAGTTTGCTCCACACTCAGAATCTGGTCTGCGAGTGCACGCTGAGCTCCGCGCACGTCCGTGCTGGGCAGGATGTAAACAGCGGCCAGAATGAATGAGGCAAACTCACGTGGAGAGTAGAATGGTTTGTAGTTAATAAAGAAATATTCCAGGTCGGGAGAGCAGTGTTGTGAGATCACGGTTACATCCGTACACCAGGTGTTATTGATAAAGAAACAGACGACTCCACCTTTCGTCTTTTCACCGGAGAGGTCCCTTTGTCTGTCCGCGTGGAGGAGTTGACAGTCCTCCAGCTGAAGCGCGCAGTCTGGGATGTGTTTGTTCAGCCAAGGCTCCGTGAAGCATAAGACACATGAGGAAGAGAAGTCTCTGTTTCTTCTCATCAGTAGCCCCAGTTTGTCCATTTTGTTGCTGAGTGAGCGAACGTTGGAGAGGAAAATGCCAGGTAAGGGCATATGTGCACCACGTCTCCGTAAGCGCACAAGGGCCCCCGCTCACCTTTTCCCTTTGGCGTCTCACTCTTTTGGCCAAAAAGTTAACCAGTTCAGCTGCTGGCACTAAAAAGACTGGCAGAATATCCGGCAAGGTTGTTGTTTTGATGTTTAAGAGCTCTTCACGAGTGTAAGAGCACGCTGACACACAATTAACACACAAAAACAGACAAAACAGTGCACACCAAAACGCCAGGGCGGCCATACGCAGCGCCATCTTGGTACATCATTCCACAATATCCACAAATATCCACAACCTGTCTCTTAGGTCCTATTCCTACTAGACTACTTAAGGAAGTGTTCCCTTTACTTAACACCTCCTTACTAGGGCTACCTGAATGGTGCGGTCCAGGATGCTATCATTGAGCCATGTCTCCACAAAGGCAAAGACACAGCACTCACTCACAGTCTTGGAAGATGTCCGGAGTGAGCGAATACAGTCCAGTTTATTGTCCAGCAAGCATACATTGGCTAGGGTGATGGTAGGAATAGTCGGCAGGTGTGGGCTAGCACGGATACCGCCGCGCTTACCCCTCTTCTGCTTCCTCATGTTCCGCCCGTGGCGCGTCCACTGTGGGTGGAATGCAGGAGTGGGGGTCAATGGTTGAGCAGGCCTTCGGAGCAAACTGCAGTCACGTAGCTTTTCCGCGTCTGCTGGATTTACGTCCGTGAATAAAGCTCTGCAGATGTCGAGCAGGAACTGTGTAAACTGGACCCAAGAGCAATTTACACAACACGTCAGTGAAAATAAAAAATTTAACAAGGTTCACAGTCAACACAAAAGTCTCTCAACAAAAAATGCTCCACCTGAGGAAAAATGGAAGAACTCAAAAAACTACACCGCTACCCCGGTGCCTTCTAATGATGATTAGAAGCAGGTGCATGTCACCGACTGGACTTCTGGGTCGCCTACTCCCTCTAGGGGAGAAAGAACAAGGTACAAGGAAAAAATTGTCCCTGACAGTAACCCCCTTCAACGAGCACCTCCTGGCGCTCTACTGGTCTTGTCCGGGTAGTCACGGTAGAATGCCCGGAGGAGTTCCTGGTCGACAATGTGCGGGCGAGGAACCCATGACTGTTCCTCTGGACCGTATCCTTCCCAGTCGACCGGGTACATCTAAGGTGCTGGACCATGTAGACAGGTGTTCCATTGATAATCCGAACTGAAGGGGGATTGTCGGCTGCTGGACTCAGGTTGGACTCCCTAACTGGCTTGACATGCGAGACGTGGAAAGTGTATCCAAAATTAGATCTCTCTGTGTCCGCTGGACTGAAAGGTTTCCTTGAAAACATTTCGCCCTCTCTCCAGAGAGCTTCTTCAGTTGGAGAACTCCTCTGGAGAGAGGGTGAAACGTTTTCAAGGAAACCTTTCAGTCCAGTTGACACAGAGAGATCTAATTTTGGATAACTATGACCTGGATGAGTGAGAATCTACACAGACGACGTGGAAAGTGGGATGAACGTTCATGAATGCTGGCAGCTTCAGACGTACAGCTGCCGCGTTGACTATCCGGTCAACCTCAAAGGAACCCACAAACCACAGTCAGCTTCCTGGATTCCGTCTGGAGTGGGAGGTCTTTAGAGGACAACCAGACCCTCTGTCCAGGCTGGTACAATGGCGTAGAAGCCCTGCGTTGGTTTGCCTCTCCCTGCACCTGGAGAGAAGAGTGCAGGAGAGCTGCACATACCTGCTTCCAAATGCTCCTGCAGCGAAAATGGTTCGCCTGAACCGACAGAACCGTAACGTCCTCCTCCTGGTATTTGAACAGTGGAGGCTGGTAGCCCACCAACACCATGAATTACTGTGTGTCGGTTGGATGGCGGGAGACTAGTCACAAAATCCATGGCAATGTGGGATCATGGATGTTGCAGGACAGTCAGCAGGTTGAGGAGCTCCGCGGGGGGATGATGAGAAGACTTCCCACGGGTGCACACGGGACAGGCGACAATAAAGACCCTGGCGTCGCGGACCATGGGCAGTCAACAGAATCACTGATGCAGGAGGTATAGAGTGCGATTCAGGCCCGGATGACATACCAGCTTAGACGAGTGCCCCCACTGCAGGATCTCAGAATGGGCCCAAGACGAACAGGGTGTTCGGTGGCGCACCTCAGGGAATGGACGCGGAGCGCAGTGCTACACATACCTACTCCTCCATGTGCCAGGTGGCTGCACCCACGCTGCAGGAAGACTGAAGGATCAGGCCAGGCTCTGGGTCAGGCTGGGCCACAGGAAACTGGAGCGACAACATGTCAGACTTGGTGTTCTTGGATCCGGGTTGGTAAGTGAGGGCGAAGTTGAATCGGCTTAGGAAAAGTGCCCAGCGCGCCTGACGCGAGTTGAGACATCTCACGCTCTGCAGATAAGCCAGGTTTTTATGATCCGTCCAGCAAGGGAACCTTTTTAGCTGAGACAGCCAAAAGAGTCACATTTTTTAAAATGTATTTCAATGTATTTGAGAGCCATACGATATTTTTTAACTCAAAATACAACTAAATGTGTGAATTTTTCAACAAGACAAACTATTTTAGAGTTTAAGAGATACATAAAATACTTCTTACCATTAATGCGACTTCTGGTGCTGCATGCTTTTGCTGATGGCTTTTATATTCTGGTTGATATGTGGTTAGGTTAAGCTTCATGCCGGCGTTCACCGTCTGTGAATGGCTTTCTGTTCCTCACTATTGCTAAAGAATTGCTATGAAACCCCAAAACGGTTAAAATAGATACATTTAGGATCCGAAATAAACCTATGTTGACATGTTTATCAATGAACTGTTTAAATTATCTTAAACAGACTTGTGTGCGGTAGTGGACATGGACTTTTTTTTTTTTTTTTTACTATGCGCTCCAATGATGTGCGGTTATGATCCTTCAGTCTCATTTTGTCCCACCAAACTTCATCGCAGGCTATTTTACATTTCCACTTAGACATTGCGCTAACAAAAGCTTTTGGTTGGCATTTTATATTTAAATCAGGATAATTTATGGGCAAATAGTAATCTAATGTTGACGTGCAGAAATCAGTTTGACTCCGTTCAGGGAATTCACAGACGGTAATCTTTATCTTTAAAAAAAAAATCGCGCCAATCCACAATTCTCTTCTGGACATTTGGCTAATGCATCCGTGAGCTATGAAGCTCCTACCAGAGTCCTGTAATGACGCTGTGTAGGTATGCCACACAACCATTTCCACGCAGGCATCGGCATTTATCAATCTGGATGTGAGTAGATCAGGGGTCACCAACACGGTGCCCGCGGGCACCAAGTCGCCCACAAGGACCACAGGAGTTGCCCGCAGGCCTGTTCTAAAAATAGCATACCTTGCAAGTGAGCTGCGTCTAAAATGTAATTTTTTTCTGCTGCTATTTTTTTAATCAAACTTGCATTTATATAGATTTGAAAATGACAATATCTTAAAAATAAAATAATTAAAAATATGTTTATTATGTGTGAAGTTTAGGTGAAATCTGACCTAGTTCAAAAATCAGTATTGTGTGCATGACGAAACCTTTGTGCTTGTGGAGTGAGCTAGCGGGCAGTGAAGATGGTGAGCAGAGTGCAGTTTCTTATCCCAAAAACGTGGCAGAAAAAAGAAAGAAAACTTATCATTTCAAAGTGAATGGGAGGAAGAGTTCTTTTTTTCCTACTGAGAAAGGAGGCTGTGTGTGTTTCATTTGCCAGACGACTCTGTCGACACATGTCAGTGACTGGTGAAAACTGGACATTTTTTCTATGAAATGGAGAAGTGATCATGTGAACCACTGCTGAGATTAATAAAAAAAAGTTTTGAATATTGATATTATCTGTTTCCCACTGTAACTTATTAATAATTAACTAATGATTTTATATATATACACACAATTTTTTATTTTAGAGGAGTGTGTCAAACTAGTAGCCCTTCACATGACTCGGTACCCATGAAGTAACTCTTGTTTTAAAAAGGTTGGTGACCCCTGGAGTAGATGATACGATCAAATCTCATGCCAGATCTGACATCATGGACTTAAATTCGAATCATTGTGGGTTTGTGGTGCAGCCCAGCAAAATTTGAAAATAATGATTAAACAAACCTCAAACTGATTATTAAGCACAGGCAGCAACATATTCCGTACAGAATAAAAAGTAAATAAATGTAATAAATTAAATACATTTGTCTGTTTTTACAGAAGCATTTTGCCTTCAGATGAAAAAATAACTGTTTTTCCTGAGAAATTAATTTTTGGTAATTGGTGAACCTGTCACAGAACAGCAGCGCAGTGTCAGGGCAGCAACATGTAAACTTGTTGACGGCTGTTCTGAGCCACTGTAATCATTCTAATAAGGGTTTAACATGTTTAATTATTTTTAACACTATGATTTCTGTAATGTTTTATTGTTATTAATTACTTATTGTGTTAAGAAGTGTCAACTAAGATTTATCTGCAGTCATCAAAAGAGCCAAATCTGGCTCGCGAGCCATAGGTTCTCGGTCCCTGGTCCAGACCATGAACGGCTCTGAGCGGACCCCTCCAACCAATGTCGCCACTCCTGCAGGGCCAGCACCAGAGCTAGGAGCTCATGATTACCCACGTCACAGTTCCTCTTTGCGGGTGACAGTCGCTAACTGAAGAAGGCGCAAGGGTGGAGCTTCTGATCCGATGAACTCTGCTATGACAGCACGGCACTGACACCGGTGTCCAATGCTGATCTGGATTGAGACAGAACAGGAGCGGTTGTGAACAGTACCTTTAGCCATGGGAATGCAGTCTCCGCCAGCTGCAGCAGATGGGGTGTCGGAGCTTCTGAGGCGCAGGAGGCAGGGTGGAGCAGAGGCATGCGATGCTCCAGCCTGTCAGAGAACCGGTCGACCAGACTATCTGAGGGTTATGACGCGCTAGCCAGGGAGAACCGAGAATCGCGGGGGCAGAAGACAATGGAATTAAAAACAATTGAATCTGCTTACGGTGGTTACCAGACATGAGGAGATTCACCGACGTGGTGCGGTGTGTCACCCTCGCTAGCGAACGACCATCTAGGTCGAGCACAACCTTAGGCTTAGAGAAGTCTATAAGCGATATTCTTTCCTGTCTTGCCAGATTCTCATCAATAAACGAGTCATCGGCGCCTGAATCAAGTAAAAGGATCAGAGGAAGCGTGTCATGCGCCCACAAAAGAGTACCCAGGTGAATCAATCAAGAGGGCGATGGGAAGGACGAAATTGTGCTCACTAGCACTCCTGCATGCGCTGACGAGCTTAGTCTTTTAACCGAGACAGCCAGCAATGAAGTGACCCGCCTGTCCACAATACAGGCAGCCCCCTGAGGAGAGAAGTTTGCACCTCTAAGAAGGTGTCAACCTGGCGCGACCCAGCTGCATTGGCTCAACCATGACGAGGGTACCCGGGGCCGGAGACAAGGAGCGCGGCTGGACGTGAGATGGAGACGCCTGACAATGGGCTGGAGACCGTGGAGTAGTGGGACAGATGACCAGCTCCCGGCGCTCCTTCAGGTGATTATCAAGCTCAATGGCGTGATCAACGAGCTCGTCTAAATCTCACAGCCGAACCCCAAGGGCGAGTGCATCCCGAACCTGGCCATTCAAACCCCGACAGAATGCACTCTGGAGCGCTGGCTCATTCCACCTGGAGTCCACTGCCAGCGTCCAGAACTCAACTACGTACTCTGAGCGAGCCACTGAGCGAGTTCCCTGAGGAAGAGCAAAAAGACGGTCGGAGGCATTGCACGTATGATCGGGTCAGTCAAATATCCTCCAAAAACAGCCTCGTCAAATGAGAACTAAGACAGTACATGAACTCAACGCCTGCGCCCAGGCCAGGGCTCTCCCTCTCAATAGTCCAATAATGTATTTCATTCTCACAGCTTTGGAGGAAAACAAAGTTGCCAAAACATTAACCGGCACTAGAGCGTTTTGCATTCACTGGATAAAAATATCAACTCAGTTTTTCCCAAGAAATTCATGTTTGGTTTGTTTTGTGGAGTAATTATTTCTGTTTTTCTTACTTAGTTCCTTTCTTTGTGTTTGTTTTGTATGTCAGGCGGTTTGCAGGAAGGGACCCAAGAGCGACACAACTGCGGTGCAAGGTATCGGATTTATTTCCAAAGTGAACAAAACAGGAATCGGGTGATCTCAGGTACATCAAAAACAAGGGATCTGAACAAATCAGAAGTGTGCAGGAAAGTGAACAACGATCCGACACTGGGTTGTTCCAGAGTTGCCCTTTTTATGTCATTGCCTTGATTACTGACAAGCAGCACCTGCTGCTCGTCTGTAACATGAATCAGGTGTGCCGGGAGTGTGGGACAAGTGTGACAGGGAGGGGAGGGCGAGAGCTGAAGCAGAGCAGAGCAGCGGCTGTGACATTGTAATCTTATCCTTTTTGTCGAAGTAAATGTTTTCTGTTTTTCGTGGTAATTGACAGAATAATAACTGGTGAACCTGCTACTGGGCAGCAACGTCATTTCAACAGTGCACGTACATGCGTTACTGTGGAGCGCAGCGTCAGGGTAGCAACACTTCCGCTCTTCCACAGCGACACTGCTCCCCACCGCTGTCATTGTTCTCCAGTATTTTTCTGGGCTCCTTTAATACCAGTTTTCATGCTTCCAAACAGCGCGTCCTTGTTACCTAACACCCCAGACTCAAGGGGATCAATTTCCACCTTGAAAAGTTTTGTTTCTCCTCTCAGCGTTTGACTTCAGTGGGCGAAGTCAATGGTGTAACATGTTAATGACGATCGTTTTTAGCCGCCGCATTTATCAAGACCCACTTATTCGTTTGCTGGGATCGGTAATTTACGAAATTTTCATGAATCACACCTGTGCTCAGATCTGTCTACGTTTCTATGCAAGATTGATAAATGAGGGCCATTGTGTTAGTCTTTGAGAGGTGGTGAATCAGGTCCTAGGAGGTCAGGGACAGCTATAGCTAAGGCTGGGTTCACACTACACGACTTTTTCAGCGAGGCGCCGGGCCATTCACCGACTGCGCTGCCAGTTTCCAAACAGTGACACGGAAAGTACATGGCCGCAACATACGAGCCTTCATTTTCAAACGTGGACGTGGAGCAGAATGCAGCAGTCATGTGTGCACTACTATGTAGCGAAAAAAATAAAAGAAAGAATAAAAGAGTATGGGTCAAGGAATAGATGGGTACACAGAGATAGCACGGACTATCGCTTCTGCCAGCTTTTTCTTTATCCACTCGGTTGTGGTAGAGCGAGTGCGACACATTGTAGAGTGCCGGGTGCTCCCGCCAATGCTCCACCAAACCTTCCAGAGTCTTCTGTGTCCACTGCCCTCGCAAAACCATTTTTCAATCTAATGTTCTTTCTTGTTGCTCTGCTCTCCCACAGCAGCTGTACTACTCCTTTTCACTTCCTTATTTTTGCGGCAACGCCCATGTCTGCTCTCATTGGCTGTAGCTCTAATTACGACCACACTGGATAGCAGGTTTGATATCCAGTTTTGCACCTGCAAGTCATTGCAGTGCTTGCGGGTCAATGCTTGAATCTTTGAGATACTTAAGCTCAGTGGCCAAGCAGATTAGTGACTAACCTCGATTTGAGTGAGGGCGGGTTGTGGCGTCTTAGACGCCTAAAATCATGCAGTGTGAACCCAGCTTAAGGTAACCTGGGAGAGGGGAGAGTACTTAGTGTGTTGCCTGGATAGGAAGTAGATAAGTCAAGTCAAGTCAGCTTTATTGTCAAATATGCTATAAATGCCCGACATACAACATAGATGAAATTTCAGTCCTCTCGGATCCATGGTGCAACAAATGCAAAATAAACTAAAACATACTAACAGCTAGAGTAATAAATAAATAAAACTACAATAAAATACAAAAAATAAAAATAAAACTACAATTAACAGTATAAACAATATGAACAGTATGTACATTATATGAATACTGTGAACATTGATGAAGTAGTGAACAATATGGCTTCAATGCAGTTCCTGAGATCGGCAGTGATCATGGGCAGAGTCTGTAGCCCAGAGTCAGTGGTGGGGGCCAGAGGGGAGCAGAGCAGGGAGGGAGTTGAGCATTCTGACTGCCTGGTGGAAGAAACTGTCTTTGAGCTTGCTGGTTTTGGCCCAGAGACTCTGTAGTCTCCCCTCCAAAGGCAGCAGGCTAAAGAGACTGTGAGATGGGTGGGTGTTGGTCGGGGTGGCTTTGCAGGTGTGGTAAATGTCCAGTAGGGAGGTAAGAGAGACACCAATGATCTTCTCAGCTGCTTTCACAGTGCGCTCCATGGACTTGCAGCAGGAAATGGTCAAAAAGTAGAGTCGCTGTTGTTGTCTGCCTCAAAGCAGGCAAAGAAGTCATTCGGCTGATTTAGCAGAGAAAAAGAGTTGTGCCAGGTCTGCAGAGAGGGTTTGTAGTCCGTGAAGTTTCCCTCGCCACAGGTTCCTGGTGTCTCCTGTTGAAGATAAGAAGCCTTGGTGGAATGTGGAAGCTCAGAAGGAGTAGGCTGGTGCCAGTCTTCAAGAATAAAGGAAGTGTGCAGAGCCGTGGCAATGAAATATGAAATAAGTTGATGAGCCATAAAATGAAGTTGTTGAAAAAAAAGCAGAAGCTAGACTAAGGACTGGAATTAGCATTTGTATGGATACATACAAAGGAGTACTACAGGTCCAATTTTTACATTGAGGATGTTGGTAGAGAAGTACAGAGGAATTCAGAGAGCTGCACTGTGCTTTTGCACATCTTGGGAAAGCAAATGGCAGTGCAGAGACGCTCTGGGGTATCGGAGAAATACATTAGGACACCCTGCAACCCAAAAAGCTGGATAATGCAGGTATAGAAAATGGATGGATACATAAGGACAGTGGGGAGTTGTGCTATAGGTGTGAAAGAGTTTAAAGTGTAATGAATCAAGGATCAGCCCTGAGCCCCTTCCTGTTTGCTATTGTGATAAACAGGCTGAGAGTTGAGATTAGACAGGAATTTCCTTGGAAGATTAGCTGAATTAAGAATATAAGACCCCTGAAGGGAAATCCAAAGAAGAAGAGACATACTTCAAGTTAAATTCTACAGATATCAACAACAGAGACATAGTATGTCTTCATATAGAGTTGTTTGTTATATTAGTTATATTGTTATAATAAACAGATGTATTAATTCTTCTGTGAATTGTTTGCGTATTAACTGAAATTTTGAGTTGAGTCACAGGCAAATCATTTTCAATGCTCACAAACGTATAATTCTAAATGTTTTAATTATAATTTGTTGACACGGTGAACTAGAAAAAAACTCAGAGCACAGATCAAAACTTCTTAGCACTGATGCTTAAATGATCAAAGCTCCAGTGGAATATGGAACATCACCAAAATGTAATTATCTTTTATTTGGCTGATTATAATACATTTCCTGAAAATGTCATTGTAATTTGTTCATAATTTTTGGAGTTATTTTGCAATTAGACAGCGAAGTGACAGCTGTCACATAGCCTCCTCCCTCCCATAAAAAGAAGCAGTTGACTGGTTTTTTACATTTACATTTTTAAATAAAAGGTTATGGGAAAACAGTTCCAGGGAATATCTGGAGTTTTCAAGCAATTTTGTCAAGAGGACAGATAAGTTTGATCAAGAGAAAAATATGAAAGAATGCTCAATATATTGGAAAGAATCAAAATAGCATAATTTTATTTCTGAATTCGCTAATGCAATCCAGGAAACCATATCTTACGACTGTTTTATAGAGTTTCTCCTGAAAGTGTCAGGGTACGTGGCAAGGACCCAAACGCAGCACAATAGATCTGAGTGAAAACTCTTTATTGAGCTTACAGGCAGGCAAAGGCAAACTCGTTGTCGGGGACAGAAGCAGGTCGGGTTAATCGGGGAATCAGTGAGGCAGAAAAAGTCCAGATGGAGCATAACCACAAAAGTAGAAAAAGATCAGTTTGTCCCTCTAACATCACCTCAATTTATCCCATAGTATCTGCTCAGACCTGAAAACTCATCCCATCAGTAACATAGGCTTAACCAAAAAATTTACTGCCTCAGCTGCTGAAAATGGTATGTGGGTAATGATACTGTAACGAGCAATGGATATCCAGGGGAGGAAGTCATTTTCCTTGTTTGAAGTAGTTCTGTGGAGTGTTCAAGATTTGGCAGCACATTAGCCATGTGACCAATGAATTTCTATCCATTCATGTGATGCTTTAACAAGAAGCTCTCTATTTTCATAAACTTACCATTACAAATCCGAAAGAACAAGAATCTCATGCATATATTATCAGTTATTGCAATTCTTATTTTGATCAACATCTGCATTTAAGATTCCAGTGCAACTAACAATTCTATAGGAAAATAAAGTGGTACATCCTCATATAATATATTGTAATACTGAGAATTTGGATGTTGTAGGGCTGTCGTGGTTGACACGACATTGCAACATTACTTGGACATCGGGGGCAGTGCCGCTAGATTGGCAGACCGGGGTGGTGGTCCCTCTTTTTAAGAAGCCTGATAAGGTCTATACTGGAGAGGAGGGTCCGCAGGATAGTCGTACCTTGGATTCTGGAGGAGCAATGCGGTTTTCGTCTTGGACGTGGAACTGTGGACCAGCTCTACAGTATGAGTGATGAGTGATACTAGCTTTGGTTGTTCGGAGTGCTGCCCTGTATGTTTTTAGCCTAATAGAATTCAACTTTTTTTGTTGAACGCCATTTCTTCTCTATGTGTCGTGATCTTTGCTTTAGCTCGCGTGTTTCTTGAGTGTACCATGGAGCAGACCTTCTTCTAGATTAGAATAGAAGTACTTTATTGATCCCAGACATGGGAAATTGACTTGTCCCAGCAGCATCGTCAGTATTAACATATTTAAAACATATTTACAGTATAATAGTGTGCAATATCAGTGCAATATGAGTGATATGACTATGTAATATGCAATAAATAATTCTGACAATGTGCCACATGAAAAGTACTGATGGAGCACAAGTGCTGTGAGTCTCAGTCAGACGGACTTGTTGAACAGAATTATTGCACTGGGCAGGAAAGATTTCCTGTATCTGTCTTTGTGGCAGCGGAGCTGAATCAGTCTGTTTGAGAAGGAGCTCCACTGCCTGTCCAGGAGGGGGGTGGAGAGGGTGGTCCGGGTTATCCAGAATAGCTAACAGTTTGTTCAGCATCCTCCTCTCCACCACAGCTTCCATGGTGTCCAGATTGCAGCCAATCACGTAGCCAGCCTTTCTGATCAGTTTGTTCAGTCTGTTGGTGTTGCCGGCTCCGATGCTGCCTCCCCAGCAGACCACAGCGTAGAACAATGCACTGGCGACAACAGACTGGTAGAAAATGTCCAACATCTTGCTGCACACGCTGAAGGATCTTAGCTTCCTCAGGAAGTAGAGTCTGCTCATCCCCTTCTTGTACACAGCCTCGGTGTTGGTCTTCCAGTTCAGTTTGCTGTCTATGTGCACGCCCAGGTACTTGTAGTCCTCCATCACCTCGATGTCCTCTCCCAGGATGCTCAGGGGCTGTGTGGCCGTCCTCTTCTTCCTGAAGTCGATCACTATCACTAATTATACTTTTTTCAGATAGAGGTGCAATTTGGTTAAGACTGCTGTGCAATGAGCCTACAATGTTTTTAACAAAATGATCAATGTCGCGGCAACTAGGGCTAGTGCATGAGACATGACATACTGAACGTGGGTATTGTACTAAGAATCGACAGAACTGCTTCCTTAAGTTTGGCTATAGCATCATCAAACAGACAGTCTGAAAGTGCTTCTGTTCGGTTTTGTGCAATCAGCTAAAATAAAATCAAAAGTTCTAAAATGATGGTCAGACAAAACTGAATTCTGAGGAGAGACTGTTAAGTGTTCAATTTCAACCCCATAAGGTCTAGGGTGTGGTTGAAGTAGTGAGTGGGTTCATGCACACATTGTCAGAAGCCAATTGTTTCTAATAATTAAATGCAGTAACCAAGCTATCATTATTCACATCTACATGGATGTTAAAATCACCAATAATTATAACTTTATCTGATTTAAGGACCAGGCTTGACAGGAACTCCGGAAATTCAGATAGGAATTTGGAGTATGGGCCTGGAGGACGATACAATACAGAAAATAAGACTGGTTGACCAGTCCTCCAGGTGGGATGAGACAAGACAGGCTAAGAACAAGACTATCAAATGAGTTATAACCTGTCCGCTGTCATTGTTCTCCAGACAGCGTTTTTCTGGGCTCCTTTAACACCAGTTTTCATGCTTCCAAACAGCACATCATTGTTACCCTCCACCCCAGACTCGAGAACAACTTCCAGCTCGAAAAACCTTCAATTCATTCTCAGGTTGCTCCTCTTAACTTTTGACTTCAGTGGGTGGGACCTCTGAAACATGAATATTTAAGGAAGGAACGTTGACGATTGTTTTCAGCCGCTGCATTTATCAAGACCTGCTGATTCGTACACTGGGATTGGCTATATACGGAATTTTCATGAATCACACATGCATCTTTTTGCACCATGACGCCTGCACTCAGATCTGCCGGGGACTCCCAGCGCACCAGAAAGAAAAGGAACAAACAAAAGCAGAGCAGGCGGGAGAACAATGACATAAAGTAACTATTCTATTCTTCTTCTATTCTGTTGCGCTTACTTAATCACTGAAGTAAATAAACCCAGCCCAACTATATAGCAGCATTCAGGTTCTTGCAAACCTTATTGTATAAAGCATTTTGTTTTAGTAAAAAAAAAAAAAAAAAACTTTAGATGTAAGATGTTAGTTGAACTTGTTTTTGTAAATAAGCAGTTATTTTAAAGACACTGCAATTTTTACCAGAAAGAACTGGTCATGCACAGTATTATGAAATCATACAGGGGTACACATGTATAGGCTATTCTATTGCCAGTCAGCAAGTCTTTTGGATAACAGCAACCATTGCTGATGCATGTGACAGCCCTTAAACTCTGCTATAATTGAAGTCACTGATCAAATTTTATTTATCAGTCTTTTCCCACAAAATTACACAAGCCTCCAGTGAAGTCATTCATCTTAAACAGTCAAGACTTATTTGTTACAAATATATTAACAACAACAAAAAAAAAAAATCAGGAATTGATATTGGTCTAAAGTTTTGTGTGTCTCCTTCGGTCCTTCAACAATATGTGCCTCAGGGTCAGAAATAGCAGACTTAAATTTAATTCTTCAATTTTATTCAATTTTATTTATCTATATAGCACCTTTTACAAAAAAGTTGTCTCTAGGTGCTTTACAGAGGTAGACCCAGAGCCTGAACCCCCAGGTAAGCACAGTGGCAAGGAAAAACTACCTTTTAACAGGAAGAAACCTTGAGCAGGACCAGGCTTACAAGGAGGAACCATCCTCCTAAAAGTCAGCTGGGTAAAGGAGAAAAAGAAGAGGGAGAGAGGACAGAGAGACTAAAGGCAAGCTTGGCCAAGGGTTCGGGAGCAGCTTTAGCTTCAACAGGGGCAGCCTTGGCCCAGGGCTCAGGAGCAGATTTAGCTTCGACTGGGACGGCACCCCTTGCTGCAAACATCGCAAGCTTTGCTGGGGAGGTCAGAGGCCTTGCTGTTGGGATCAGGGGTTTAGCTGCAGGGACCAGGGGCCTAGCTGCAGGAGTCAGAGGCTGGGCTTCAGGAGTCAGAGGATGGGATGCAGGAGACAGAGGCTGGGCTGCAGAGATCGGCGACTTGGCTGCAGGGATTGGCGACTTGGCTGCAGGGATCGAAGGCCATGCTGCAGATGTCAGGAGCTTTGTGCAGGAGTTACTGCCTTTGTCTTGGGGGTTACAGCCCTTGCTGCGGGAAACACAACCCTGGATACTGGCGTCATGGCCGTCGTTGGGACCGGCATGGTCATCAGCGTGGGCGTCGGTACTGTAGTCGGGGTCAGCATGAGCGTGGTCATCTGCGGTGTCGCGGGACCGGCATGAGTGTCGGCGCTGGGGTCGGAGCCAGTGAGGTCACTGAGGCTGGGGTCATGGCTGGCGGGGTCACCGGCGCTGGGGTCGGAGCTGGCGGGGTTGTCGGTGCTGGGGTCGGAACTGGCGTGGACTTCGGCGCTGCCCTCGGATCCGGCGTGGGCGTCGGCGCCGCCCTCGGAGCCGGCGGGGGTCGTTGGCACTGGGGTCATGGCCATCCAGGGTCGCACACCGGTGTCTTGTTATCATTAGCAATGCTTCTTAAGGCAGCTTCACGTGGACACCAGCGTCTGATCGTACCGTCCCCCGAGTGGTAAACCATGTACTCGCTGTTTTTTCGTGTGGATCTATTCTCCTGGACTAACTCCTGTATTATTTTCCCGAGGTGGCTACGTCCCGTAAGTGGACTGCTTTCCGTTAACACTGCTGCAGTAGAATTTCCTGCCTGCCGTCCAGCACGTCGCTGGATTGTTTGAGTTTATCCTTTCCTCCAGTGAAGCGTCTTTTGTTCAACCCTGATTTTGTGTTTTTGTATCTGAACGGTGTTATTAAAATCCCTGTGTTGTACGATTGGCGTGTTCCGTGTTTGGGTCCAAATTAACCGAAACTTTAACACTGTGGGGACAAAGTAACGAGACGAGACGAAGGAGCGAGATGGGACTAAGGCGTTTGGGATCCACCATCTCATCCATCCTTCAGTTGTTTCATCTCCGGGGTCTGGAATAAGTTGGGGAACGTAAACCATCAGTTACCTTGTTTTTTTTTCTTCTGGCTTGCATGGCAAAGAGGCCATTTTGTTTCTGGCTGCAATGCACCCGAGCGACATTCAGGCCTACAACGGTGTACAAACCCTTTGTAAACAAACTGTTATTGACTGTAATGTTGTGAGTAACTGTGATTGTTGATATATTTGGGGAAAATTGTGATTAATGATATAAATGTGTTTCATTACGTTACTGAATATGCTGGTTTATGGGACAATTCTGAAATCATCATAGTAAATAGTTTGTTAAAAATTCTGTGCATTATTGTGAATATTTGGTTTAATTGGTTCTGCTTTGGATAAGAGAGTACCTTATTTACGCATTTATAGACACTAGTGAACTCAGGTCAGCCCCTCTCAGTGTTGAGAGCCGCTACATGACGCATTGGTGTACTGTGAAGCGATTCGCTGAGCTCATTAACAGACTTATGAGCAGACTGAAGCCAGTTAGCAAGCTAACTGCTAATTGTATTTGCATGCATAGCGTTTCTGTACGCTTATTGATAAGTACATAACAGAGGCTTCTGCGTGTTCCAGTTGACCGACCCGTTCCTGCCCTGAAATTGGGCGTGTTCCTGAATTAAAATCTGCCTTCTCAGACCCTCAAGTTAGCTGCTGGGAGTAGCTAACCTACCCGCTAACAGCTGCCGTCAGGTAGTGAGGTTTGACTCTGCTTTGGCTGTTGTTGAACAGTTTGTTACCCTTGTGGAGGTGCAAGTGATTTGTGTACTTGCGTGTGTCCCTAAGAGGACTTTGTGTTAAAATTCGCTCCAGTTGAGGAGATGATTTGAGGCCGGCAAGCCCCTGTAGCCGTGACAGCTACAGACTGATAGCCACAAGCTAACAGCCACTGAGAAGTTGTTTCTCTGGGAACTACTGAGTTCCGCTCACCTTAACTGAGTATATCAGTGGGCGTAAACTAAGGTGGGGCATATCTGCCGCCACAAGTGAATGTGCCACCTGCTTTGGCGACGGCTTTGACCCCGTACACAGCGCCAAAGCCGCCGCCTCCGAGGACACCGCCGACGTCCACGGCCACGCCGGTTCCAAGGGCAGCGCTGAAGCTGCCAGCTCCGAGGACCGCCCCGACACCCACATTGACAGCCACTCACATCCCGACCACTCCGGTCCTGACCAAGACGGCGACGACGGCCACTCCGGTCCCAACCAAGACGGCGACGACGGCCAGGATCCCAGCTCTGATGCCCGCGCCAGCTCCGACCCCAGCTCTGACGCCCGCGCCGGCTCTGACCCCAGCTCTGATGCCCGCGCCGGCTCCGACCCCAGCTGACGCTCGCGCTGGCTCTAACCCCAGCTCTGACACCCGCACGAGCTCTGACCCCAGCGCCGATGACCAAGGCAGCTCCAAGGGCAGTGCCGCCGATGCCCCCGCCAGTTCCGAGGGCAGCACCGCCGACTCCCCCGCCAGTTCCGAGGGCAGTGCTGCCGCCAGTTCTGAGGGCAGCGCCAAGGCCACCATCCCTGTCTCCAGTGCCAACGACCTCGCCGGCTCCATCCCCTTTTCCAGTGCCAAAGTCCACGCCGGTTCAGACCGTAATGCCAAAGCTGCCGGCTCCAAGGGCAGCGCCTAGGTCCACGACGCAGGCTCTGTCTCCCGCACCAATGCAGGCTCCGTCTCCCGCGCCGACGCAGGCTCCGTCTCCCGCACCGATGCAGGCTCCATCTCCAACGACAACTCTGTCAGCCCTGTCTCCAGTGCCCACTACCACGCCAGCGCCGGCTCCATCTCCAGCGCCGACAACTCCGCCGGCTCTCTCTCCGTCTCCAGTGCCGACGACTCCGCCGGCTCTGCCTCCATCTCTAGCACCGACGGCCGCGCCATCTCCGTCTCCAACGCCGGAGATCCCACTGGCTCGGTCTCCATCTCCAGCGCCGGCAACCCCGCCGGCTCCAACTCCTGTGGCCTGGCCTCCGACTTCTGCAGCTGGGCCCCTGATCTTGACGGCGGGGCTTCTGGCCCCCACAGCGAAGCTTGCGACGTTTGCAGCTGGAACTGCCATGCCAGTCGGAGCTGGCGCTGCTCCTGAACCCTGGACTAGGGTTGGCAGGCCCGGTTTGGACAAGGAGTCGGACTCAGTTCCTCCGTCCGACACCCTTCCTCCCACCCTGAATGATGCACATGGGGTCGTCTTAAAGGGCCAGGTAGGGCGCCAGGAGGCGCCCTTTGAGGGAGGAGTACTGTTAGGGTCTGGCTTGCCGGCCCTTTATGGTGTGTGGGAGTTGCTCCTTGTTTTCCCTGCAGAGGGCGCGGGTTCCCAGGATCCAGCACTGACTGCACACCTGTCGCTGATCACCTCATCAGTGACTGATATAGGGAGGCTGCCAGCTAGTCCCGGGTGCTGGATCAGTTGCCTCGTAATTTAGGTCCTCACCACACTGTTCCTAACAATATACACAGTAAAGAAGCATGTTTCCCTGTACAATGAAATTCTTACTTTGCTGCCTACACTGGATACCAAGAGAATAAAAACCAGGTATAAAATGGATAAATAATAAGACAAAGAGAGGCATGCAAAAATACAATAAAATAGGAACAAGCTTTATCCAAAATTAGATCTCTCTGTGTCAACTGGACTGAAAGGTTTCTGTGAAAACGTTTCGCCCTCTCTCCAGAGAGCTTCTTCAGTTCTAAGCTTGCTGGGGGCATAGCTTGAAAATATAGCCCTGTGGACCATCGGCATGTTAATGGCCCGGGTGGTCACCTGAGAGTTGTTGGCAGGGTGGTTGGCAGGGTCGTTCACCTAGTTTCAGTTGGGGTGCTTCCCCTTTGTCTGTTGGGTCACATGTTAATGAGTCACCAGGTGTCGTCAAACGGTGTGAATGTTTGGATTGCTGACGAAAAGAGTGGAGGACTGCATTGTATGTGGGTGATAGAAAGTGCCTTAGTCCACCACCTCTGTTTAAAGATGGTTTTTCCAACTTGACATGAATGGCTTCCTTGACACCCCTCTCAAACCAGCGATCTTCTCTAGCCAGCACTTGACTGTCCTCAAAGGAGTGTCCGCTTTCTTTTAGGTGTAGGTGTACTGATGAGTCATGTCCTGAATAAGTGGCACGTCTGTGTTGGGCCTGGGACGCCAGGCATGCCCCCCTCTGCTCTGGACCCCTGACTGCTTTGCTGCTAATGCTGCTGCTGCTTTGGAACCCAGACAGGGTCTCTCCTCTTCATCCAGAACCAGTGACTGGATTGTTCTGCTGCACTGGAAAGAGAGGTGGCTTGGCGGAGGGCTTGATCTCTGATTCCCAGACAAACAGATTGCTTGGATTAACTCTTTAAATTTACAGTGAAAAGACCCGATCGACTATTCAATAATAAAGAAAGTAAACAAAATTAATTGATTGTCAGAGTTTTTATGGGAAGGGACCCAAGAGCGACACAACTGTAGTGATGAATATCAAGGATTTATTCCAAGGCGGACAGAACAAGAAGCAGGTGATCTCACTTCACAGGATAAAAAGGTCAGCGATCCAAACAAACAGGAAGAACAAGCAACGATCCAAACAAACGATCCAACAATCGGGTCTCGCAGCTTCAGCTGTTTAAAAGGCTGCACTGATGAAACACGGTTCATGTGTGCCTGACAAGTGTGACAGGGAGGGGAGGGTGAGAGCTGAAGCAGAGCAGAGCAGTGGCTGTGACATTGATTAGACAATCAATTCATTAATTGATTAATAAAATAAAATTGAACAATAATAATTATATTAAATTTGATTTCTCCCCTTAAATTATTATTATATAATTTTATTTTGTTTTTGTTTTTTGTTTTTTTTACTTTTTTGAAATTAATAAAACTTTTAAATTTTATTCCAAATTTCAATTTGGTATTTTTCCTGAAGGGTCTGTGAAACAGATTGAAGCAAACTAACCCTAACAGATTAACAGCGCTATTGATGCTTCAACCTTATATTTCCTTTTCTTTTAATCAAAGCCTGTCAGAACTAATCAAATCACCCACAGATATGCCATTTTCTGTCAAAGCAAATGAGTCAACCCCATCTAAACCTACAACTTCAGAACTTTTGGATCCAATGCAAAATCTGTACAGTGTGTTGGCAGAATTAACTGAAGGTTTGCTGCCAGGCTATTCAAATAAAATCAAAGGTTCCACTCCTGAGGAATAGGCTAAAATATTAGAAGAATGCGATACAGCCGAGTCCACATCACTCAAAGATAAGGCTCTGTACAAAATGCTAGGTAGCATGGCTGAGGTGCATCCCAAGCCAAACAGCTTCACCAGCTGCTGAAGAAAGCAGGCGGCGAGTTCAAAAATTGGGCCCAAAGCATTTCACAGCTAAAAGATGAGAACAAAACTAGCAAAGAGCAACTTAGCACATTTGGACAATCATTGGCTCAATCTGAAACCCGTATCAGTTAACTTAAAGATCAATTTAATGATAAAAACATGATCATAACTGAGTTACGATCTTAGCAAACTAAGAGATCTTTCATGAATGCAAAGAAAGGTTAACAGAAGTTGAAGAATAGCTTGATGCATGTTCGACTAAATTTCTGGCTGACGGCTTATTAAAGTGGGCCATCTCATAAATTAACCACCTTAAAGATCAAAGCAAAGCAGATCAAGAGCAGTTGTCATGTAAAGAGGCACAATTATTGAAGCTTGAGGATGAGCTTGCTGAAGCTCATCACCAAATACAAACTTTAGAAGAAGAGCTAAAGGCTGTTCGCAAAGACCTCAAAAACGCTAAGGAGGTCAATCGAGCCCAACCGGTACTCCTCACAAAAGCTCAACAGATAAGAAAAACGGCTTCCATCAGTGCCAAGGAGGTTCAAAGGAACTTACCTGCGCAACCTAACCTACCAGTCAGGCCAAACCCCTTTGAAGTCAACCAAACTCCACCTCGACTGGATTGGTCAGCTGTTCCTTGGTGTCTCACCCATTTTCAGATGCCCAATCTTTCCAGGGCCCCTCAGACAGAGCTCTAGATAAAATTGCTCGCAACATTCCACGCTTTGAACCCAGTCCAACTGTTTCTCATAATACAAGAGCCTACTTAGGCGACATTGATTTCTACCTGCGTAGTTTTGAAAATGCCACCATTGACCACAAAATATATTTGATCCACGTGACCTCGAGTCACAACGTTAGCAGGTTCATTGATCGCCAACCTGACTCAATCAGAAGAAACTGAGACCTGCTTTGCGAAGCATTGGAAAAGGAATTTTATGACCCCCTGGCCCTGACTGGCCTGTCCACTGCCATGTCAATCAAACAAGGAAGACATGAGTCTCCACAAGAGTACTATCATAGACTCTTCAAAGCCTATTTCGGCTACAAAAATGAACCTGGGATGGAGGAGGACGTGAACTTTAAAACTCTCTTCGTCCAAAACCTCCACCCTGCAACTAGGCATGCTAGTCAACCCCCGCACGTCAACAATCCAACACCTGAGTGACATGGTCTCCCTTGGTATCTATCTACCACTCTTGAAAATATTCTCACACACGAAGCACTCCTTGACACAGTTGCCGACATCACTTTGATGTCGTCTGAGCTCTTACACAACCTCCAGAAAATAGCTTAACAGCCAAACAAAGATTTGAAGATCCAGAACTGCGCTTTGGAAGTTCAACCCTATGCTCCTTCAGCAACCCCCATGACTATGGTGCAGCTGACCATCGGACCGATGACATTCATCCATCCAGTGTATGTCTCACTACTTAATGCCATTCCTTTCCTTATTGGTAAAGACTTCCTTAATCAGTTTGATCCCTTGATTGACTTCAAACGTGAAATAATTTGGGCCCAGGTTTACCTATCTCGTTTTCACAATACTGGGAGTCCCAATGTCATGTTCTTGAATGTTCTGCACTGATTCTAATTATGCCCAACTCATGCTTCGAACAATTACATCACATCAAACAAGAAACCTGTCAAACACAAAGAACTGTTTTTGGCATGCAACCACCTGATGGAAACACATGACATGGTAGTCTATTGGAACAAAGTCCAAGGTCATTCCGGGTGCCTGGCCAGGACAAGCAATTAAATGATCAGGCTGATGCTCTAGCCAAGCAAGGTGCTCTAAGCAAGCTCCACCCTGGCTTTTCAGCCCTGACTCAATCCCAGGCAACGACGGTTCTTCTCACCTTCCCGCCCCCGCCACCTGTGCCAGCACTCAATCTCAGGTTACACGCTCAACACCAACGACGCCCATAGTGCATGGAAACGCCCCTGCTGCACCACTGTGTTGTGATCTGCAGTGACCTTGTTTCTCTTCAGTCTGCAGACCCTGATATTCACGCCATGATCTTTCATCTCTCTGACCCCGTGTCTCACACCATTAAAAACGGTGATCTTGACTCAATCCCAGATCTGCGGGATCTCTACAGGATGCGCCCCGCTCTGCAGGTGGTCAAGGGCCTCTATGAAACATCAGTTCATGTTTCTGATGCATTCACTTCTCCTGCGTTCGTGGTGCCTGATAAACACCACGGTGATGCTAGCATATGCCCATAACTCACCATGCACAGGCCGCAAAGATGTCAAGGAAACGTATCATGCCCTAAAACAGGTCGCCTTTTGGCCACACATGAAAAAAGACATAGCTGACTATGTCACAGGCTGCCTAGTTTGCAGCCAATTCCACCCCTCAAATCCACTCAACAGGGAACTCCAAGCGGGGGACAAAGCATGGTATGATATTTTTGCCAACCAATGGTGAGAAGCAATTCAGACAGGCAAGATCTTGCCCACAAAATTTTTCCCCATTGGTCTGGCCCACATATGATCACAGAGAAAATATCTCCTGTGGTGTATAGAATTAAAATAAGTTGTGACCAAAAAGCCAACAAATGGGTACATCACAGCCAGGTCAGACCATACAGAAAACCCATGGAGTTTAAACCGTGAACACTCTCTGGTCAGATAGATCAGTTAGACAGAATCGAACTCTAATATTGAGAGTGTTCTTGTTAGGGCCCGGCGTGCCGGCCCTTTAAGACATGTGGGGGTTACCCTGCCTTTCGCCTGCAGAGGGCATGAGCCCCCGAGATCCTGCAGGGACGGTGCACCTGTCACTGATCACCTCATCAGTGACAGTTAAAGGGAGACTACCAGCTTGTCCCTGTTGCGGGATCATTGCCCATTGTTCACGGGTTATAGTGCGTAGGTTAAAGTTAGTGATGGTGAGATGACGCCCCATGGGGCATTGAACCACTTCAGCCAATTGGTTCAGGAAAGGGTTCTGCTCATGAAGCTTCATGTGCACATGATACCACCCAGAGGCCAAATGTAAAATCACATGCGACTGCATCTGATTGTGTGATCAACTGAATTTGTGTTCCTCTTGTTCATTGGAAGTAATGAAGAATCACACAAAATGTTTGACTATGTTATTCTCCATTACCTAGGATAAAATTTACAGAATGATCCACTTTTTTGTTTGATTTCTATCTATGCAGGCCTAAAGAAACACCATCATCATTTGAATCTTGCAAAATAGATTTGGTAATTTCAGTTTTACAGAATGTCCATTGTAGAAGAGATCAGGACAATATTGGTGCGCAAATCAAACTAATTAAAAAAGGACAAAAAAAAGTTGCTGATCATATGAGAATGAGATTCACTTCAGAACACATTCAGTTTGAAATAACAATAACATTTCACATAACAGTTTTGTTAAGTTATGAGATAGCACATTGTAACGTAAGGTTAAACTTAAATTAAGTTTTAACTGGAAACTATCTAAACTCTCCAAAACACTATCTGAACTCTCCAAAACTACAACTGACCGCACCTCTCCTACAACAACCCACATTTTGACAGGAGCCGGGGGGGGTTAAATAGCTGTCATGATTCGCGCCAAAATCTGAACCACTTCATGAAGCAAACAGTCAGCGTGTCTCCGTCAGGCTTCACACGTCATCATTTTTGACTCCGCCCCCACATGAATCACGCCTCGGCTCACGCTTTGCGGAGGCCCCGCCCCCATTACTCGACCCACGCTTCGAAGCCTCGGCCCATCTCATAACATCACTAGTTAAAGTGTTTGGTCATGGTGTCTCTGTGCTGGTTGGACAGCTGTTTAGCGTTCCTGCTCTCTCCACACCCTTAAGGACGGAGCGCTTTTTGTTTCCCGTTTTCACCCAATAAAGGGTTGTTTTTTGTTATAACGAACCGGCCACGTGTCTGCATTTGGGTCATCACCATGCACGTTTCCTAACAGTTCTAAAGACAAATGGCCAATTATGATTACATTTCTTTCTTTCTATTTCACCTACTAATTGCTATTCACCGTTCTTCTATTAAACCATGTATACTAAACAATGTTACAAGTGGAGGTTACATCTATATCATAGTACTCTATACCAATTCTATCCACCATCATGTTGATGATTTGGCTTTGTCTCACTTGCACCAGGATCAATACGAAAGCAACTGTGAAGTCTCAGAATCCTATAGCAAGCATATTCCGATTCAGCCTCTGAGGTATTCATAGTCGTCTAATAAGTGATCGCAGCTGTTGTAGGTTTAGGATACCACCTGACTTTCTAAAAATAATAAATACAGAGGGTTGTGTCAGGAAGGGCATCCGACATAAAACTTTTGCCAAATCAAACATGCAAATCAGAACTATGACTTCCATACCGGATCAGTCGAGGCCTGGGTTAACAACAACCGTCATCGGTGCTGTTCACCTACAGGGTGCCGGTGGAAATTGGACTACTGTTGGTCGAAGAAGGAGAGGAGGAAGGTGTGTCCATAGGAAGAGAGAGAAGAGGAACTCCAAGAGTCTAGGACTGAGAGTAGGTATTTTAAATGTTGGAACTATGACGGGAAAAGGTAGAGTTAGTTGACATGATGCAGAGGAGGAAGGTAGACATATTGTGTTTCCAGGAGACCAGGTGGAAAGGTACACTGAAAAAAAAATCCTTTGAATTTACTTCATTTTAATGCGTACATCAGTCACACATAATCATTTTGTGTTTGGCTGACATAATTTTCTCTTTTCTTCCTCACTTAATTATTACTCGTCACACCCAAATATTTCAATTGTAGACTTTTTAAAAGAATCATGTTGATTCAACACATTTATTGATTTACTACAACACTAATAGTGTGATCAATATGATTTATTCACCTCCAGGGAATCTGATTTTCTACTGTTATTCTAAACTGATTTCTTGATGGTAATATATTTAATTTAACACAATTGCATGATGTATCTTGTATTCAAACTAGGTCTGTAACTTTAACTTAATTTAACAAGTGTGTGCAAATTAAAAAAAAAGCATTAACAAAAACTTCAAAGAGTCAGAGTTCAGAACTAAAATGTTGTTATTGAACTATACAAACATAAACATGGCATTATCTTTATGCACAAAAGTGGAACAATGTAAACAAAAGTGTTTGCAACACAGCTGAACCACCAAAACAGGACAAATATAAAACCAAAAATAGGTGCAACAATGCACATATTTGACAATGAATGACTGTTCATGAAAAAATGTGCAAAGAAACAAGATAATGGATAAAGGTACAGAAAATGGATGGAAAAGTTGTGAATCACTGCCATTGCGGGGCTACTCAAATAGACTGTTTTTTAGAGTGAGCGCTTTCAGAGAGATTTTACCTCCATCAAGTTCCATTTAAATTTTTTGGATGATCTCAAAAGTGTAGTGGAGATCAGGAGGGTAGCTGAGATTTAGGGCATACATAAGTCCAAATAGCAAAGCCACCGCTAATGCTACGTTATCTACACCTTGCAGCACCCTGATTCCTTCCAGGACAATTCCGATGTCCTCTTCATCCTCTTGTTTTTGAACATAAATCCCAACAACGGTGTCTTTAATTGCCTCTTCAATCGCGACTTCATCTCTGCCCTACAAAACACAGATGGATATATGAAAGTAAAGTAGTATATGAAAGTACATAAAGACCAATTAAACAATCCATTCTGAGAAAAGAATGAATCAACAACAAAATGAGTAATAGGGCTCTGCAATGAGCAAAACCTTATATTGAAATACAGATAATTGCATATCTAGATAAAAAACAGTCCCCAAAACAGCTTAGTTAATGCAAATTTAAAGGAATAGTTCAGATATTTTTACATCTGTCTTGTAGAACATCAAATGACCATCCGTGTGGAAAATTACTTTTTAAAAATCACAAACCTTTCTAGGTTTTCCATGACCATATGAACAATGTAATTCAAATAATGTCACTTTTTCAAATTGTCTATTTCCTCCAAAGCGATCAAGTAGGAGAATGAGAAGAGTGGAAGAGAGAGATAAGGGAAAAAAAAGTAAATACTGATACATGTAAATACCTCATATTTCTGTACAAGGTTCTCTGGATCTTCACTCATGTAGACTCCTTTAATGATACACTCTCATCCAACATCTATATCATCACACTGGAAGACATTTTCTTGATTAGTGTCTTACATAAGCCATTATGCTTAGGTGTAAATTCTTATATGGGTACATATTTCTCAGAGTATAACACCTGGGTTCCTATAAAAGTATAAGCTCCAAATCATGAAGTACATTGACATAAAAGTGACATATTGAAATGTTAATATTTACCGAATTGATTATGTCAAACTTCGTAGCTAATATTGTCATAACTGTGGTACACTGTGGTATTACTTACATCAGCAATTTGAGCACTGATTGCCTTGAGCCTTTCTCCTAGCTGCCCTCCTCTTTTCTTAGATGTGTAGATCCAGTTGAGACAGGAGCTTGGATTGAAGAGGGACAGTGGTGATTCGCTTGAATTCAGCATTTATCTGAATACAAGCAAAAAGCACAAAAGACTGGGGTTTAAATGTCAGGAAAAAAGCCACCATGACACAGACAGCGGACAAGATCAGTTTATAAAGGAGATAAAGCATCATAAAATCTATCTACAGTAAATCCAAGAGAAAAACCTAACATGAAATGCCTTACATCACTGACTTCAAACAGGGCAGGCCATCTTGCCATGAAACTTTCCACCATTGGTGCATCTCGCACAACTTCATGTCTTCTAAGTGCAAAAGTCTTTTCCATATTCAGTTTCACAGCCTCTCTATTGTTCCTCTTCTTTACATCTAAGAGCAGATCTTTCTGCATGTCCTCCAGACTCTTCTCAGTTTCTGTTAATGGGTATCTTGGGCAAAAGTTTACCTCTGCTCTCTTTGTTTTTTTGACCCCAAAGGCTGGACAGCGCCTCTCTGCAGGTTTATTTTTTAAAGAATTCACCTCTACTTCTTGACAGCCCAGTTTCCTAAGGTGCAGTAGTTTGACAGTTTATATTTCAAACTAGTTTTCCAGCCACAATATCCAGTGGAGGACCCTTTCTCTGTTAAACAAGGATGTGCCTCTATGAGACTCTTGGCTACCTGTTCCATTTCTTTGTCGGTTGCATATACTTTATTTTGGACAAT
The DNA here is from genome assembly GCA_015343265.1 of Pao palembangensis. Classification (NCBI taxonomy): domain Eukaryota; kingdom Metazoa; phylum Chordata; class Actinopteri; order Tetraodontiformes; family Tetraodontidae; genus Pao; species Pao palembangensis. The sequence goes on from CM027081.1 coordinate 22,041,348, forward strand.
CTCCTGCACTAAACTTTCAAGGATGGTTGATTTTAACTTTGGGTCTGGAAACAGTGTAGTGCCATCATTTCGATAGGCTGAATTTGCCTGCTGAAGTTTTATTTCAGCATCGTAGGAGAATTTTGGCACAAAAAACACAGCTGGCCAAGAAGATCGTGAGCATGTAGAGTCACTGGATGACAGTATATCAATATCCACAGACGTAGAGTCACTCCCAGTAGAAGGACTTAATGCTTGGGTTTCCAGAACATTCGACGCCTCATTACGCTCCCTTGTGATGGACCTTGACAAATCAATGATTCAAAGAGTACCTTTATTTTCCACTTCAGAGATTGAGGTAAGGTTAAGAAACTCATTTCTGAACAAGGAATCCATGAATTGAAGTCTAAAATTGCCCTGAATGTCAGGCGGTTTGCAGGAAGGGACCCAAGAGCGACACAACTGCGGTGCAAGGTATTGGATTTATTTCCAAGAGAACCAAAACAGGAATCGGGTGATCTCAGGATAAACAGGAACATCAAAAACAAGCGATCTGAACAATTCAGAAGTGTGCAGGAAAGTGAGCAACGATCCGACACTGGGTTGTTCCAGAGTGGCCCTTTTTATGTCCTTGTCTTGATTACTGACGAGCAGCACCTGCTGCTCGTCAGCAACACGAATCAGGTGTACAGGGAGTGTGGGACAAGTGTGACAGGGAGGGGAGGGCGAGAGCTGAAGCAGAGCAGAGCAGCGGCTGTGACACTGAAGTCCACACTGTTTCTCGACTTCAATCATAAGATCATCAACAGACTTAGGGGAGAGTTAATCTCTGGGAGCTGCCATCAGTTAATATGATCTTGAGAATTATAGGTGTCCCCATCCCCTGAGCCATTTACTCTGCAGAAACATAAAAAAGATAACATGTCACAAATCAAAAAAGATCTGATTCAGTGGTTAAACATCTTAATTACTAAATGCATTAACTAATTTAAAACTTGTGGACAAATGTTTAACAATTTGATAGAAAAATAATGGGGAAAAAACACAAGAAGATAACCTGCATGAGGATAAATTTAGTTACAAAAACATTTCAAGCGTATCTTTAATCTCAATATGTCTTTTCAAAGTTACCATTCGGACTGCTCCAATCTTGTAGTCAACAAGTGGATAAGTATAAAGGAGTTTATTGGGTGCCACAAGAGTGAGTGTTCTTGTAGGTGCTGGGGTGAGTTCAAAGGCTCTATAATACTCTCTGTACCAACCACAGAGCTCTTTGATAATGTAGAATACACAGTCATGTACAATGCAAATCTGGCAAATTTTACTGAATTCGAGCAATCCTCCTGCTACTCTGTGGGCCAGTAAGATTCCCTTCCTATAGGTTATACCCTTAGTTGTCACACACTGTGCAAGGTGAACCTCAGATATGTCCGAGAACTTTTATCTAATTGCTTGTGCTATCTCCTCTTTTAGCAAGTCTACTGGTAGAGTGGATACAGTTGAGAGCTCTAGGTCAGACTTGCTCAGAGATGGAGAGCTCAGATGGTAAGCTATCATCATCTGATGCTTTGAGGCTAATGACAGGGGCACATTCTTGAAGGAGCGTGTGTGTCTGATAATTTGCTTAAAAAAGCTATGCTTAGCCTCAAGGCGCATTGTCCACTGCCCAACAAGTGAGCCAAACAGCCTAATTGTCTGGGAATAGTGCTCCGAATAATGATGTTTTGGTCGCAACTGGATGTCAGGGAACAACTCTTTGTACCTCTGCCTGTGTTCTACAATTTTACATTCTAAAAAAGCCAGTGACAACAGGGGCACAGGGGCAACAACAAGCTCTGTGATGTTCAGATCCATAAGAATGAGCCATGCAGCCTCATCTTCAGGTACAAATGATCCAAACAAAAAAGGTACAAATCGGCGCAAACTCCAGTTTTCATGAGCATTTCCCCCCATGGTTTTTCTGCAGGAGAAATTTTGTGCCACCACGTGGGGCTTATTTGTCCTGTCAGTCCATTTGTAAGGGAACTTCAGAATGGCATTGTTCAGATCAGCTAATGTGAAATACTGCCTAGATATGAGCACTGTCAAGCAAAGAGCTAGCTCTACTGGGATTATACTCTCAAGAACATCATGGACAAGATCAGGTGGATAGCCAAAGATGACATGAAAATTAGATAGATTTTTGTTGAAGATGCATTCCTTTTTCAACCCACAACAAGCTCTACCTGTATCTTGGGCTTGTTTGACATGTGCCTGATGAAGCTCCTTGGTTCTTAGACTGAAAGCACCAGATGCAACAGAATGCAGTTGAATATCATTTTTACTTCCAGTGCAAAATCTACAATAAAACTCTACTGAAAAACTCTCCATAAATCCTGCAACACTATGCGCTCCCAGGTTGTCAGCCACAATACTCAGCACTGTACCCTTAACTGACTCACCTAACAACGGGACATAAACACCCTGCCCTTCCAGAGTTTTACAAGAGGCTCAAAGATTTTATCAGAACCATAGGCTTTAACATCATCTGTTTTGCATAAAACTGAAAGGTAGATTGATGATAATGAGGAATGAGACCCCGGGGGCAAGTTAGCCAATACCCAATAAACAGCACAAAGCTTATGTGTCTTTCGGGAGGTGCCGAGGGGGTTACATGTTTCAAAATCATCCACATAAAGATTTAGGATGATCCTTGGCTTTTCACCAACAAGGAAACTATTTTCCTTAAAAAAGGAGCCATCGCTTCAGGATTTGTACTGATATGATTCGCCACAATACGTGTCCTCATGTCTTTGGTGGCCCTGAACAATTTTATCAGTGATATCCCTTTTGCTTAACAGCTGCTGTAAGGATTTCAGTAGCAGGACGTATTGGATACTGTGTTTTTTTTTTTAGAGTCAAGAATGTATTCAATTGGCTCTACAGCACCAAAGTTCTCCTGATAATACTGCTTACGCAGGTGCGTGGTACTCAGAGGGCCACCATTCTGTATGGACCTTTGCACAGGATTACCCAAACAAATTGCATCAACAGTTTGTTGAATTACAGATTCATCAACACGGCGGTTTCTCTGATGAAAAATGTCACTCACAATGTCAAAAGATAAAGGGACTGGTGCAGAAGAAATCAAATGATGGAGTTCCCCTAAAAACACGTCTACAGCTGTGCCTGGCACGTGGACCAAATGCTCCAATTGTCAGGATTCAGTATAGGACCCAAGAGCGACACAGACGTTGAATAAAACTGAGTTTTATTCCAGGCAGAGGAGCAGAGGATCAGGCGATCTTGTAGTCGGGTACAGAACAGACAGTCAGTTTTACCGGGACGTCGCAGCAGAATCAGGTCAATTACAGGCAGAGTCCAAATCCAGAAATCAGTCCACGAATTCAATGCTGAACGAGCGACATGAAAACACACACGATCTGGCAACGAGTCTCTCAGAGTATGCAGTTTAAATAGCTGCGCTGATTGTGGATGAGCAGCCGGTGTGGCTGATCAGCAGCGCAGGTGCGGTCAATCAGGAGCACAAGGCTGGTGCAACGGAGAGGAGAGGGCAAGAGCTGGAGCAGACTGGACTGGCAGCTGTGACAGGACCCCCCCCCCAAGGGACGGCTCCTGACGTTCCTAAAAAATGGTCGGTGATAGCTCTCTCCGACCTGGCCTAAAACTCTGGCGAGCCCGATGGTTGCTGGCTGGGTCGCAAACTGGGGCAGCCTGGCCTCCTGACGCCCCGCGATGGCTGGTCAGGATGCTGCTGGTGGAATTCCAGAACCATCTGGGGGTCCAAGATGTTTCGGGCAGAAACCCACGATCTCTCCACAGGGCCATAGCCCTCCCAGACCACAGGGTACTGAAGACCTCTCCCACAGCAGCGAGAGCAGATAAGGCGCTGGACGGTGAAAGCTGGACCCCCATCAATGAGACGAGGTGCAGGTGGGGGCGGACGAGCTGGGGCCAGGGGGCTCTCGTGGACTGGTTTCACCTTGGAGACATGGAAGGTGGGGTGGACTCTCATTGCCCTTGGGAGCCGCAACCTCACAGCCGCTGGGTTGATGACCTTCTGAATGGTAAAGGGCCCCACGAACCTTGGTGCCAACTTCCTGGACTCCACCCGCAGAGGCAAGTCCCGGGTAGAGAGCCAAACCTTCTGGCCAATCCGGTACACCAGTGCAGGGGTCCGGCGACGATTGGCCTGCGTGGAGTTGCAACCCATGGAGCGCAGGAGGGTCGCCCGAGCCTGGGCCCACGTCCGTCAGCACCGGTGGAGGTAGGCTAGAGCAGCAGCGCAGGTGACAAGAGACGTCATTATTGAGAGACGGAAAGAACAGAGGTTGGTAGCCATAGATGCATTGAAACAGGGACAGTCCTGTAGCAGAACTGGGTAAGGAGTTGTGGACATACTCCACCCACACCAGCAGGGAGGACCATGAGGAGGGGTCCTGAGAGACCATGCAACGGAGAGAGACCTCCAGATCCTGGTTCTTCCTTTCAGTCTGCCCATTAGACTGTGGATGAAATCCCGACGACAGACTGGGAGTAGCCCCCAACAGTCTACAAAGCTCTGCCCAAAAAGCAGAAGAAAACTGGGGCCTCCTGTCCGAGATTATATCCAGAGGCAGTCCGTGGAGGCGAAAGACGTGCTGCACCAGTAGTTGAGCTGTCTCTTTGGCTGACAGCAATTTAGGGAGCGGGATGAAGTGGGCCATCTTGATAAATCTATCCACAATGGAGAGAATAACAGAGTTCCCGCCGGAACAGGGCAGTCCAATGATGAAGTCCACGGAAATGTGGGACCACGGGCAACCAGGGACAGGTAGCGGCTGGAGAAGACCCCCCCGGAGCCTGGCAGGAGGCCTTATGTTGGTTGCAGGAGGTGCAGGCCCGCACGTAGCTCCGGACGTCCTCATCGAGGGAGGGCCACCAAAACCTCTGTCGTAACAACGCCCTGGTCCGCTGGGCCCCTGGATGGCAGACTAGCCGAGAAGCGTGACCCCACTCCAACACCTCAGGCCTCAGTTCTGCTGGGACGTACAGCCGATTGTCCGGGCACGGTCCTGGTTGAGAGCCGGTGGCCGCCCGAACCTTCTCCTCTACGTCCCAGATGAGAGAGGCTACTATGCAGGTCGGGGGAAGCATCGTCTCCGGACTCTCGTGCAGGTCCTTGTTCACCACAAACTGTCGGGAGAGAGCGTCTGGCTTACTGCTTCTAGTCGCAGGGCGATAGGAGAGAGAGAAGTTAAACTGAATAAAGAACAGGGCCCATCGAGCCTGGAGTGAGTTCAGCCTTTTGGCCGAGCTGATGTATTCCAGGTTCTTGTGGTCTGTCCAAACCACAAAGGGGAGCTTAGTTCCCTCCAACCAGTGGCGTCACTCCTCTAGTGCCAGCTTCATCGCGAGCAACTCCCGGTTACCAATGTCATAATTCCTCTGGGCCGGTGAAAGCCAATGAGAGAAGAAGGCACAAGGATGCAGCTTCTGGTCTGATGCAGCTCTCTGTGACAGGACCACCCCCACCCTGACGTCTGACGCATCCACCTCCACTACAAACTGTAGAGCAGGATCCAGGATCCGGAGAATAGGGGCCGAGGTGAACCGTTTCTTTAGCGTCCGGAAGGCAGAGTCGGCCTCCAGTGACCACACAAATGGCTTCTTAATGCTGATTAGGGATGTGAGAGGGGCCACCACGGCACTGTAGTTCCTGACAAAGTGCCGACAGAAATTGGCAAAGTCAAGAAACCGCTGCAGCTGCTTCCTGGAGTCTGGAACTGGCCACTCGAGCACCGCGGAAACCTTGGCGGAGTGCATCTGAATGTTCCCTGGCGAGATCACATATCCCAGGAATGACACCGAGGTCGAATGGAACTCGCACTTTTCTGCCTTGACAAACAACGAATTTTCACAGAGTCGCCGCAACACCGCACAGACATGCTTTATATGCTCTTCCACAGTCTTAGCGAAGATCAAAATGTCATCAATGTAGACCAGGGGTCGCCAACACAGTGCCCGTGGGCACCAGGTCGCCCGTAAGGACCATGTGAGTCGCCCGTACGCCTGTTCTAAAATTAGCTCAAATAACGCACTTATACAGTGAGCTGCATCTATTTATTTTATTTTATTTTATTTTATTTTTTTGCTATTCTCGTTTAAATCACACTTACACGAGAACTGGAAATGATAATATAATATTATTCTAATGATTAATATAAATGAACTCTGACCTACTATAGTTCAAGGGTCAGTATTGTGCACAGGCCCAAAACGTTGCGTTTGTGGTGCTGCAAAAACGCGGTGATTGACCCCAAAAAAAGATAGCAGAGAAAAGAAAGAAAACCTATCATTTTCACGATGAATGGGAGGTAGAGTTTTTTTTTACCATTGTGAAAGGAGCCTACGTGTGTCTCATTTGCAGGGCAACTGTGGCGACAGCAAAGCAGCACAATGTGGAGAGACATTTTACAACTTGCCACACAAGCTACCATGCTAACTACCCACCGGGCAGCGCACTACGAGCAGAAAAAGCTCGCAATTTAAAGGCAGCTCTCAGCAAACAGCAATCTTTTTTCACGAGACCAGTAAAAAGCTCCCAAAAAGCAACCGAAGCCTCATTAAGAGCTACGCAATACTTGATTAAGAAAAAGAAGGCATTTTCAGATGGGGCAGTTGTCAAAGAAGCAATGCTGTTAATTGCTAAAACTGTGCTTGAAGACGAGAAGTAATCGCCACTCTCTCTGATGTTCAACTGAGTGCATCTACAATGGTAAGAAGAGTGTCGGCGATGTCTGCGAACTTGGCCGACCAGTTGGACCGTGATCTGGCGAGGTGCAGGTGGTTCAGTATCCAGTGTGACGAGTCGGTGGACAGCAGCAGTACAGCGCAGCTGATGATCTTTATCAGGATGCCGTTTGATGATTTCTCCACAAAAGAAGAACTTAGGACACTACTGCCCTTAAAGAGTGGAGAAAAAGGTGCCGCTGGAGAAGCTGGTATCAGTGATTACGGATGGGGCTCCTGCTATGATCGGCCGACACGCAGGATTCATTGCTCACTGTAAAGGTGACACAGAGTTCCCAAACTTTCTGCATTACCACTGCATCATCCACCAGCAGTCCTTATGTGCAAAAGTGATTGGCTTTGATCACGTGATGACTCCCGTTGTAAAGATCATAAACAGCATCCGTTCCAAAGCTAAACAGCACAGAACATTCAAGGTACTATTGGAGGAGCTGTCAGCTGAATATGGTGACCTGCTACTACACACAGAAATCCGATGGCTCAGCAGGGGACGAATTCTGCTTCGTTTTTTGTCACTTTTGGGTGAAATCAAAGAGTTCATGCAGTCCAGAGGGGAAGACACCTCGCTGCTGGATGACACTGATTGGATACTTGACCTTGCATTTTTAACATTATTGAGAAACTGAACAGTCTGAACTGTGAGTTGCAAGGCAAAGGTAAGATGGTTGCTGATATGATAAGTGCTTTAAATGCATTTAAAGCCAAGATGAGCATTTTCTCTGTGCATGTAAAGAGAAAAAAGGTGCTGCACTTTCCCTCTGTGCAGATGGTGCTGAAAGACAATACTTTTGCATCTGAGGCTTTTGACAAAGTTGCAGAAAAGTACTCTCAGGTCATAGAAAGACTTGGACAAGAGTTTGAGAACAGGTTTTGTGACCTGGGTCAGCTTGAGCCATGCGTGTCATTCATTTGTAATCCTTTCATGAACATGGACATATCAAGCATTGCTGAGCAGTTAAGTACAACATTCAGCCTTGATGCTGGACAGATGGAGCTTGAAATTGTAACACTGCAAAATGACCTCCACCTCAAAGCCTATCAGGGTGCACCAAACTTTTGGGGCCTTGTTGACACAGAAAAGTACAGTGGTGTATGCACAGCAGCTTTGAAGGTTGCAAGCCTGTTTGGTTCAACCTATCTTTGTGAATCAGCCTTTTCTGACATGAACTTCATCAAGAACAAACACAGAATACGTCTCACTGATGCACATCTGCAAGACTTACTCAGAGTTGCAGTGTCAAATTACACACCAGAGTACAACACACTGGTGGAGAGCATGCAATGTCAGGCTTCCCACTAACTGACAAACAAACAGATACCAGATTTGGTGTCCAGTTCAAAATATGTCATTCATGATTTGTTAAATGTGTTTGTAAAATGTTACATTTGATAGCACAACTGTTAAGTGCATTTTTTTTCTTAGGCTTGTGCAGGGTGTTTGTTAAAAATGTTTAAAAATTCTGCTGCGGTACATTGTGATTTCCTAGGACTGTTGTAAAAGTGATCATTTGAAAATGTTCAATTTGAAAAACACTGGAACTTGAAAATATAGAAATAAAGTGTTGCATATTGATATTAATTTATTTCCTATCTTTTTACATTGTTGATATTATTATGAGAAATCATTAACATGATCAGTGTCTTCACATAGCTAAATACCATTAATTATTAATAATAACATATAATTTAAGCTAAATTGAGCAAATTGGCTATTTCAGAAGTATGTCGGAGTGTTGAACGTCGTTTTCCATTCGTCCCCCTCCCGGATGCAGACCAAATGGTAAGCGCTGCAAAGGTCCAGCTTGGTGGCTTGATAGCTGTCGGGAGCTGGATCTCCAACTTTAGCTCAGAGCTAGTTCCAAGTGCCAGCTCTCACGAGTGTGCTTATTCAATCACAGGACACGTACATGGCCAGTGCAGCATAACGCCTTCTAGCAGGCGTTGGTGTTGCAGTCTCGAGATCTGATTGGCTATCGGAACTGACTGTTTCCGTTCACTTACAGCGCTCAAGAGCCTGCTCTGTTGATGTTGAAGGCGTTAGGCAGATTTCATCGAACCTGACAACACAAGCTAGTTGAAATATGATTGGAAAAAATACAAAGGGAAACATGCAAGGAGATCCTAAAAACCCTCAGGGTGCTTGACAAGAAGACTTCCCTAGATAAACATTAAATTGGATATTGTCATATGCATAATGGTATAGAATCACTCAGATGCTTTCACACAGGCACGGGCACACACAACACACACATGCACACACACAGATCAAGTAGGTATTATTGATACAGCAAGAAATTTTTCATGGAATTTTTAAATTATTCATAAGAAAGTTTAACAAAGTGGGTAGAAAGTGAATTCCATAACTTGGATCCTCTGTAAGAGATCTTAAATTGGGATGATGTAGTTTGTGATTGTGTGTCCAGAGCTGGAATGCTTTTCGGGTCATATAATTGTGAAATTGATTGTTTAGAGAAAAGAAATTGAGAAAGAAAGTGTTTTATTTAAAGAACCATATACAAATTGAGTAATTTGGAGACTATTAATCTGATAAATATTCTTGGGGCCGAGAGGGCAATCCTCATTGCCCATTTTTGTAACTTAAAAGTTGGTTGCAGTTTTGTTTGGTGAGTACTGGCCTAGGCAATGTTGCAATAACTGATAAAAGGATAAATCATAGAATAAAACTGGTCTTAAAATTTTGATCAGGAGTGTATAGATTAAGAGAGACTTTTGTGTTTAAAAGATAATGAATTTTTCCAATTATCCCAATATGTTTTGCAATTTAAGATGAAATAAGTGAAATATGAGGTTTCCAAGATAGGTTTTTATCAATTACTACACCAAGAAAACGAATGGTATCAACATTAATTATTGAAATATTATCGATCAACACTGTTATATTCACGTTGAATTTCTTGTGCTTGTTACTAAACAGAATAAAATTTGTTTTCTTAATGTTTAGTGACAGTTTGTTAATTTTAAACCATTTGGAAATTTTATCTAATTCTTCATTGACAATTTTCGCAATTACATTAGAATTTCTGTCAGAAAAAAACAGATTACTATCATCAGCAAATAAAATTGTTGATAATTGATTTGATACATTGGACAGATCATTAATATAAATAAGAAATAACAAAGGACGAGAATTGATACCTGGGGAACACCACATTTTATAGTTAGAGGGGGAGCGTTCACTCCTTTGAAAGTTATAAATTGTTTCCTATGGTCCAAGTAATTGGTAAACCACAACAATACTTGCTCACGCAGTCCTAAATACTACTACTACTACTACCACTACAATTTTTGCAACAAAATAAAGTGATCTACGGTGTCAAAAGCTTTTGAGAATCTAAGAAAATTCCAATAGTGTATTCCTTGTTATTGTTGGCTCTGTGTAATTCATTAGTAAAATGGGTGATAGCTATGTAGGTGTTACGGTTTGTGTGTTGAGGACCCAAACGCAGACACGAACAGGAGCTCCAAGAACAAAAAACCCTTTATTGGGCGTACACAGGAAACAAAGGATGCTCTGACGAGAGGAAAAAAACAATGTTCATACCAACTCAAGTCCAAACACTTCACGGGGAGACTCCACTGCAGGGTGTCCAGAGACCCGAACTCAGACTCAGGAGTGTGGCTACCTGGGAACCGGGGTAAAAAAAAATCCAAGAGCCACGAGAAAGCTTTAGTCTGAGTGCCTTCTGTGGCACTCTGCAGTCAAAGGGAGGACAAACAGACAAAGCAGTGACAGTGTCAGTCAGTGAGTCAGTCAGTTACAATAACAGAATGATCCAGCCAAACATGGACCCAGCAGACTCGCTCTCCACGCTGTTGAGCTGGGGCGCCGTAATCCCGGATTCTACCCTCGCGGCGTGTGCACAACGCCACCGTGCCCCGGCAGAGGAGTCGGCTCAGGTGAGGGCCGGATTGTGGCAGTCCATTGTCCAGGTGGACGGCATGCTTCCCCTGCCTGCCACGGCCACAGCTCCTGCGGTGGCTCCGTTTTTTTCTGCTGCTCTTACTAGTGCTCCCGCTGGTTCTGCTTTTGCTGGCACTGCTCTGGTTGCTGCTCCTGCCGATGCTGACGCCGGACCCCGCTCAGCTCGCACGGACAACAAGATGGCGGCCACCCACCCGAACCAGCCCGGAGCTCTCCCCCAGATAGGTCTTCCGTGGAATCCGGCCAGGGTTCCACCACTTCCTGTGGGCCCCAGACCGACTGTGCTTCCTGGTTTTTCTGGCACAGTGTCTGGGCATAGGTGGTCCAGCCCCGGTGCTTTGGGCGTCTCTCCGGGACCAGACAAGCACGCTGCAGTCTCCGTGTGTGTCTGGGGCCCCTTCGTTCCGCCTGCTGGTCCCCTGGTTCCCCCCGACCCACTCCCTGCACTAGCCAAGTTTGTTCTGGCTTCCACACCAGTCAGGTTAGTACCTGCTCCTGCACCCACCCAGCCCGCTTCTCCAGTAGCTGAGTTAGCCTCTGCTCCTGCACTAGCCCAGCTAGCTCCTGTGCTATCCCCATTAGTTCCTGATTCTGCACCAGCCAGGTCGGTGCCTGTCCCTGCACTAGCCAAGCTAGCCCCTATGCCAGCCACGTCTGCCCCTGCTCCAGCTACGAGCCCTCCTGCAGCTGCCGGATTTGCAGCTGCACCAGTGACATCGGCATTAGCCCCAAGGCCCAGTTTGAAGGGTTTTCCTGCACCTCCAGAGAGGGAGGGTCTGGTGTTGGAGTGCCCCAAGGAGCCAGAAGGCAGGAAGGCTCCGCCCCACGGTGTCCCGCAGATTCTGCGGCAGAGAGGCCCAGCGTGGCCTGCAGTCAGGCACCAGGCCACAGCCGACCCACTGTCAGCGGCTCCAGCGGTGCTCCCCAAAGAGGGTGAAGTCCCTCCAGACTCATCACCCGGTGGCAGCAGTCCGTTGGGCTCAGGTGTGCTGATCCGGGCCAAGGATTCCCCGACGGTGGTGGCCCAGCCTTCCAGGAGACGAAAGAGGACACCTCGAGACCCAGAGGTAGGAGGTGTTTGGAGTAACTCCAGTCCCCGGAAGAAGGTTCCGGAGGCCAAGAGGAGGGAGGTGCAGACACAAGCAGCGTCGTAGTTGCCAGTTCCGTGGGCAGCGCCGCCGACTCCTCCAGTTCCGAGTGCAGCGCCACCGATGCCGCCAGTTCCGAGGGCAGCGCCGCCGATGCCGCCAGTTCTGAGTCTGACATTTTGGGAAACAAGATTTCCCAAAACCATATTGATGTTTGTATAATATTTCATTTTTGTCAAGGTAGTTCAGTAATCTATAGTAGACTAGCTTTTTGAGAATCTTTGAAATAGAGGGTAGGATGGAAAATGGTCTGTAGTTGGTCAATATTGCAGGATCTTCAGCTTTGTATATGGGAATGATTTTGGCCATTTTTAAGTCCTGGGGCACAATTCCACTTGATCAGCATCAAGTGGAACTGACGCAAATTAAATATATGCGTCAGTGGTTTAACAATAATATCAGAACCCACCTTAAGTAGCTCTGCACTTAAATTGTCGTAACCTGGAGCTGAATACTTCAAAGAGCCTAATATCTCAGAGACTTCAGTGCAGGAAACAGGGCTTAGATGAAGTCCACCAGTAGGGGGTGGCGTTATAAATTGAAGTGGGCTTCTGTTAAGAACAGGGATCTTAGAGGCCAATGCTGGTCCTACTTCGGTGAAAAACTGATTAAAGTTGTGGGCTATAGTTATTGGATCCTTTATTAGTGATTTGTTGATTCTAAATTTGTTGGGAAAAGATTTCTGTGTTTTCCTTTTGTTGAGAATTTTATTAATGAAACACCAGAGTACCCTCATATTACCTTTACACTTGGAGAGTTCCGTACTGAAATAATGTTTCTTAGCCCCTCTAATAAGATGATTTCATTTATTTCTGTATTGTGTAAATTGCCTATGATGAAATGGAGTAGGATTAGAGAAGTATTTTTTGTATAGTTTGTTTATTTCTAAGGGACTTGATAATTTCTATGGTTACCCATGGCTTTGTTGGTTTAGAGTGAGACTTAGAATTCCTCTTCTTTTCAGGAAAGGCAACGTTGTAGGATTTGATTACTTCATTAATGAATGCAGTATATGCCTTCTGTGGGTCATCCAAATCCAAACAGTATCCCATGATAGATGCTCAATCAGCTCCTTAAATTGGTTAATAGTAGATGTATTGATTAATTAATTAATTAATAGAGGTAGATGGGTTGGAGTTATTGTCAATAATAGATGAATGTGCAGAAGTCACGAGAAATATTGGAAGGTGATCTGTCTATACAAAGGATTCCTGAATTCATTTTTTTTTATCAAACACATTAGTGAAGATATTATCAATCAGCATGGCTGAAGTTTCAGTTACTCAAGTTGGTTTGGGGATCACGGGGTAAAAAAAAGTGTGAAAACACTGTATCCAAAAATGAAAGGATTTGAGCATTGTTAACTGAGTCTATAATATTAATATTAAAATCTCCTATTATATAGCAGTCTTCTCTGGTTGGTTATTGTTGATTGTTGGTTATTGATAAAGGAGCTGAACCACAAGGCAAAGCATTTATTTCCTGGTCAGTCTAAATTCTTATTTTCACCCATGGTATGGAACTTTGGATCTTGATTGAAAGAAGAAGAAACCAGATACAGGTGACCAAAGTTAATTTCCTCCACAGGGTGGTGGGGCACTCCCTCAGAGATAGACTAACGAACTCTCTCACTAGGGAAGAGCTCAGAGTTGAGCTGCTCCTTCTCCTCATCAAGAAGAGCCATCTTAGGTGGCTTGGGCATCTGAATCGGATTTCCCCTGGATGGCTCCCTCGGGACGTTTTCTGGGCATCTCCCACTAAGAGGATACCCCAGGGAAGACCCATAACATGCTGGAGTGAATATTGTTGTCTTTTCTTCAGTGATGTGTGTCTAAGCGTGGAAGAAATAGCAGAATCGAATGACGGTTTGAGACCAAGTTTTATTCGAAGCTTCGGGCGAATACAACTCTCAGCATGCACGCCGGCAGCTGACCAGTCGAAAGGCAACAAGCAAGAAAACATTCTTGTTTTTATACACTTTTTCATGGTTTCATGTTTCCTCCCTATGGGAGGAACTGACATCCCATAATAGTTGCATATGCATAATCATTACCTCATAAGCTCAAAAAAGTAGCTGATTGTCTGGATCGGCCTCCCACACTTTGTCTTTCCACTTCTTCCTTTATCTGCCCTGTACCGCCTGGTGCCCATCTTCTATCTTGTGTTTGCTATCCTGTTATCCCCGCGACCAAGGCCATGGTCCTACCTCTGGTCAATGACCTACCTCCCTTCATCTAGTCTCCGGGCACTGACTCACTCCAGGCCTCACCAGTACATCACATCAAACAATATCAAACAACTGAGCAATACATGAGCAATATGAAAATCCCACATTTCCCCCTGTTGGCCTCTGAAGGAGGCCACAAAAGCTTAAAGCAAATCATTATCATCCTCGAAGTAGGGGCGGAGGCAGTGGAAGCAAAGGCATAACAACATCTGGAGATTGGCCTGAACCAGCCCCTTTTTCAACAGTAGAGGTAATAAAACGTACACAAAGAGCTCTATTAAAGAGATTATAACAAATACAATTAATATGAGTACAATGCAAAACACTTTCAGCCATCCTGGAACCAATCTCCTCGTCCTCCTCCGGGTTGACTTGCATCGGGATCTGCTCCAGCAGGGCTGCTCCCAGTCCTGGGCGCAGATCTCAGGGTTATGTTTCTTCAGAGAATGTCCGTCCAGACATCTTCAGTCGTTGCAGGGAGAGGTTACTAGCACATCACCTGTTACGCGTTGGGCTTTTCTGACGTTGCAGACCCCTTGGTGTCCTCGACCAAAGGCGCTTTTGTACACTGGGACACGTGGATCCTTTGCTTTCTAGGCAAACTGCGGTGTTGGTTCTTGCAGTCACATGGTGCGGTCCCGTCCAGCGCGGTTCAGACCACTTTCGTTTGAAGACCTTCAGCAATAGATGTGTCTCAGGCAGCAGGTCTGGTCATTCTCCCGTTGAGGCTGGAGACTGCAAAAAATGTTTAAACGTCTTAAACATTACCTTCGGCGTTGTCGTTGTCATTGGTCCCACTGCTTCCCAAGGTCTTGAAAAGGGTCTCCCATAATGGAGTTCAAAAGGTGTGAAACCTGTCTTTCTGTTAACTGTCTGTCTGATGCTCATCAAAGCTAATGGGAGAGCATCCGCCCAGGTCAATCCTGTGTCTTTCACTATTTTAGCCAATTTGGTTTTAAGGACTCCATTCATCAGTTCTACTTTCCCCTGGGACTGTGGGTGATACACTGTCCCAAATGTATGTTTGAGTCCCATCAATCTCTCGGTCTAGTGTAAATGTTTGTTCTTAAAGTGGCTCCCGTTGTCTGACCGAATTCTCTTTGGGAACCCGTGTTCTGGAATATGATTGATTAGTGCTTTTTGCACTGCTAGCACATCCTCCTTACTATGTACAGTCCCATCACTCCTGTGTGCCGCTACTTTTACTACAGCTAATGTTTTTGGGCCCCATATAAGTTGCTGTATTGATTTTAACACATTTTCATGCCTTGGAGGCCCATTGGTGGCGGTCTTCCAACTGTTCCTTTCCCATGCCCCTAAATCTGTATGTACAACAAAGTAACAAAATGCAGAATCTGTATAAATATTTAAATTTTTTCCTTTAGCATTTTTTCCTTTCCTTTACTGCAGTCCTTCTTGTACTGCTACCAGTTCAGCTCTTTGGGTGGATGGTGGGCTTACTTCTCCTTGTTTTACCACTGTAAAGGTGTTGTTGTCATCCATGTCTCTGCGACACAATCATGTTCCTGTTGTTCCTCACTCATTCCTTCTGCCATATTTACTTTGGTGTTCTGGAAACTAATATATGGTTGTGTTAAGATGTCCAATGCCTTCTGTTCTCTCCTGGGCGTAATAGAGAATGCTGACGATGCAATGAATGCTGCCACTGCGTGGGTCGTGTTTACCACCAACTGATGTTTTTTGAACAACCATTTCAGTCTTCTGAATAAATTTAGCCAATGCTGCCACATATCTTGTGCAGGGAGAAATTTTTTGTTCAGTTGGATCCAAAATAATGCTATAATAGCCTAATACATTCACCTCCCCCTGTCGTTGCTAAAAAAGGCACGCTGAAGCGGTCGTTGCCTTCTCAGCAACATCCAAGAAGAATGGAAGACTGTAATTGGGTTTGGCCAATGCAGCCGCATGTGTCAGAGTAAGCCGAATACAATGGAAGATGTCTTCGGCAGCCGGGGTCCATTTAAGGATGGCCTGTGGGTTGCCTAAGCCCTCCTCTTTCATTATCTGTCTCAAAGGTTCAGTTTGCCTAGCATAGTCTGGGATAAAGTGCCTAGAGAAATTAATAAGACCCAAAAGGCCATCATTTCTTTCACTGTTTCAGGTTTTTTATGGGTAAGAATGGCCTGACGTTAATCTGTGGTAAGTTCTGTCCCTCTGCCCGAGATCAAATTTCCCAAAAAAGTGACTCGTTTGCGCACCAATTGCAATTTGGACTGCTTAATTTGTAACCCAGTGTTTCCTAAAAAGGTGAGAAGGTTGATGGAGGCCAAAAGGCATGCGGAACGGGAAGTGGTAGCCAACAAAAGGTCGTCGACATATTGGATCAGAAGGACCCCCTCCGGCAAAGTTGGGGAGGTCTGCATGAGGTTTTTTAAGATAGTGTTAAAAATACCTGGAGTCAGAGAAAACCCTTGTGGCATGCGAGTGTAAGTATACTGTTGTCCCTCAAATGTAAATGCAAAAACAGGTTGAAGATGTTTTGCTAATGGTAGGCAGAAAAAGGCATTGGCCAAATCTATGACAGTAAACCATTGATGTTCTGGCGTGAGGTGGGCCATTGCAGTAGTGGGGTTGGAAAAAGCCATAGTTGGGTCTTTAACGACCACATTGATCCCTCTGAGATCATGTGCCATTCTATCAGTTTGGCCATCTACTTTTAGTACTGGGAGGATTGGTGTGTTCCACGTTGATTGAGTAGGATAAATCACTCCTGCAGCCAATAAACCTTAAATGGTGTCTCGTATCCCTTCAAGGGATACTGGACTTAAGGGGTATTGTCTCATGTTAACAGGGTTTTCAAGATCAATGTTGAATTGTATGGGAGGAATGTTCAAGAGTCCCACATCAGCCTGATGTGACACCCACATGTGGGCAGGTAGTGCTTCTTCTTCTTGTGGGTCATTAGTGTTTTCTGCCCCGTGATGTCGCTGCAGTTGCTCATGCTGAAGGATAACAGCCAATTCTACAGGTCCCTTAAAATAGAGAAATTGAGGGTGTTGTTGTGAGGAGTACACTCCATAACAGGAGGTCATTGTCCAATCAGTAATTTCATTCATAGTTTTGATCATGGGCCCCAGCGCCTTAGCCTGCTCCCCAGCAGCGACAGCCAATGTGACATCTGGTGCAGAAGTGGGGCCCATTTTGTAATACTGTTGTTGCTCAGGAGTAAATATAGCTGGGGCGGCCACCCCCTGTGGGCCTACAATAATTCCTGGACAGATGATAATCCAATTTTGACCATCTAGATTGTCAGCAAACCAAGTCTGATATGTAAGATCTTCTTCTGGGTCGTAGAATAGAGTAACATGAACTGGGTCTAGTGGTGGAGCGTAAGCACGCACCTCCTTGGTTAAGGGCAACCAACAGCGGTAGAGGTCAGCCAATGGATTGAGATCAGGCGAAACAGCAACGCCCCAATAAATGTTTGCAGTGAGCATGTCCCCTGGAGCAGCTGTTCCCAGCCATATCTGCTTCAGATACTGAAAAGAAGAGTTGGAGTCAGTGCAGTTTATGACATTATCTCCATGGAACTGTGGAATTTCTGCCAATTTAGTTGTTCCCACACAGGCCGCCACAGCGCCTCAGACATCTCCCATTGCTACTACAATGCCTGTAGCCAGCGCTTGAAAAGCATTTAACCAAGGAGCCGCTCCATCTGGCAATGGCGGCAGCTCAGTTCTCAATCCTGTCAAATCATTCAGTTTCCATGGTTTATACTGCTGTTGTCCACCTGGTGTCACTACTAACGGCATTTGAAGTCCTCCTGTACTCACCTGTGATCTAGACTTCATTCTCACTCCACTTGCTTCACTCGTTTTCTGTTTTCTGTTCCTAAAATATATTTCCTCGCTCTCCTCATTCAGCCCTTGCACCGCTTCTCTCCACCCTTCTTTTTTTCTTTTTAATACTTGCTGTTTTCTTTTTCAATATCGACTGCAGTTCATTCAACTTCCTTTCTACCCTCACATTCACATCCTCTTCTCTCTCTTGTTTTTCTCCTGTCTGTGCCTGTCTCTTTGTCCAATAAGCATCCAAATTATCTTTTGACTGTAAATTAAAAGGATTGTTTGGTGACAACATGCTTGTACTAGTTTGATCGCCAATTCGTAACGCTGCCATTTTTTCCTCTAGGGGGCGGCCTTCCATGCCACTCCTCTGTGGTGCAAAATCTATCTCTCCACCCGCTAACTCGATATGCCCCTGTGTTATCACTGAGTACAACGACGCATGCGCTCTGGAAAGAGCCACATCCTGATATGCAGCCGCTTCCTGATACGCTGGCAGCATTGAAGGTCCCTGGGGACCGTGCGGGAGAACAGCTTCATCCACGACATTGCTTCCTTTTTCAGGCAATGTTTTCACATCTGGGTTCTCACCTTCTCCCATTCGTTTCTCTTGCAAAGACTTATCAGCTACCAGTGACGTCACAGCAATATCTCGCAGTGCCTGCGCCATACATTTATTTCCATAACCTTCTTGTGCCATTTTCTGCGCAAAAACACTGAAGCTGTTTTCTCATTTGCCTCAGCCTTATCTTTTAGAGCCTTCTACTCCACCACAATATTCAACAAAACTTGGAGATTCACCTGCCATGAACCCCCTTCTTTAAATCTAACCCCCAAATCCCTGCAAAACGCTTCCTGTTCACTCTGAAGCCTTTTCCTCTCTCCCTCTGGAGTTCTATTCAACTGTTTCCCAAACCAGATTTCTAAAAAGCTCGGGCCCCGTGGGCCTGCCAAACTCAGATTCACCTGATCCCACATTCGGGCTCCGTGAGCCTACCAGAAAGATTTGGGCTCTTAAGGAGCCTACCAGACTAAGATTCGGGCTCTTTAGGAGCCTGCCAGAAAGATTCGGGCTCTTAAGGAGCCTACCAGACTAAGATTCGGGCTCTTTAGGAGCCTGCCAGAAAGATTCGGGCTCTTTAGGAGCCTACCAGAAAGATTCGTCAAACAATCACTCGTTCTCCACTTAACTACACTCAATTGGCAAATGTTCGCAATTTAGAAAATTTCGACTCACACTGCAACAGCAACTATCATCCGAGCACTTTCGATTAAAACAGGTAGTGCCTTACCTTTAACTTGCGGCCGCTAAACGGATGAAGTCGCTGTGCAGCGGTCACACCCAATTGCCGACGTCCACACTTTCTCACTCTCCTCTGGAGCGGATCACTTCAGGGTCATCAATTGTTGTCTTTTCTTCAGTGATGTGTGTCCAAGCGTGGAAGAAATAGCAGAATCGAGTGACGGTTTGAGACCAAGTTTTATTCGAAGCTTCGGGCGAATACAACTCTCAGCATGCACGCCGGCAGCTGACCAGTCGAAAGGCAACAAGCAGGAAAACATTCTTGTTTTTATACACTTTTTCATGGTTTCATGTTTCCTCCCTATGGGAGGAACTTCTGACATCCCATAATAGTTGCATATGCATAATCATTACCTCATAAGCTCAAAAAAAGTACCTGATTGTCTATCTTGTGTTTGCTATCCTGTTATCCCCGCGACCAAGGCCACGGTCCCAATGACCTACCTCCCTTCATCTAGTCTCCGGGCACTGACTCACTCCAGGCCTCACCAGTACATCACATCAAACAATATCAAATAACTGAGCAATACATGAGCAATATGAAAATCCCACACTATGTACTGCTATACTCGGGTGGCCTGGCGTGGGATCGTCCTGGAAGAGCTGGAGGAAGTGTCCGGGGAAGAAAAGGGATGGATACATAGATGGATTTTTTTTAAAACAAAAGATTCCCAAAGTGGTGCACAGGGTAAAATAATGTCAAATAAATAAATCCCATAAAACACTTCTTAAAACACATAGAACATATTTAAATAATGTAATCTAAATAAAAGCACATAAACAGGTAATCTTAAAGACATAAAACACAATAAAAAGTAAAAGACAAGACAGAAACCATACAACTTTCATCCTAGGTTAAAAGCCTAGAGTAAAAATGAGTAAAAATAAGTTTGGAGATGATTTTTAAAAATGGGTGGGCTTAGAACTATTTTATCGTGGGGAAGGAAGTTATTCCATAGTTTTATAGGGCCACTGCTGGAAAAGTATCCTACTCTTAGGCTTCACTTTTGAAATGACATGTTTGACACTGGCCTGCAGACATTATAAACCTTGAGGGGGTTTACATTTTTATGAGGTCTGAAATATATTTAGGTGCCAAGCTATTTAAGGATTTAAAAACAAACATACAGTTATATCGACCCATATAACTATTTGCTCTTGTTTTTTCCATTATTACCTTGTCAAGTATATGGCATTTCCAACTGATGCTTAGTGGATCAAATCAGATCATTGTCATGAATATGCCGATATTGAAATCTTCAAGTTTAACATAAAAATGTTAGTCAAATTATGTTAGCCAATACTTACCAAACAAACAAACAAACAAAAAAAGAAAATCTGGCTAATTTCTGGCTAAAATGAGGAACATCCTGACAAAAAAAAAACAAAAAAAAAAAACACATCAAATGAAAAGATTTCAAGATTGAACTGATGTCCACTGATGTCTTTCATTTTAATCAATTCAGTTTGAATTGCAACAAGGCAGCTCTTATAAAGAGCGTGTTTACATTGCAGAATCTACTGAATAAACATTTTAATTTGCCACTTGGGCACTAGTACATTAAATATGTAAGGGGGAATGAAAAAAAAAATTGGGGAAACATTGAAAAAATATACATGAAAAAATGTAGATAGAGTTGGTTCAGAAGTCGACCTTATAATATAAAAGCGTGATCTCTATGATCAAAATGATTCATCTTGATGTCATATATTTATCTTTGACGAACCCATTCCCTTATCCTCTGAAATTTGCTTACTACTGTGGGGGCTTCACCTTTAAACGTCCCATGACGTTTTTATCATGGGACATTTAAAGTCACTTTTTGAGGTTTTTTTTTATTTATTTTTTTTTTTTTTTTTTCCCCAATATGAGTTTCCCCTAGCCTCCCCATGGTCCCCCAGTGGCTAGAAATGAGAATAGACCTAAACCACCCTGCCTTCGGGAACATGAAAGGCCATGTTGCATGCATATTGTGATGCATGGGCCAAGCCGGAGGGGTTACCTCCCCTGCCCAAAGCTCTTTTGCCAGCCCATGAGAAAATCAGCTCTCGGGGCAGGGTGGGGCCACACCCCCACCCTGCCCCGCTTTGCCATTTAAAGCTGCAGACACAGAAATGACACATCCTCAGGAAAGCACTGGCTAAACAGAGGCCAAATATGGGAAAAGAGACCTCAGATACAGTATTGTGTTACACTAAAACCTATATAAAACCCTCCAAAAAGCAGCACGTCATAGGACGTTGAAGTTGATCTTGGTTTTTAAAGCATGTGTGAAGTGGTCCCCTCTTCTGTCTGCAGAAAGCAGTCCACCCATTGCTGCACAAAAGAGGAAGAGGAAGTTTACCTTAATACTTCATCTCTTCATCTTTCAGTTTTCCAGTTGCACTGATTTTCCTTTGATCACTTGTGGTAGGGTGGGCTGCTTTGTCACCAGTTCACCTTGAACTATAAAACATTTAGATTGGATCTCACTGTTTCTCCAGATGTAACAATTGCTAAAATTTACATCATATACTGTGTTTTATTTTTGTTTGTTTTTTGTTTTGTCGAGCAGGTGGCTGTACATCATGGGTCCATCAATACTATCCACTGCTTACCAGCTCACCATGAAACCACTGACCCAAAAGCTGGTGCTGCATTATTAGCATTTGAGAAAGTAGCTGCTGATCACCGCAGACCTCTGAGAGAGAGCGCATCCCACAAATAATATTTATGTGTATTTTCATAGAAGTAGTGAATGTGTCTTTTACACAGTATGTTTACCACAACATTTATTCCAGTAAAAGCTGTATGAAACACATGTCTGCCAGGCTTGCGCCAGTACATCCATGTCAGATAGATCATTGGGGATTTTGGGCCCCATGAAAAAATTTGACATTGGGCCCCATCACCGAAGACCACAAGAACCCTGTGCAACTGCTGTACCACATGTCCAAAATCCAATCGACCCAGTCAAAACCTAACATAACTACCTTTTCAGCTGTCTTGCCTCTCGTTAGATATAAAATGAAGGATTCACACAAGGTGACTGATTTGTTTCTTCCTTTATTAAGTCTTCATAGCTTCATCATGGAAGCAAGATAAAGCATAAAATAAAAACAGGAGTCAGTCAGGTTACATAAAAGTGAAAATAAGGGCACCTTATTGTGATGCAAGATGTCCGTGTAGATTCTCACTCATCCAGGTCATAGGAGGAGGAATGCAAGGAACTGTACACTGGGGGAACCAGTGTAGGAACCAGGTGGTGGACTAAGGTACTTTCTATCACCCACATACAATGCAGTCCTCCACTCTTTTCATCAGCAATCCAAACGTTCACACCGTTTGACGAGACCTGGTGACTCATTAACATGTGACCCAACAGACAAAGGGGAAGCACCCAAACTGAAACTAGGTGAACGACCCTGCCAACGATTCTCAGGTGACCATCCGGGTCATTAACATACCAATGGTCCACAAGGGCTATATTTTCAAGCTCTGCCTCCAGCAAGTTTAGAACTGAAGAAGCTCTCTGGAGAGAGTGCGAAACGTTTTCAAGGAAACCTTTCAGTCCAGTTGACACAGAGAGATCTAACTTTGGATAGGGCACCTTAGCATGAATAGGAACACAAGACTGCACAATAATATAATCTAACCATTCCTGTTTGACAATATTTTTTTGGTCAAAGAGTCTGGGCATTAATATTAATAGCCATGCCATTTTACAATTAGCACTGGCCCTTGTTTAGCCTGATTCACCAAGAGCCCAGTGTTGAGCCTTCCTGTTTGCAAAGTCATTGATCAAGTCTTTGAAGTCCAGCTTTCTAGCCAACCGATTTTCAACGGATAACATGGCAAGACTGCAAAGTTGACCCTGTGACATTTGTAACAGTCGACCTAAGGTAATTTTGCCTTTAAGACAGTCTCTAAGTTTACAGGTCGTCGACACCTTTTTTCCTCTTTTTTTGTTCATTTTCCTGACAAGGCGGGACATGCATTTATTTGGTCAGACTTCCTTTTATTTCTTTTTTTTTGTGATAGTGAGGGTCCTGATTCAAATAAATGGCTGTCTGGATGATCTATTTTCGGCGTTTTTTGTTTTTTTTTTCCTCCTCCATAATCTGCCATTGACACGGACCTGAACCATTACACATAGTGGACCTCAAATATTTTTGTTTGTTTGTTTGTTTTTTTTTGTTTGTTTTGTTTTTTTGCCAGTTTTAGTTTTAGTAAGTTTTAGCTTACTGAAAGATCTCTCAGCTCCAGAAACAGTAATAGGCAATGTGCAAAAAATATGCACACCTCTCCAAATATGCTCTGCAGTTGCAGCCCATGCATGCATGAATTGTTTTGCATTTTAAAAGCTACCTCAACAAACTGCTCCTTGTAGGACCACCACAATTCAGTAAGCAACAAAATATCTGATTTCAAGGTACTATTTGAGTAATCTCTGTGAAATTAACACAGACTCAATCACTCAATGCTTCAACATGGCCAGCATCAGCAAAAAGACTAAGCTATAGCCTGTTTTTTATTCAGATAATTACCATTTTGTGAAAAAAAAGTATTAGACAGGAAAAAAATAGCCTAGTTACCTTGCATTATTACAGATAAAGAGAGAAAAAAAGAGAGAAAAACATCATTCATACAGACCGCCTTCAATAAAGCTAACTGACATTAAACGTTGCTCAGCTTCTGGTGGGGGTTCATGTGGTTGGAGGGGGTTGTGGGGAGACATTGCACCTGGTTGCTTTGCTTTACCTTACATCGCGGCAGCGATTACTTACTGATTAATTTTTTTAATTAATTAATTGATTACTGATCAATTTTGATTTACATAGAGTGGCAGCAATACGCTTCCGTACTCTGTGCACTCTGTGTGCGCAACTTGGACTGCAACAGGCAGTCTAGCTCAACTTGGGCTATACCATTGGGGGGCAGGGGGCTAAAAATGAATTTGCCCAAATAAAGTCGAACTCTCTGACATACATGTTGTGAAAATATGAGTAAATGTGTTTAATTACCTTATTTTTTTTTAATCAAATATTAATAATGATTTTTTTTGAGGGTTGGGAGGGCCCCCTGTCGGTCATGGACCCTTAGAATCTACTTAAATTTCCCCCCTTTATGGCGCCCATGCTCATGTCTGTGCGCTCTGTAAAAACAATCAGTAAGT
Organism: Pao palembangensis; assembly: GCA_015343265.1. Classification (NCBI taxonomy): domain Eukaryota; kingdom Metazoa; phylum Chordata; class Actinopteri; order Tetraodontiformes; family Tetraodontidae; genus Pao; species Pao palembangensis. Next base: position 22,065,702 of record CM027081.1, read on the forward strand.
AGAACTCTTAAAATAAAAAAGATTCACACCTTATTGCTCATACTGCTTATTGATCTCAGCCATACTAAATTGTATTAGAAATTTCTTTTAGATCTTTTAAAACATGTTAAGTCATATGAAGAGATCATGAAAAGTGGGTAGATTGGATTCCATGAGGCCCACAGCCATCAGAACACGGGAGCCTGGGACCATGTTCAATGTTCCCACTGGACTGTTTGGAAATGAATCTTGTCTGGTAGATTCTCCATCCTGTGTTCTAAAACAGGAAAAAGAAAAGGGGGAGAAGCAAAATGGTACGCAAATGAAAGGATGAGTGGAAAACACACAATTTGCAGCAGGCTAACCTAAAAAGGCAACCATTATCCTATTGTTTGAAAACCCTGACTTAACCTTAGATTGTACCTTACTGCCCAGCATCAGTGTTTTCTTGCTGAGCCAAATTTCTTTCAAAATGCTGGCACCCAGCTTCTAGAATCTCCATACAGTAACAAAATTTGGACTGAAGACACCAGTGGAGTAATTAAGGCTTTGACCTCTTCAGTTGTCTATCCTAAGAAATGCTGCCAGGCTTGCTCAAGAAGGCAGCTGATGGTTTTCTTGGACAGGGGATACAATCTAGATGTTGAATTGGCTACTGGATTGAAAGTGGATAGACACGTAAATTTAAGAAAAGTCTAATAATTGGCTCTTTGAAATGAGTATTGGAAGCCAAAACAAGCCAGTAGAGCTTAAAAAAAATAAAATCTGATGATTAAATTATTGTGTGAGAGTTTTCTCTTTTGTTTCACAGATAAACAACCCACAATCATTAGCTTGAACCCTGCAGCTCTGACTGGACTGAGACATATGGAATTAAACTTCGAGGCTAGAATTATAATCCTTGATTGATCACAGCAACAATCAACCACAGTGGCATTTTTTAAATAATGCAGTTTTACCTTTATTGTGGACAGGATACAATCATATATGAGCTGAGCTAGACAATATATGTTTTTAGTTTTTCTGAATATAATATAAAGATATCAAAAATTTGTTTCAATCTTGCAGAGGCTAAAGCCTGAAAAGTAAAGCAAACTGCTCCTTTTGATTGATGAGTGGACATTTGAGGACAAGATGTTTTAACTTTCAATAGTTTGGGTAACAGAATACAATGGAAAAGAGTAAGGGGATGAAGTAAAGCAATACCACTTTCCCATTGCTATTTGGTATGAAATCATTTAAAATATCATTGAGAAGGACTGCTCTTTTGAAATAACACACTCTGGAGAGTTTCTGACGGAAAAGTTGTCTTTTAATAATTTATATAGTGTGAAACTAAAGGTAAATACAAAGATAAAACAAGTGAATTGTAACAAGAAAACAGTTTAATTCATAGATAATTTGATGCTCTGCAGGGATACTAAAAAAAATTGTTGGAACTTTCTCAGTGTAACAGATTGAACATTTTATTGACACGTCTGCAGCCCAACACAATTTACAGACACAAGGCTGTTCTATAACTGGCTGGTATGCACATGTAACTCTTGCTTATTTGATCCCGCTTTTTCACATGATCTAAACTCACCCAGCAAATTGTGAGGATGTTTTGGTTCTCAGGAGACCACACAAAACGAAAGCAAACGGTGTTTATTTTCAGCTTTCAGTTCATCAGGGAGCTAACATATTGTAGATGACCACTAGTATTAAAATATATCATAGTTTTGTCATCTATATCTACAGCTACAACAACTCTGCTGCTCTAATAGCGTTGAAATGCTCAATTGCTAATTTATTTTAGCAATATGGTCACCACGTTTTAAATGACAGTTTTAAATCACATATTTATTCTGCTGCATTAGATGTGCAACAAATTTGCTGTATAATCTGTCTACTTAATCTGTCAGACGACACAAGAAATCACAATATGAATCAACTGTAATGTTTCTTAAATGGGTTATTATTCAATACAAATGTTAAACACCTCTACTTGGAGCTTGATTTATTTTGTGTGGTGTTTTAAAGATAGACTGGAATGTGGAACTCAAAATGGAAAGTGACTTTTGAAATAAGAGCAGTTCATAAACACACTCATATAGGAAGAGTGTGAAATCACTTTGTCTGACCAGTGTGGCGTCTCTAAACATACAGTGTAACAGTGTCTCCTGCTGGTGAAATACAAACTCTGCTTTAAAAGAAGGAAAACTAACTCACATTGCTAGGATCTCTCAAACAAAACTATAATACAATTATCACATTTTATTTTTTTCATACAGGTTAATATAGTTGTTTTGGAATAATTCATGCCGTGGCGGAAAGTCAACTATTGAGAGGACAATAAATAAATAAATAATCTTTTACCATATAAAAATAGCCCAGGCAAATAAATTATAAGGCCTTTATTTTAGATTAAAGAAAACAAAAACCTCAAAATTAAATAAATAAAAAAAGTTCAAACAAAGTAAGATTACAATTTTTTTCTCTTAAATTAAAGCGGTCCCAACCTAAAAAAATGAAGGCCAAAACTAGTAAGTAAAAATGTCAACATTTTCAGAAAACAATAAATAAAAGATGGCTCTTTTAGGAATAAACAAGTGTATACACAGTATTGACTAAACGTTTTTTATTATTTGTTTTCTTAAATTAAAGAGGTGTCAGCCTAAAAAAATGAAGGAATACACTTCAAGTAATCGTATCGTTGTGAAAAATCTGACATACACCAAAAGCTGGGCATTATCAGTAACATTTGTAGACTCGTCAATGGCCAAAGATAGGCAGGGCGCACTCTGAATAACGGCATCAAGCTGTGCCAGTACATCATCTGCTAATATTTCTGATTTTCTGGTTGCTGTTGAAACTCACATCAGGATGTGTTTGATTTTTTCCACACATCTCGTCTTTTTGTTTTCCTTCAAATAATGTCTCAAAAACAACGTGTATGCACTCCCTCACAACCGTCCCATCACTTATTTATTTATTTGTTTATTTTTTTATTTTTTTATGTTGCCCCAAAATCCACAATACCTTTAGTGAACATTCCTTTGCACGTTGCTGGACTGTAAATGTATGCGTGATGAGTCGGGTAGATCTGTCATAATGGGCTTGGAACTCGGTTATTTTGCATGCCCTCAGCTCAGACTTCAGGGCATAACTTTGTGCTTTGTTACGTAGTGGCGCTTCACGTTGCAACTTTTAATTAATGCCACATTTTCGGAGCATATGAGACACACTGGTTTTAACTGCCTGACGGAAAAATGAACATAAATTTCTCCGTCCATTCATCTTTAAAACAGCGGTTTTCCTCATCAAGCTTGCTTCTTTTGGAACAAGCCATGCGACCGCAAACTAACGCCAGCAGCGAGCTGTGGCACTTCTGCGGTGCGCTGATCGTGCAGGGTAAATAAACGATTTGATTGGCTCAACTATTGCAGTATTAACTGGAGTAGCAGTGCCCACTGTCTATAGGCGCGCCTGCCGAGAAAATGCTCCATGAAAATCTTTTCACGTAGATTTATCAGAGAACCATCACTCGGTCCGGATCCGGATGCCTGGTCTACACACAATTTGAAGTAGCCAATTGAATTACATATTAAATGCCATGGTAAAAGCAACTTCCCTCAATTTTATAAACATTGGGTATCGAGGTGAGCTTTTGAGTTTGGAGGCTTTGGAAAAAATAAACAAACAAACAAAAAACAAAATAAAAAACAAACAAAACAAATAAAGACTGAGTGAATATTTTGCTCTAACTGCTCCATATATGTTACAGAAATTACATAATTTCGTAGAATTATTTATGGTTTATGAAAGTCATATTAACAATACGATTGAGATTTCCCAACTTATTTTATCAGGAAATATCTGAGAAATTCAACAACAGGTTTAGATTCTCACTTTATTTTTATTTTTTTTAAAATATGTCAGTGTTTATCAATCTAGCCTCAAAGTTATGGTTAAATATGTTACTATCATATGTTATATATTCCTGTTGATTTAGAAATCACATTTTGGAACCTTCACTTTGCTCCCCAAATTGCAAACATTTTTCCACAAGTTTATTTATTTATTTTTTAAGTAAAATGTAAAAATAATGCTTTTTACAAATGCTTTTTACTGTTTTAGAAAGAGTGACTTGTAAGACTATTCTATTTAGACCAAAAATCCATCAGCACTATTTGCACATTGTAACATAATTTCTGCCACTTGATTTCAGGGGAAGGATTACTGTATACCATTATTAAACTAATGCCTACTAGTCTCTGTGGATTGAATAAGGAATGACAACTATTTTCTGACCTGGAAAGTCAGTAGTTTCTTTTGTAAATTGTCTTTTAGAATATCTGATTTGGGTCAGAGTGTGCCACCATAATAAAATTAGAATGAATTGATCAGGAGTAAATTTTAGGTATTACTTGTCACAAAAAGCCGTGTAAAATATTTTCAACATTTGGCATTTATTTTTGAGCATTTATTTAAACAAAAATCTAATCTGAAGTTAACAATACCCGTTGTTCATCTTTCACTTTAAATAACAACAATAATAAAAAAGCAGATCATTCGAGAGGCATGGATTGGATGTATGGCGGCCCCATGTGGGCCATCTTGTCTGCATCAAGGTACTCTTGGAGGATCATTCGCTTCAACGAGTCGCATGCGTTTTATGTGCGCAGCTACTCATCTTTCAGGGAGGGGAGGGGTTCGGCTTCCCTGGCAACCGAGGGAGAATTGTGCAACATAACCTTTCCGAATTTCTATTTTTCAATTTATTCTATTTTCTATCAGCTCAACACATTGGTAAAATTTAACAAATGACGCCCCCCACCCAAAAAAAAAAATCTTACTTTCGTATTTACTTGACAATCAAAAAAACTAAATATTTGGAAATTGAACTCAATATTCCAATTTTTATTTTTCAATTTAAAAATTGAACTGATAAATTCCACGGACCCCTTGCCATTAAAGATTCAATTTTTTATCTGCAATAAGCAATAAGATTCTGCGATTACGTGCTGCTGGCAAGAAGTCGATGTTGTTCAACCAATCAACGGAGGAGACGTCGGACAGGGTGGAGCTGCTGTTGAGACGTTTGCGCTGGAGCAGCCGATCTTTATGTTTCTATGTTTACGCTATCCCTGTCATAAAATCCATTTGCCAGGCTTTTCAAAGGTAACTACGCTCACAAATCAGTTAAAGACTGACATTTTACCACGATACAGACGCACACTACAGCAGGTAAAATTATGTGACATTTTGGGTGGACAATGTACGTAAACATGTGTAACGTTATTGACATTATCTAGTTGCCTATGGCAAGCTATCAGCTGACAGATGTCAACGTACCTAGCTTTTGAGGCTAGTCAGCTAGGTGAGCTAAGGGCTAAGAAGTGTTTATCGAGGATAGTCTGATTTGTTTTGTGAACCACCTCAGCTATCCAGTTAGAAAGTTGGCCAACTCATCTTGACTATAATAATTTATCAACCTCAAAACGGTATTTACTTTCATCTTCTAGAACTATTATTCGTAAGGTGGAGTGTCCTTACAAACGCAAGGTGTTGGCAGTATTTTATTATAAGTCAGGCTAAATGGCTAGCAGTTAACGAGCTCGAAGCTAGTTGACAGCAATCATTGAATTATAGAAGATCGGTGACAGCGTGGGTTCCGTCATCTGGGGGACTTATTCAGTCAAGATTTTTTTCTTTCCACGATCCTGATACATTTTGTATTTGGATAACTCCGAGGAAAATGAAGAAATTTTTTGATTCACGTCGGGACATGATTAGTTCCGGGCCTGCCTTTGGAGTCACTGGAGGGGGCTCTGGTTCCGGCGGTGGTGGTAGTTTCATCGGACGGGTCTTCACTGTGGGACGATTTCAAGTGACCGTCGAGGAAGTTGTCGCAGAAGGTAAATTATGGAAGTTATCTTAAACAGTTTAAACACGTTATACCAACTCCTCACAATATCATTCATACAAAATACAATAAAGAGACATAGCTATAATTACACCAGCTTGCCTTTCTAAATTTGGGTGGACCAGCTATTGCATAAAAATATATATAGCTTGCATATTACCACTCTAAATTATTAATGTTTCATTAGATATTGACATCTACTTGTATTAGTTTTGACTACACCAGGCATCTTTTTACAGGTTCTTTAAAAGTATCTTTATCTCTTCCTACTGGAGTAAAAAAAAAAAAAAACATTTAAAAGCAGATTCACAAGTAATGTAGAGATTATACATTTAAGAATTTTCAGTATACAGTGACTGTATGCTTCCCCTTAAAGCAGGTAGTAAAGTTGTGTTTGAATGCTCAGTCATATCTGGTTATTTACAAAATGAGTAACAAATAATAATTGTAAATTTCATCAAGACAGATTACCACGACTATTGGCTCAAGGGAAAAAAATTGAAGGAAGTACAGCCACTGAATGCCTAAATTAAAGATACATAGTTAATTTATCTTAATTAAAATGTATTTAAACTAGAATATGGTTAAATTAGTTTGATCTTAGAGCGCTTTACCTCTAAAATAGTTTATCGTGCTCTGCTTGCTAGTCCCTAGTCCCTGCTAGTCCCTGATACTAAATAATGAATGAAAAAGTCTGATTAATTTATCAGAGGTAGAGATGACTGTGTGGTGGATATATGAAATGGTTGAAAGTAATCATCATGATTATTGCTGCTGCTGTTATTGAAAATAATATATCGTCGCTGCCACGTACTGTATCTCCAAACATTTTTTTTTCAGGAGCATGAAAAAAAGTTTTTTCTCAAAAACTACCTTATAAAGGAAACCCGAAACTGTTTAAATAGACACATTTAGGATCCAAAATAAAACTATGTTGACACGTTTATCAATAAATTATTTTAAACGGACTTACGTGTTTTGTTGTGGGCGAGTGTATGGACATACGTGTTTTTTTTTTTTTTACTATGCGCTCTAATGACATGACATTTACGATCTTCCAGTCTCATTTTTATGTCCCACTAAACTTACTTGCAGGTTATTCTACATTTTCAGTTAGCACCTTATGCTAACAAAAGCTTTTGGTTGGCATTTTATATTGAAATCAGGATCATTATCATTCATGACCAAATAGTAATTAAATGTTGACGTGCACACATCAGTTTGACTCGGTTCAGGGAAATCACGGACCATAATTTTTATCTTTGGCTTAAATAAAATCATCTAGCCAATCCATAATTACTCTTCTGGACTCTTGGCTCATTCATCCGTGAGCTATGAAGCTCCCTTGTATCTTCACCACCGGCTGTCGGCGATGTCCTCTAGAAGCCCCAGCCTGCCGTCCAAGCCTGGTCATTTTCAGTCAGCCAGAGTACTTAATGTCCTCTCACTGCTCACAGCTTATCAGGCCGAGTTATGTGAGGACTTTGCGCAGACACAGGACCCGGTGACGTGGGAGGAGATACCAGTTATCACTGACTTGTAGCTTCGCGTCCAGTGCTGTAGCAGTCCGGACCACGGGGAAAGCGCTGGGAGTCTACAGGAACAAGTGCGGTGGTTCACCCTCGCCAGCGGTCCAGGCCACGGGGAAAGCACTGGTAAACATGGCTCTACAGGAACGACTGCGGTGACTAAACCTCGCCAGCCTGTCAGACAGGGAGAAGGACGACATCCTGGACGTGCCCATTGTCATGTCCATTGTCCTGGAGGGGATCTTTGGCTTGGCACTCGCCTCCATGCAGCGGTGGTGTGAGACCAAAAAGAAGGAGGATGAAGCACTTCAACTTTGTCTTCTGAGAAAATCCCCAACTCCTCCTCAACTGGTGCGGCGTGAGGGCCTTCCCAGCTCCACTGGTTTGGCGTTCCAGCCAAACCGCATCCAGGGCCCTCAGGGCCCCCCCCCGAATGCCTTCACCTCCCGGCTGCCACGAGCCATGCCAGAGCAAGACAGGATGGGAGGACATTCAGTTTTTTGACATTTTTCAACATTGCCACCCTTCCACCAGTGTCTCCGTTCTTTCTCAGGCGCTTCGTGCAACAGAACGACTGGTTCACATCTGTCGATCTGAAAGATGCGTATTTCCATATTCTGATCTATCCCCCCCACAGAAAGTATCTACAGTTTGCTTTCCAGGGGATCTGTTGCAAATACCGCGTACTCCCTTTTGGTTTGTCGTTGATCCCGGGGGTGTTCGTGCAGTGTACGGAAGCGGCTATTGCTCCACTGTCTCCACACTCCACACGGCGTTGTTCTCACAGAGAGGAAATGACTGCATCTCCAGAGGATCAGTCTGCGTGCCAACATGTGCAATTGACGTGAGCGCAATCCCCCCTGACGATTGATGTATGCCATCATTGTCGTATTGTCCGTCCTCACTAGGATGTGATGACCCATCAGGGACAGAAGGAAACATTTCAGGAAGGGGAAGACTGCTGAAAGCTTCAGGAAATTTTTGCGAGATCGTTGGAGGTCCACACTCCAACTGCCCCTCACAGTCTGCCCCTCGTAAACACCGCCCCAGCCTGTCAGGCTGGCATCCGTGGTGACCACTTTCCTGGACAGGACAGTGCCTATAGGAACCCCCTGTGTCAGAAAAGACGGGGCTTGCCAGTGACGCAACGCCCTGGCACGCTCGGGCGTGACGCGCGGGGTCCAGTCTGCATGCGGCTACCCAGAACTGGAACTCCCTCATGTGGAGGTGGCCCAGATGGACTAAGAGGATGGAACATGCCATCAGCCCAAGTAACAGAAGACACAAACTGAATCAAACAGATTTGCCCAGACGAAAGCGCGAGGCATAACCTGAAAACCTCGACTCACTCCGCTGAGAGACGTGCTGTGAATGTCACCGAGTCCAGGGACAGTCCCAGAAAAAGCACGTCTTAGGCAGGAGACTGCGTGCTCTTTTATCGTGATTCCTCAGCATTCTCATTTATCACGAAACCCACTGTACAAAGCACTCGAGCTTCTTCTACCAGGTCTTTGTATGACTGTAAGTAGAGAGTGTTTGAGGAATGGTGTTCTCGTAATGGCCACATCCCTTCCCAGTGTTTTGTCATTCATGCAGGACCTTAATTACAGGCGGAGACCCTTTTCCACAATTAAGGTGTACTTGGCGGCTATTGCTGTCTGTCACTGTCACGTCAGGTTCGGCGGGCAAAGGTGAGCCAGCATCTGCTAATCTGCTGTTTTATGCAAGGAGCTCGTTGTTTTCTCTCTGTGTCCAGATTGCTGATTCCTCTGTGGGACCTGGCAGTGGTTCTGGAGTAAGTTAAAGGCCCGCCGTTTGAGCCACTGAAATTTGTGTCCCTCAAGACTGTGTTGTTACTGGCTTTGGCTTTGGCAGAGCGGGTTGGTGACATTCATGCGTTGTCGGTGCACCTGTCATGCAGTCAGGTTTTCTCAAGGGACATGAGGATGATCTTGAGGCCCAACCCGACTTTTGTACCTAAGGTGGTGGGTTCATGTTCTCCCATTGACTTTGCAGTTTTTACTGCTTCACCGGAGGGGCAGCTGTCACACGCACTTTGTCCATTTTGTGCGGTGTGAACTAATATAGATTATGACAGGAGGCTTCAGGAAGAGCGATCAGCTGTTTGTCTCTTGGGCTGGTCCTCATAAGGGTAAACTCTTTACGAAGCATCTCACTGGGTGGTTGAGGTGATTGCTTTGGCCTACACGAGTCAGGGTTTGCAGCCACTCGAGGCACTGCAAGCTCATTCAACCCCGGGGCTTAGCCTCATCCTGGGCCTTGTTCAAGGGGGTGTGCCTTCAGAACATTTGTGCTGCAGCGAGTTGGTCCTCGCTACTCACCATCATCCGGTTTTATATGCTGGACGTTTCCTCACCGTGCATGGCACGTGTTGGACGTTTCCGCTCTGTGCATGGCACTTGCCTCCCCACTCTCACATGTGCCTGGATAAAGGACTTTCTAACCAACCGGCCCCAGACTGTGAGACTCTCCTCCATCCGCACACTGAGCACCGGTTCTCCACAGGGCTGTGTGCTGAGTTCCCTCCTCTACTGCTTCTACACCCATGACTGCAGTCCGGCCCACAACAACAACCTCATTGTCAAGTTTGCTGATGACACTACAGTGGTCGGACTCATCTCAAAGGGAGATGAAGCAGCCTACAGAGAGGAGGTCTTGAAGCTGGCATCCTGGTGTTCAGAGAACAACCTGGCTCTGAACACCAAGAAAACCAAGGAGATCATTTTCGACTTCAGGAGGCACAGCACCGACTTAACCCCCCTCTACATCAACGGCGAGTGCGTGGAGAGAGTCCACACTTTCCGGTTTCTTGTTATCCTCATCACCGCTGACATCTCCTGGACAGAGAACATTACAGCAGATATCAAGAAGGCTCAGCAGCGGCTGCACTTCCTGAGGGTGCTCAGGAAGCACAACCTGGACTCCATCCTGCTGCTGACCTTCTACCGCTCGTCCATTGAGAGTCTGCTGACGTACTGCATCACAGTATGGTACGGCAGCTGCACCATGGCTGACAGAGAGAGGGTGGTAAAGGCGGCACAGAAGATCATTTCCTGCCCCCTCCCCTCCCTAATGGACATTTACACCTCCTGCTGCCTCAGCAGAGCAAAAAGCATCACCAAGGACAGCTCCCACCCTGGCTTTGATCTGTTTGACCTGTTGCCCTCAGGAAGGCGCTACAGGCACATCAGAACAAAGACCAACAGATTTAGAGACAGTTTTTCCCCCAAGGCCATAACCGTACTGAACTCTCACATGCAATGAGCCCCACAGTCTATTCTCCTGACCCCCCGGACTGCCTTCTGTCCACTCACTGTGCAATATCTTTATACTGTGCAATATCCATTAATGTGCAATAACCCATGTTTCCTTGAATTGTGTATATATTTTTGACATATCTGCACTAAACCTATTTAATTTAATTTTATTTTATTCTATGTTGTATATATTGTTTATATTTACACACGTTTGCACTGAAGAAGGAGTTGCTTTTTATCTCGTTGTACATGTAAAAAGGTGTATGATGACAATAAAAGGCATTCTATTCTATTTTGCTGCCCTGATTAAGTTGGGATTTACTTGTAGGTTGGAGGATGCGAGATAAGCTTGTCTGGCAATTCGGGAGCTACAACAACCGAGACAACAGGCGAAATATTATGAATTAGAACTTATTTATTATTATTATTATTTACATAACCCTGGTTCTTCGACTAATATGAGTGAGATGTCTCACCAGACAACCCTTCTTGCTTGGGCAAGTGAGAAGAGGTGCTTATCTTGAATGAGGTGGTGCCGTCTGCGTGTGGTATTTATGGCAGGTGGCACTGCCTGACGCAGATGGAAACGTTTACCAGCCAATCAGGATTGGCATAATGAGATTAACCCCGGGTTTCCACGGGATGCGGTGCGTCCCCGTCTGTCTGTCCGTCCTGATTTCTGCCGTCAGGAGGCAGCAGTTATTTGTAGTTGTACTTACGGTTATTTGTGTCTTGAGTCTACTTGAATTGTAAAGCACTGCTAAATGTTTAAGATAGCTAATCCTTCTCATTTCTTTTACGCATCTCAGAATATACGCAGGGATTTCACCTTCCTGAACTCTTACACCTGAGCACCAACTACTGCAGAATATTGCATTTTTTTGTGCTTTGTTTTTGATACATTCAGAATTCAGTACATTACATCTGTGAAATTGTGATTTATGATGCAAATCTATTTTTCATTAGAATTAAGAAATTACATTTTCTTCTAAACAAAACCCAACAGTTATAGTTTCAAAGCTAATATTCATCAAATTATTTCCAGACTTGTCACTGTAGCTCTCCTTGACTGGAGCAATAACATTCCTGTAAAATGGAGAACAAATCAGTTTTAATGAAATGATTTGTCTTGTTACAGTTATTAAATAATGACAATACACAATTGCTTTCACTACCTTGAAATAATCCTTTATTTGTCCCGCAATTTGGGTAAATTTGCAGTATTCCAGCAGCAGACTGTGTGCAGTTGTGTACTTTATTATACATTTAATGTTATAATAGTCATTCAATATATAAATAGGCAATATCTCTGTGTTAGCATCACTGTAACTAAAGTTAGAATTTAAAATTCTGCCAACAATGCTGTTTCACACTGATTCACACTGTACAACTTCCAGGCATATTAGTCATATACTTTGCCTCCTTTTATCTGTAATAGTGTCTTAATTTTATTTTAAACCACGGTACAATTCCATTAACTATCTGTAATTAGTTAGCTGGATTAGGCATCTCAACAGGTTCAGTGTACTGCCAAGGGACGTTTGTTTGTATAACTTATAGTGTCTTATGTCATAATGTGGTCAGTTACAGTAAATAATATATTGACAAGTACTGACGCCACATATAGACCTAAGGTCAAATATGACAGTGGAATGATGATGTGTGAAAATGTGCTTTACATTTGAATTTATTATGTCGTGATTTTTTTTCCAATCAAAATTAATTTACAGGAGGTTTTGCCATAGTCTTTTTGGTTCGAACTCATCAAGGTCAACGATGTGCATTAAAACGGATGTATGTCAACAATGAACATGATTTGCAAGTCTGCAAACTTGAGATACAGATTATGGTAAGCAAAATGAACACCTACATTTTTATCAACATTATAGTTTTCACGCTCTGATCTCAGAGTAACATAGACCTTAAAATGTGTGCAAATACCTCACTGGTGCAAAGGTGTTAGGTATCTCTTCTTAGTTTGAGAAAAGTCTATGAAAGATAATGGAAAATATCCTGATATCGTGTTCACGATGAATTGTCTTTTTTTTTTTTTTAATAGAGGGACCTAGCATGCAACAAAAACATAGTTGGTTTCCTGGATTCCAGTATGACAACAGTTGGAAATGGTGATGTGTGGGAAGTTTTAATCTTAATGGACTTTTGTCGAGGTAAATCAGCCTTCTCCCCAAACCTTTCCTTAGTGTCGTATTGCATTCAGCTTCACACTGCATCCTCCTCTGTGTAAAGGCAAATGTTCAATTTCTTGCTGTAGAGATCAATAAATCTTCTGAGTAAATGCAGAGTGCAGCTATTTATAGAAAGTATCATTTTGTACTGACTAGGAAAAAAAAGATAATGATCATGATATTTCAAAGCAGTTAGAATTTGGATGATGTACGATATTGATAATGGTAATGATCATCTTAGACCAGCTGGTATTTCATACACTGTTTTGAGTTTTTTTATTTTATATAGGCGGGCCAGTGGTGAACCTTATGAACCAGAGATTACAGATAGGCTTCACAGAAGCCGAAGTGTTGCACATATTTTGTGACACTTGCGAGGCAGTTTCTCATCTCCACCAGTGTAAGACTCCAGTCATTCATCGAGATCTCAAGGCAAGTTTGTTTAATTTCCCAACATGCGCATAAGTGCGTACAAAAGTGAGGGTAATTAATGTTCATTCAGATCCTGTTTACAGGTCTTACTTCATCTTCTTCATATAGGTGGAAAATATTCTTTTGCATGACCGAGGACACTATGTTCTTTGTGATTTCGGAAGTGCTACTAATCGCTTCCGGAACCCTCAGACAGACGGTGTACCAGTCGTTGAGGAGGAAATCAAAAAGTGAGTTTTCTGACCACTTTAAAATGATCTCTTTTGCTCCTAATGAGATCCTGCTCATCACTGTTATGAAACTAGGTACACTACTCTGTCATACCGTGCACCAGAGATGGTCAACCTCTACAGTGGAAAGATCATAACAACAAAGGCAGATATTTGGGTGAGAAGAGCTATTTTTCTTTCCATAGTCACTCAAATTAAAATTCCTGTATCATCATAGTGATTGACTATGTTTAAGTCACATTTACCTGGAGTGTCCTCTCTGTACAGGCCATGGGCTGTCTCCTCTATAAACTCTGCTTCTTCACACTTCCTTTTGGGGAAAGCCAAGTGGCGATCTGTGACGGAAGTTTCACTATTCCAGACAACTCCCGCTATTCTCAGGACATGCACTGTCTCATCAGTGAGTCTATAGGTGTTTTTAGGCATAAAATTTCTGTGACTAATATATCTCCTAAATAGTATTGCTGCTTTGATTCCTTAGGATACATGCTTGAACCTGATCCAGAAAAAAGACCAGACATCTACCAAATATCTTACTTTGCATTCAGAATGGCTCGAAGACAATGTCCAGTTCCAAATTTGCATGTAAGTTAGCATGGATCAGGGGGATGGCAGACGTATATGATCGAGATGGGCTGTTGGTGATGGCTTCTACTATAAGTGATTTTTTTCTCAATGCATATAAAATGTGAAGAAATCTTTGGAAATGCTCCATTATTTTTCACAATACCTCACAAGAAATGTAAACGTTTTCTTGGAAAGATCTTTTTACTCTTTTAGAATTCACATATTCCTACCAAACTTCCTGACCCCATCAAAACCAGTGAAGCAGTGGCCAAAAAGAGTCAAATCAAAGCCAGGTGCCTGAACAGCAATGCATTTGAGTGTTTTTGCAGAAAACTACATTACTAATCAGCTCTTTCTTTTCCTTCCAACAGGCTCACAGATCCTATCCCTACCACAGAAACCTCAATTGCACCTCGACAAAGACCCAAGGCTGGCCAGGCCCAGCCCCAGCCCCAGCCAATATCAGGCATTCTTCCTATCCAGCCTGCTCTCACCCCTCGCAAAAGACCCAATAGTGCTGCTGGAGCATTGCAGAACACAGGTATAACTACTTCTGGTTTGATGTATTGTGTATTGGCTGTACATTTATGCCCAAAATTAGTCTGGTCATTTTAAACTCTTAGTTTCTGTAATGTTGATGATTCTTAGATCTGAAGCATCTTTTGATAACGGTGACTGATGTGTGATACAATGATCATAATAATTGTGCAAAGTGATAAACCTAAAATTCTACACAAAAAATGTCATTTTCTGACAAGAACTTTTACAGTTTATAAGTAATTGCATTAGGTTTGCACAGTATTACTTTGACTTACAAGTTTTTTCAGGTTTTGAAAGACTTTTCAAAGTCAACTTTATTTGTTAGATATGCTATACATGCACGACATACAGCATAACTTTAGGTTATTTACATAACCCCAGTTCTCTGATGAAATATGAGTGAGATGTCTCAGTATGCACGCCTCTCGTCAGCCCTTAAAAGCATTAATCTCATTACACCAATTTGATTGACTCGTGAACGTATCCGTCCACCATGGGCGGTACCACCTGCCATAAATACCACCCACGGACGTAACCACCTTATTCAGGATAAGCACCTCTTCTCACTCGCCCAGGCAGGAAGGGGTGTCTGGTGAGACATCTTACTTGTATTACTTCAGAGAACCGGGGTTATGTAAATAACCTAAAGTTCATTTTCATAATATTTTGCTCAATGTCTCACTATGGGAAATCGTAGCTCCCGTAGTGCCAGTCATGCTTATCAGGCGTCCATCAACCAGTGGGTAAAACCCCAGACAACATCAAGGCAACAAGACCACCCGTGCAATGCACGAAGCGGAAACATCCAGCCTATAAAACCGGATGAAAGTGAGTGGCGAGGACTAACTTGCTACAACACAGATGTCCTCAATACACACGCCCCTGAACAGGGCCCATGACACAGTAACACCCCGGGTTGAGTGTGCCCGCAGTCCCTCAGGCGGTTGCAAACCCTGACTGGTATAAGCCAAAGCAATTGCCTCCACCACCCAGTGGTAAAGGCATTGCTTCGTAACAGGTTTACTCCTGTGAGGACTGGCCCAGGAGACGAACAGCTGATCTCTCTTTCTGAAGCTCCCAGTCCTCTCCACATAAGTGCACACCGCACACACGGGGCACAGCAGCTGAGCGTGCTGCTCCAACAGAGCAATGGGGGAGCATGAACCCATCACCTTAGGCACAAAAGCCGGGTTGGGTTTCAAGCTCATCTGCTTGTCCCCCAAGATAAACTGAGTGCACAACGGGTGCACCGACAGCGCGTGAATGTCATTGACGCACTTTGCCGAAGCTAAAGCCAGCAGCAAAGCAGCTTTAGGGGACACAAACTTCAGAGCCACTGCCCCCTGCAGTGGCTCAAACGGCAAGCCCCTCCAGAACCACAGCCAGGTCCCACGGAGGGACCAGCAGTCTGGACACTGGGAGAAGCCTGTGCGCGCCCCTTCATGATGCGGCAGACCAGCGGATGCTGACTCGCAGATCGTCTGTTGAACCCGATGTGACAGGCAGCGATGACTGCTAAGCAGACCTTAATTGTAGAAAAAGCCTTCCGCTTGTCAATTAGGTCCTGCAGAAATGACAAAATCATCCCCACCAAGCACTGGAAAGGGATTTCATCATTGCGTGAACTCCATTCCTCGAACGCTCTCCACTTACAGTCATACGAAGACCTGGTGGAAGATGCCTGGGCATTCTGTATGGTGAAAATCACTCGTGGTGATAGCTCCCTGGCTGAAAGAATCAGCCGCTCAGGGGCCAGGCCCACAGCAGTAGGCGTTCTGGGTGCGGGTGGAGGACTGCTCCCCCTGCCTGCGACAGCAGGTCCCTGCACAGCGGGAGCTGCCAGGGCTGAGCTCGCAGCAGCTGATAAATCACCGCCAGCCAGTGCGGAGCAATTAGTATCTGCGAGTGACCGTATTCCCTCACTCTAGAACAGGCATGGGCAAACTACGGCCCGCGGGCCACATGCGGCCCGTTGAGATGTTTAATCCGGCCCGTCGGACTTGGAAGAAATGATATTAAACCTTGTTTTTTTAAACCTTGTTTTTTTTTTCTCTCCCTGCAATTTTCGCGTTTGCCCACTAGGTGGTGCGCTCTAGCTACTTTGACCTTAGGTGCGGCGTATTACTCCATGTCTGCGCCTTACTCTTTGACCCAGCCCTTTTGTAAAGATAAGCAGACCTAAGAAATGGAAAGTGAACAGAGAATGTTGAGTATTTAATAAGGAGTGGACAACCAAATATTTTTTCAATGAATAGCGATCAACTGCTGTATGCCTGATATGCAATGAGACTGTAGCATTTTTAAGTATAATCTCAGTATAATCTCAGCCGTCACTTTGCCACAAAGCACAGTAATTATGCTAGCAAGTAGTCAACGGAAGAACGGGAAGCTACTGCTCTGCATGGTTCCCACTGAAACTAAATGTAAGTTTCTCCATTGTGTAAAAATGTGTTTGAAAAATGATTTGTTCAATAAGCCTTACGTGTTACACGTCATTTCTGTTAATGGGTGCACATAAGTGGTGCGCAGGTGCACATACGTTTTCAAAATAAACAATATGCACCAGATCAAATATAACGCGCTCTGCATACTGGCGTATCATGACTCTGTTGTGTCCTTTCGCTGGTTGTTGTTGAATTTTGGCACTGGGAAGGCACATTTAATACAAGGAGACCCAGCTGACATTTTAACGTTGGTTCACTGTTGAATCAACCTTCAGTGCCAGTGTTGAATAACTGTTGATTTTAATTTTAAATTTGCAAATCTAAACGTTGAAATAGCCACGTCTTTCCAATGTTATGTTTCTCAGCATAGCGATTTTGCCAAAGTTTAATCAATATATGAAGAAAACCATGATCAATTTCAAAGTATTGTTTGGATGTTGAAACATTAATTATTCAACTTATATATTTTAAATGAAAATTGGTTTATAAATAATATATCTTTACAACTCAAAAATTGTTTGAAAATGGTTATATGTTGGTGAGCTAACAACATGACTTCAACCATTTGGTGCTCAATGTTGTTTTGATGTTGAATCAAGGTATTCTCACAAACATACGTAATTTTAACAACATTTAAACGTTTAATGTTGGTCGAATGCCAGCTGGAGAAAGACAAGTGCATCTGCATCTTCTTGGCTGTTTTTGAAATAGACAGTCAGGAAGAGAGTAATGATGATGATATCCTGAAAGATAACAGAACTTTCAGCGCTTTTAAATAGTAACTGTTAGTAATAAAAAAAGCTGTATTTTCAGTGCTTTAAGAGTCATTTCACTAAAGAGCTAAATACCGTGGGGCTTCAAAAACAGATATTTTGTTGTAGTGCTTTTGTTCATTTTCAATTGATATTAAAGCACGTTTTCTACATTTCCCATGATATTCAAAGTTAGATCTCTCTGTGTGCAACTGGACTGTAAGGTTTCCTTGAAGACCTTTTGCCTTCTCCTTCCTATGAGGTGGGATACCAAAACACTCCATCTGCTCCTGGCCCAGCCCCTCTGTCAAATTTTAGAACCCTTTGTGGCCCGTGAGACAAAAAGGTTGCCCACACCTGCTCTAGACAGAGTGGGAGGAATTAGGGCCAGGGGAGGGAACGCAAACACTAGCTCGTGCATCACGGGTTGTCGGTCGAGGTGAACAGATCCACTAAGGCTTGTCCGTAACAAGCCCAAACCGGTTCTACAACCGCTGGATGTAGAGCCCACTCCCCATACACCGGGGTGCCCCTGGAGAGCATGTCCGCTCCCAGGTTTAAATGGCCTGGTTTATGCGTCGCCCTGAGAGAGAGGAGACGACCTCAGCTCCATAGGATCAGCATGTACAATCGGCGGGACCTTAGCCCACCCCCCCCCCCCCCCCAATGTCGTGGTGTTGTCGGACGTGATGACCCTCCAGGAAAGGGAGAAAGTGTTTAGGGAGAGAAACACCGCTGAGAGCTCCAGAAAATGTATTTGAGAGCCCTGGAGATTTACGTCCCAGCTGCCTCTCAGTTTGTCCTTCGTAAACACCACCTCAGCCCATCATGCTGGTGTCCGTGGTGATCACCTTTCTGGACAGGACGGTGCCAATAGACACTCCTTGCATCAGAAAGGATGGAACTCGCCAGTGGCGCAGCGCCCTGGCACACTCGGGCGTGACCAGTACCAGCTTTGCAGCCCCGGCCGGCGTGACGACCATATTGTCTTCCTCGGAGATAAGGGGATCGGTGCCAATGTCTGCATCATCACCGTAGTCCAGGTCCAGGATGTCGACCTCAGGAGGGGGGCCCATCAGGTCGAGCTGGGAACCCCAGCTAGCGATAACCGCTGGGGCCGCTGCATCTCCCCACTCCTTTCCCTCCTCGACGCCCGTGCTGGGGGCGATGAGGCAAGGATCAGCCCCAGACAGGCTGACTTGGCATGTTAGCCGTCTGCGGAGACTCATAGTGAACACCATGCAGTGGCAACACGAGCTGGGAATCTTGACCGCCTGACAAGCATGTTCCAGCCCCAGGCAGTTCCAGCAGACCTGGTGTGGATCTCTGCTAAAAATCAGGTTTCAATTCAATTCAATTCAATTCAATTTTATTTATATAGCACCTTTTACAATAAAATTGTCTCTAAGTGCTTTACAGAGGTAGAAACCCAGAGCCTGAACCCCCAGGTAAGCACAGTGGCAGGGAAAAACTCCCTTTTAACAGGAAGAAACCTTGAGCAGGACCAGGCTTACAAGGGGGAACCATCCTGCTGAAAGTTGGCTGGGTAAAGGAGGAATAAAAGAGGGAGACAGGACAGAGAGAATAAAGAGAGAGAGAGGGAGAACAGATACAATCATAAAACCAAAGAAATACAGACAAAATACAATCATAGAAATACAAATATATCAGACATATATACACATAATACAGCATAGCAGGTTGTTATAAAGAGATGAACAGTATAGGCAGGTGCCGACAGCGGACCCTGAGTTTGCCATAGGCCAAAGTCCGTACAGCACGAAGGCCTGGAGACGGAAAACCTGCAAAGAGAGAGAGAGAGAGAGAGAAGGGGGGGAGACACACAGAACGACAAGGAAGACTGGACCCAGATAATCCCGGTGAAAATAAAAGGAGGAGAAAGAAGAAGAAAAGGAGGAGAGGACGTGAGGGAGTGGTTGGTGTTGAGGAAGTGGGGAACTGCTCAGTGGATCATGTGTTTGTCCCCAGCAGCGTAGGCCTATAGCAGCATAGCTGTGCTAAAAATTGAAGAATAAGAGTCTGATGAGCCTATTCTAGCTATAACTGTGAAAACTGACTAAACTAGATCTGTCAGCCCTACACACTTGGTTTGAGGCTAGCTATATGCTTTAGTGAACAGAAAGGTTTTAAGTTTGATCTTAAAGGCAGACGTGGTGTCTGCCTCTTGGACCCGGGTTGGTAACTGGTTCCACAGTAAAGCTGCCCGATAGCTAAAAGCTCGTCCTCCCAGTCTGCTTTGATGAATTCTAGGAACTACAAGTAAACCTGCACTCTGTGATCTGAGTGTTCTTTTAGGTATATACGGAACTATGAGATCCTGCAGGTATGATGGAGATAGTCCATTTAGAGCTTTATATGTTAGAAGGAGAATCTTAAAGTCTATTCTGAATTTCACTGGAAGCCAGTGAAGAGAAGCTAAAACTGGAGAGATATGCTCCCTGGTGCTGATTCCTGTCAGAACTCTGGCTGCAGCATTCTGTATCAGCTGCAGGTTTTTAATGGAATAATTTGGACACCCTGACAGTAATGAGTTGCAGTAGTCCAGTCTAGAGGTAACAAAAGCGTGGACCAGTTTTTCAGCATCACTCTGTGACAGGATGCTCCTGATCTTGGCAATATTACAGAGGTGAAAGAAAGCGGTCCTAGAAACCTGTTTAATATGAGGGAGAAATGACATGTCCTGGTCAAAGATAACTCCCAGGTTCCTTGCAGCCGTACTGGAGGACAAAGTAATGCCATCCAAGGAGAGAATGCTATCTGATAATCTAGTCCTCAGATGTTTAGCTCCAAGAACAATGACTTCAGTTTTGTCTGAGTTTAAAAGAAGGAAATTGGAGGTCATCCAGTCTGGCTAATGGCTCTGTTTCATCAGATTTCATGGATAGATACAACTGCGTATCGTCGGCATAGCAATGAAAATTTATGCCGTGTTTCTGAATTATATTCCCTAGAGGGAGCATGTAAAGAGTGAACAGGATTGGCCCAAGCACTGAACCCTGTGGAACACCATGATGAACCTTTGTACACTCAGAGGAAACATCATTAACATGAACAAAATGAAATCGATCTGATAGATAAGATTTAAACCAGTCTAGAGCTGTCCTGTGATCCTAATCTCATGTTGTAGCCTTTTGTACAAAATGCTGACTATACAGTGTCAAAGGAAGTGGCACTGAGGTCCAGTAAAACTGCACGAAATAAGTCCAATGGTCTGATGCCATGAGGAGGTCATTAGTGACTTTAACCAGTGCTGTTTCTGTGCTGTGATGAGCCTGAAAACCAGACTGGAAAACACTTCAAATAGACTATTCCTGTTTAGGTGATCGGTGCCATTGACTGACAACCAGCCTCTCAAGTATCTTAGAGATGAATGGAGGTTGGATATCGGTTCATAATTTGCTAAGACGTCAATAAGTGAAGGTTTTTAAGCAAAGGTCTGATAACAGCAGTTTTAAAATGCCTGAGGTACATAACCTGCTGTCAAAGATAAGTTGATTCGATCTAATACTGACGCCCCAATTAGAGGAAAGACATCCTTGAAAAGTTTAGTTGGGATGGGGGTCCAGGAGACATGTGGTTGCTTTAGATCCATTAATGCTGGAGGTCAGCTCAGAGATCTATGGGCAGAAGCGTCCAGAGGGATCAGACTAGATGGAGTTAAGCACAAGGGCAGCTCATCAGTTTTCATGGAGCCACCTTTGATCGATCTTTTCTCTAATGTTAGTGATTTTATTGGTGAAGAAACTCATAAAGCCCTACTGCTAAGAGCTGCAGGAATAGAAGGCTCAACCGAAAGCCAGACTTTGTCAACCTGGGTATGGTGTTAAACAGAAAACGGGTTGTTCTTTATTTGCATCTATTAATGAAGTGTTGTTCTGGTTTCTACGGAGGGCCTTTTTATATGTTAGTAAGCTGTCTTTCCAGGCTTTGGGAATCAGCTGATCTGGCTGAATACCACTCCTCTCCATCCGTCTTGATGCCTGCTTAAGGTTTCAGAGCAACAGGTGCGAGGCCTGTGAGTCTCCGCCCCTGGTGGGAATCCTTTGTAAGCCTTCCTCTCTTGTGTATGTCTGGGCGACAGAGATGAAGGTGAAAAAGGGTAGTTGGTGTGCTAACTGCGCATGTGTGAAGTTAGCCAAAATGCTAGCTCACATGTGGTCAAACAGCCGTGGTGGGACGTGGAGCAAACTAGCGTTTTGCCAAGCCGTGGAGTGGCAAGGAGAGTGCAAGACTCTAAAACACACTAGGGCGTAATATAGGCGACCAGGCAAGATAGCATCCGCTTCTAATTGCCAAAGCTCTGTCTGCAGTCAGTTGCTTTAAATCTTGTGCCAAGTGACGCCCAGAAAAGCTGATGGAGTGAGAAGAAGTGTCTGAATGAGGTGGTGACGTACAGATACGGTCACCAGCCAATCAAATTGGTGTAATGAGATTAATGTTTCTGAGGGCTGACGAGAGGCGTGCATCCCATAGTGAGACATCGAGGAAAATATTACGAAAGAGAACTGAAATTACAGTCCTCTCGGACCCACGGTGCAGCAAAGAATAAATAAATAAAACTACTATAACTAAACTGCTCTAACTAAACTAAATTTAAAAAAAAAAACAATATATAAACATTATAAACAGTTGTAAGGTGTCTACAGTAATGAGGTATGAACAATAATAATAGTGCAAATGAGCAGGGCAGGGCAAATGAGCAGTAAAGTGAATTGTGCAGTCCAGAGATGTGCTGCTTGGGCAGAATCTGAGGCCCAGAGTCAGTGGTGGGAGACAGGGAGGGGACGTGGGGGCAGAGCAGGGAGGGAGTTGAGCATCCTGACTGCCTGGTGGAAGAAACTGTCTTTGAGCCTGCTGGTTTTGGCCCGGAGACTCTGCAGTCTCCTCCCCACGGCAGCAGGCTGAAGAGACTGTGAGATGGGTGGGTGGTGCTGTCTTTCTCGGAGATGTCCAAGCGTGAAGAAATAGCAGAATCGAAAGATGGTTTGAGACTTTCAAGTTTTATTCAAAGCTTTGGGCTTAATACAACTCCCAGCATGCATGCCGGCAGCTGACCAGTCGAAAGGGCAACAAGCAGGAAAACATTCTTGTTTTTATACACTTTTTCATGGTTTCATGTTTCCTCCCTATGGGAGGAACTTCAGACATCCCATAATAGTTGCATATGCATAATCATTACCTCATAAGCTCAGAAAATACTAGCTGATTGTCTGGATCGGGTTTCACACTTTGTCTTTTTCCACTTCCTCCTTTATCTGCCTGTACCACCTGGTGCCCATCTCTGTGCTTGTTATCCTGTTATCCTCGACCAAGGCCACGCCACAATGCCCTGCCTCTCTTCATCCAGTCTCCAGGCACCAACTCACTCCAGGCCTCACCAGTACATCACATCAAACAATATTAAACAATGGAGTAATACATGAGCAATATGAAAATCCAGTATATAGCATCAAACAATATTAAACAACGGAGTAATACAGTACATAGGCACAAGGAAAATCCATATAGCATCAAACAATATTAAACAATGGAGTAATATATGAGCAATATGAAAATCCCACATTTCCCCCTGTTGGCCTCTGAAGGAGGCCACAAAAACTTAAAGCAAATCATTATCATCTTCAAAGTCATTTAGGCTGAGCTGATGGAAGCAAAGGCACAACGTCCGAGATTGGCCTGAACCAGCCTTTTTCGATGGTGCGGAAATAAGCCTAATGGTGAGTACTTAATACAAGGTACACAACAACATCCACAAACAAGCACACCTACAAAACTGGCGAGACATTAGGAGAGAGACAATGAGACCTTCCATTGACCAAACACCTTCAAGAACCACTCATCCATTGGGTTATTAGTGATGCCAGAATGTTCTTCTTTCATTTCATTCGCCAGCGTCCGCAATCCTTCCAAAGCACGTGTGACAGAACCATCTGGGGCCGTATTGTTAGGAATGAAGGTGCAGCAGGATTCACCAAACATAACACACACTCCTCCTTTTTCGGCCAGGAGCATGTCTAAGGCCATCCTGTTTTGTACAGCCATTAAGGAAGTAGCAGCCAATTGTTCAGCTAATCCCTCCACTGCGTCCCTGGTCAGATTTGGCAAGTCTTTGACTTATAATGAACATAGTTAATGCATCGACATTTTGTTAGGTGTGACTGGAAATAGGGCTGATATGATAGGCACATTTTCAAAACCTGCAGCAACTTGTCAGCTAATTTAAACTCATCGAACACTTCTCGGATTCCAGTTGAGTCAATGTAGGTTGGGGAATTGTTCACAAATCAAAATGGTCCTTCAAAGATCGCTAGTAATAGTGTGGCGAAGGGTTCAGGTGGAGGAGAAATCAGAAGAGTGATTCATTGAACTTCAACTCTATTGCTCATCATTAACAATGGCACTACCAGCCTTACCCATGCGCAGCTACCTTTGCATTTTTTCCAATCTAAACATAGAGGGTGTGTGCCACAGTACCAATACAAGTCTCTCGCCCTGAGAACCGACGGAGAGGCACGCCCAGGAAGTGCACCATGTGGGGTTAATATTCTCAGCCATGTTCCACTATTTCTTTCGGTAGTTAAACACGTGATAGTTCCTGGGATCAAAGGGCCAGTTTTGGTCTTATTTATAGGAGGATAAATTGCTGCTAAAGTGTAGCAATTACTAGGCACAAGTTCTCAGTTAATTTTATCATGCAGTCGTATCCTCACTTGTCGTCGGGGAAAAGAGGTGTTGGTCCGTCATCAAGTGTGGACGGGCTGTATGCCAAAGCTACCATCCTTCGATACCCAATTTGAAACGCTGCCTGTGTAATCCATTGTAACCAAACATTGTCATTTGTATATCCAGTGCTTAGCCTGATTTATACTTTCTGGATTGAGAGACGCAGTGTAATCTATAAAGGTTACATCAGGATATAGGCTTAATACCTTTCTCCTCAGTATGGTTATCCTGTGATGCACTTGCAGCTCCAATGGCTGAATGGTGATCGGGTTTCATTACAATTTTCTAGAATGTGGAGAGGTCTGTTCCCTGATACATCAACACTAATGAGCAAATGTAGAGTAATGTTATTTGGGACCCGCATTGTGAGACTTATCCTTAATTTAAGAGATAAGGTCAAGGGATTCAACATTGTTTGGGTGGGGGCGTCTCGTTGAATCTTGAAATTATTCCACCATGAACGAGTCGCATATACATTTGTTCCTGACATGTCTGGTTTCAGAATGTGGTCCTGTATAACCCACTACACTTCCTCATGTGGGACACCATTTTTCCAAACCATACGTATAACCTCAGTGCCACACTTTATAATGAACAGTATAATCAAACAAAGGTAAATGTCATATCCTCTCCATGATGCCTCATCTGAACCACAGTCGATAGCTTTGCAAAGGTCAGTGCAAGATGGTGGTCCCTAAGTCATACCCAATTCTAACTCCTCCTACACTTACCACTCATCATTTTGTTTTTCCGGTGTGCCACGCCCTGTGATCTTCTGGTTCTTCTGGTCATGGAAGTTATTTCTGTGAAATCTCGCCCCCATCAACCTAAGTACTTGAAAAGAAGCAAGCATTACAAACAATGGCAATGAAAATGTGCAAGTCAGTAGCAAAGCAATTATATACAATAATACACTTTCAACC
The DNA here is from genome assembly GCA_015343265.1 of Pao palembangensis. Classification (NCBI taxonomy): domain Eukaryota; kingdom Metazoa; phylum Chordata; class Actinopteri; order Tetraodontiformes; family Tetraodontidae; genus Pao; species Pao palembangensis. The sequence continues at coordinate 22,091,214 of CM027081.1, forward strand.
AGGTTGAAAAACTCCATCTTGTCCCTGTTGATGGTTTCATCTCCAACGCCGGGTTGAACTTCCATTTCCTCTTCTTCTGCTGAATTGAGGGCGGATCGCCATCATCCGGCTCCCTAACTTCTGGTGGTCTATCTTGGGACATCCATCCGACATCTTCAGTCGTTGCAGGGAGAGGTTACTAGCACGTCACCTGTTACGCTGCTAGTTTCTGGACGTCGCAGACCCTTTGAAAGTCTCAGCCGAGGGCACTTTTGCACACTGGGACAAGTGGACCACGTGGATCCTTTGTCTTCTAGGCGATCCGCGGTGTTGGTCCTTGCAGTCACACGGGCGCGGTCCTGTCCACCTGTTCAGATCACTTCGCTTGAAGACCTTCAGCAATAGATGTGTCTCAGGCAGGTTTGTCGTTCTCCTGCTGAGGCTGAGACTGCAAAAACAACCGGAGTACCAAATGGTTAAGCCGCCTTAAACATTACCTTTGCATGCTGCTGTTGTCATTGGTCCCACTGCTCCCAAGGCTTTGAAAGGGTCTCCCATGATGGAGTTCAAAAGCATGAAACCTGTTGTTCTTGTTGACTGTCTGTCTGATGCTCATCAAAGCCACGGGAGAGCATCCACCCAGGTCAACTCTGTGTCTTCACTATTTTAGCTAACTTAGTTTTAAGGACTCCATTCATCCGTTTACTTTCCCTTGGGACTGTGGGTGGTACACTGTCCCCAAATACATGTTTGAGTCCCATCACTTCAGTCTCCTGTAAATGTTTGTTCTTAAAGTGGTTCCCGTTGTCTTGACCTAATTTCTTTGGGAACCCCATGTTCTGAATATAATGATTGATTAGTGCTTTTTGCACTGCTAGCGCATCCTCCTTTGAGGTAGGATACGCCTCGGGCCATCCAGAATAAGTGTCTACCATAACCACAGGTATCTCATTCTTGGCCCTGTCTCCTGTCTGTAGTTAATGACGACTTTCTCCTGGTCCTTCCATTTGTGGAAGGTGCCTGGTGAACCTTCACAGTTGGTTTAACATTAAATTGGAGGCAAATGGACAGCCATCCTCAAATTTTGCACTGTGGCTAAGCAATTGTGGGTGCCAGAAATTTGACAAACCTGGCCATGGCATCTATGCCCACATGAGCCGGTCCATGAGCCTCTTCACACATCATCTTGAGAAAACTTTTGGGTACCACGACTTGTCCTTTAGGACCTCTCCAGAGACACGATTTTTTCCATCTTGAGATTTTAATTCTCTCACACACGGCTCCTGCCTGAGTCCATCTTTCCTGTTCTCTCACGTTACTTGAGCCATGCTGCCCCTGTAGTCCCCAATGAGGAGGGTCTTACTCAGCTAACTGTTCTTCTTCTACTGTGCAGGACACCATTATGTGCTCTAATTCAAGTCTGCTGCTCTTGCAGTACCTGATCTGCTGCAGCATTCCCCTTACTATGTACAGTCCCATCACCCTGTGTGCCGCTACTTTTACCACAGCTAATGTTTTTGGTCCTCATATAAGTTGCTGTACACTTCTACCACATCTTTCAGCCTTGGAGGCCCATTGGAGTATGGGTCTTCCAACCGCTCTTTCCCCCTATGCCCCAAGTCTCTATGTACAACAAAGTAACAAAATGCAGAATCTGTATAAACATTACATTCTTCCTTCACATATTGTAACAAGTTTTCTGCAATGCCACCAATTCAGCTCTCTTAAGTGATGGTGACTTACTTCTTGTTTTACCATACTGTGAAGGTGTTGTTGTCATCTCTTTGTACTACCGCAAACCCTGCTTTAATCCTCTGATCTATGGCAAACTTCCATCTATATACAAATCTATTTTCCCTGTCTGGGGTGTGGAGTTTGTGTCTGGTCTTACTTTACTGCCATCCATGCTCCCAACACAATCATGTTCCTGTTGTTCCTCACTCATCCTTCTGCCATATTTACTTTGGTGTTCTGGAAGGCAATGTGTGGTTGTGTTAAGATTTCTAAGGTTTTCCTTTCGCCCTGGTGTAATAGAAATGCAGACGATGCAATGAATGCTGTTACCGCGCTCGGTTTACCACCAACCGATGTTTTTGAACAACCATCAGTCTTCTGAATTAATTTAGCCAATGCCACGATCTTGTGCAGGAGGAGCTTTAGTTCAATCTGGATCCAAAATAACGCCATAATAGCCTAATACATTCCTTCTCGTCGCTGTTGAAAAAGGCACGCTGCCGTCGCCACCTTCTCAGCAAAGCCATCCAAAAAGAATGGAAGGTTGTAGTTACGGCCAATGCAGCCGCGATGTGCCAGAGTGAGTCGTATCGCAATGAAAGCTGTCTTCAGCAGCTGGTCCATTTGAGGATGGCTCGTGGGTTGCCTAAGCCCTCCTCTCTTTCATTATCTGTCTCAAAGGTTCAGCTTGCCTAGCATAGTCTGGGGATAAAGTGCCTTCCAGAGAAATTAATAAGACCAAAAAGGCCATCATTTCTTTCACTGTTTCAGGTTTTTTATGGGTAAGAATGGCCTGACGTTGATTCCTGTGTGAGTTCTGTCCTCTGCCCGAGATCAAATTTCCCAAAAGTGACTGCTGCGCACTACAACTGCAATTTGACTTAATTTCAACCCAATGTTTCCTAAAATTTGAGAATGACAGAGGTTTAAAGGCATGCAGAACGGGAAGTGGCAGCCAGCAAAAGGTCAGCTGAAGATATTGGATCAGAAGGACCCCTCTGGCAGTTGGGGAGGTCTGCAAGAGGTTTTTTAAGACGGTGTTAAAAATACCTGAGTAAGCGAAACCCTTGTGGCAGCAGTGGCATACTGTTGTCCCTCAAATGTAAAGCAAAAACGGCCACGTGTTTCGCTAATGGTAGACAGAAAAGGCATTACAAATCTATGACAGTAAACCATTTTATGTTCTGGGCGTGAGGTGGGCCGTTGCAGTAGTTGGGTTAGGGAACAGCCATAGTTGGGTCTTTTAATGACCGTGATTGGATCCGCTCTGAGATCATGCTGTCTTCTATAAGTTTGGCCATCTGCTTTTAGTACTGGGAGAGGATTGGTGTGTTCTATGCTGATTGAGTAGGATAAATCACTCCTGCAGCCAACAAATCCTTAATGGTAGTCCTGCATCCCTTCAAGGGAAACTGACTTAAGGGTATTGTCTCATGTTAACAGGGTTTTCAAGATTAATGTGGAATTGTATGAGAATTGAACAAGAGTCCCACATCAGCCTTGATGTGCCACCCACATGTGGGCGGGTAATGCTTTGGGCATTTCTTCTGCTTGTGGGTCAGCTGGTGCTTTCTGCTCCATGGTGTCTCTGTAACTGCTCATGCTGGATGGGTAACAGCCAATTCTACAGGTCCCCTAAAATAGAGAGTGGTGCCTGGAGGGTGTTGTTGAGAGGAGTACACTCCATAACAGGAGGTCATTGTCCAATCAGTAATTTCATCTGTGGTTTTGATCATAGGACCCAACGCGCCTGTTTCCTCCGCAGCAACAACAGCCAATGTGACATGTGGCAGAAGAAGGGCCTCCATTTTGTAATATTGTTGAGCTACCAGGGTAAATATAACTGGGGCGGCTACCCCTGTGGGCCTGCAATAATTCCTCTGACAGGTGATAATCCAATTTTGGCCATCTAGATTGCTCAGCAAACCAAGTCTGATATATAAGATCTTCTTCTGGATCAGAGAATAGAGTAACATGAAGTGGGTCTAGTGATGGAGCGTAGTTAACGCACCTCCTTGATTAAGGGCAACCAACAGCGGTAGAGGTCAGTCAGGGATTGAGATCAGGCGAAACAGCAACGCCCCAATAAATGTTTGCAGAGCATGTCCTGGAGCAGCTGTTCAGCCACATCTGTTTCTGGGTGCTGAAAAGAAGAGTTGGAGTCAGCAGTTCACATTATCTCCATGGAACTGCAAGGCTGTTCCTTGGGAGCCAAGGAGACTGTAGTCCCCTAACTTGGACATTAAGTCCCTGCCCAGGAGATTGATTGGGCAGCTGTCTCCATACAGGAACTGATGGCTAAGAGTCTGGTTCCCGACTCATCATAGATACAGGTTCAGTGAAATAAGTCTTTGTGGCTGGCCCCAACCAACATTGTCACAGAATTCATGGAGAGCGGTGTCAAGCTTGGATCGTTGACAGAGGAATGTGTGGCTCCTGTGTCCACGAGAAAGAAGAGGTTTTTTTCACCAACTCTCATCTTCAAGAAGGGCTCGGCCGTCTTCCCTTCCTGTGCAGTGGGGCACCGCTAAGGGTACATCCCAAAGCCACCTGGTGGAGTGAGGATAGGATATGTCGATGCCCGGCAGAGTGACCTGGTATCGACTAAACACGTGGGTCCCCTGTGTGGTGGTCGCTGCTCCTCATATCTCCAGGTCCGTGAGCTAGGAACCTGAATCGGCATTTTCTGCCCAATGACCAATGGCTCTGTTTCATCAGATTTCATGGATAGATACAACTGCGTATCGTCGGCATAGCAATGAAAATTTATGCCGTGTTTCTGAATTATATTCCCTAGAGGGAGCATGTAAAGAGTGAACAGGATTGGCCCAAGCACTGAACCCTGTGGAACACCATGATGAACCTTTGTACACGCAGAGGAAACATCATTAACATGAACAAAATGAAATCGATCTGATAGATAAGATTTAAACCAGTCTAGAGCTGTCCCTGTGATCCTAATCTCATGTTGTAGCCTTTGTAATAAAATGCTGTGATCTACAGTGTCAAAGGCAGCACTGAGGTCCAGTAAAACCAGTACGGAAATAAGTCCACGGTCTGATGCCATGAGGAGGTCATTAGTGACTTTAACCAGTGCTGTTTCTGTGCTGTGATGAGCTCTGAAACCAGACTGAAACACTTCAAATAGACTATTCCTGTTTAGGTGATCGGTTAGCTGACTGACAACCAGCCTCTCAAGTATCTTAGAGATGAATGGGAGGTTGGATATCGGTCTATAATTTGCTAAGACGCCTGGGTCAAGTGAAGGTTTTTTAAGTAAAGGTCTGATAACAGCAGTTTTAAATGCCTGAGGTACATAACCTGTTGTCAAAGATAAGTTGATCTGATCTAATACTGACGCCCCAATTAGAGGAAAGACATCCTTGAAAAGCTTAGTTGGGATGGGGTCCAGGAGACATGTGGTTGCTTTAGATCCATTAATGTTGGAGGTCAGCTCAGGGAGATCTATGGGCAGGAAGCTGTCCAGAGGTGGATCAGAACTAGATGGAGTTGCTAACAAGGGCAGCTCATCAGTTGTCATGGAGCGACCTTGATCGATCTTTTCTCTAATGTTAGTGATTTTATTGGTGAAGAAACTCATAAAGTCTTCACTGCTAAGAGCTGCAGGAATAGAAGGCTCAACCGAGCTGTGACTCTTTGTCAACCTGGGTATGGTGTTAAACAGAAAACGCGGGTTGTTCTTATTTGCATCTATTAATGAAGTGTAGTAAGCTGTTCTGGCTTTACGGAGGGCCTTTTTATATGTTAGTAAGCTGTCTTTCCAGGCGCTTTGGGAATCAGCTGATCTGGCTGAATACCACTTCCTCTCCATCCGTCTTGATGCCTGCTTAAGGTTTCCGCAGCAACAGGTGCGAGGCTCAGAGTCTCCGGGGCCCCTGGTGTGGGAATCCTTGTAAGCCTCTCTTCTCCTCTCTTGTGTATGTCTGCGACAGAGATGAAGGTGAAAAAGGGTAGTTGGTGTGCTAACTGCGCATGTGTGAAGTTAGCCAAAATGCTAGCTCACATGTGGTCAAACAGCCGTGGTGGGACGTGGAGCAAACTAGCGTTTTGCCAAGCCGTGGAGTGGCAAGGAGAGTGCAAGACTCTAAAACACACTAGGGCGTAATATAGGCGACCAGGCAAGATAGCATCCGTCGACCAAGCAAAGCTCTGTCTGCAGTCAGTTAAGCTAAACTTACCAAGTGGACGCCAGAAAAGCTGGCGTGAGTGAGAAGAAGTGTCTGAATGAGGTGGTGACGTACAGATACGGTCACCAGCCAATCAAATTGGTGTAATGAGATTAATGTTTCTGAGGGCTGACGAGAGGCGTGCATCCCATAGTGAGACATCGAGGAAAATATTACGAAAGAGAACTGAAATTACAGTCCTCTCGGACCCACGGTGCAGCAAAGAATAAATAAATAAAACTACTATAACTAAACTGCTCTAACTAAACTAAATTTAAAAAAAAAAACAATATATAAACATTATAAACAGTTGTAAGGTGTCTACAGTAATGAGGTATGAACAATAATAATAGTGCAAATGAGCAGGGCAGGGCAAATGAGCAGTAAAGTGAATTGTGCAGTCCAGAGATGTGCTGCTTGGGCAGAATCTGAGGCCCAGAGTCAGTGGTGGGAGACAGGGAGGGGACGTGGGGGCAGAGCAGGGAGGGAGTTGAGCATCCTGACTGCCTTGTGGAAGAAACTGTCTTTGAGCCTGCTGGTTTTGACCTGGAGACTCTGCAGTCTCCTCCCCCACGGCAGCAGGCTGAAGAGACTGTGAGATGGGTGGGTGGTGTTGTCTTTTCTTCGGAGATGCGTGTCCAAGCGTGGAAGAAATAGCAGAATCGAGTGATGGTTTGAGACCAAGTTTTATTCAAAGCTTTGGGCGAATACAACTCTCAGCATGCACGCCGGCAGCTGACCAGTCGAAAGGCAACAAGCAGGAAAACATTCTTGTTTTTATACACTTTTTCATGGTTTCATGTTTCCTCCCTATGGGAGGAACTTCAGACATCCCATAATAGTTGCATATGCATAATCATTACCTCATAAGCTCAGAAAATACTAGCTGATTGTCTGGATCGGTTTCCCACACTTTGTCTTTCCACTTCCTCCTTTATCTGCTCTGTACCACCTGGTGCCCATCTCTTGTGTTTGCTATCCTGTTATCCCTCGACCAAGGCCACGGCCACAATGCCCTGCCTCTCTTCATCCAGTCTCCAGGCACCAACTCACTCCAGGCCTCACCAGTACATCACATCAAACAATATTAAACAATGGAGTAATACATGAGCAATATGAAAATCCAGTATATAGCATCAAACAATATTAAACAACGGAGTAATACAGTACATAGGCAATATGAAAATCCAGTATATAGCATCAAACAATATTAAACAATGGAGTAATATATGAGCAATATGAAAATCCCACAGTGGGGTCACCTGCAATCCTGGTGGCTTTGCGGGTGAGCCGGGTGTGTTAAATGTCCAGTAGGGAGGGAAGAGAGACACCAGTGATCTTCTCAGCTGCTCTCACAGTGCACTGCAGAGTCTTGCGGCAGGAAATGGTACAGGCGCCATACCACATGGTGATGCAGCTGGTCAGGATGCTCTCAATGTTGCCTCTGTATAAGGAGTACATAATGGGGGTCAGGGCTCTTGCTCTTTTCAGTTTCCGCAGAAAGTAGAGTTGCCGTTGAGCTTTGTTGGCCAGAGATGTGGTGTTGATGTGGAACTTGGCTGCTCACCTGCTCCACTGCAGCACTGTTGATGGTTAGTGGAGGATGCTGGGCGTGCTCTTTCCTGAAGTCCACTACAATCTCCTTCATCTTCTCCACATTCAGGTGGAGATCATTGTCCTTGCACCACGTTAGCCAGGTGGCTCACCTTACTCCTGTAGATTGTCTCATCGTTGTTGTTGATGAGACCCACCACAGTTGTGTCGTCTGCAAACTTGATGAAGAGGTTGGAGCTGGATGTAGGTGTGCAGCTGTGAGTCAGCATAGTGAAGAGGAGGGGACTCAGCACACATCCTTGGGGGGCCCTGTGTTCAGCGAGATGGTGCTGGAGATGATGCTACCGCCCCGAACTGCCTGTGGTCTCCTCGTCAGAAAGTCCAGCAGCCAGTTTCACAGGGAGGTGTTGAGTCCCAGCCGGACTAGTTTGAGGATGAGCTGCTGGGGGATGATTGTGTTGAATGTCTGGGTAGATTCTCACTCATCCAGGACATAGTTATCCAAAGTTAGATCTCTCCAAAGAGAGATCTAACTTTGGATTGTGTTGAATGCTGAGCTGAAGTAGATGAACAGCATTGTGACGTGTAGGTCTTTGGTTTTCAGGTGATTGAGGGCTGAGTGGAGGGCAGTGGAGATAGCATTGTCGGTCGCGTGGTTGGACCGATATGCAAACTGGTAGGGGTCCAGTGTGGGGGGGAGGGTAGACTTGATGTGATGCATGACTAGCCGCTTAAAGCACTTGAGTACGACCGGGTGGTAGTCGTTGTAGCAGGAGGGAGACGGTTTCTTCGGGATCAGGATGACGGTGGTGGCTTTGAGGCACGTTAGGACAACAGCTTGGCTCAGCGAGGTGTTGAAGATGTCCGTGAAGACATCTGCAAGCTCCTCAGCACAGTCTCTCAGGACACAACCAGGAATGTGGTTAGGACCCGGGGCTGTTCTTGCGTTGGTCTTTCTGAGTGATCTCCTCATGCTGTCCGGAGATAACGACAGCACGTGGTTGGTGGGAGGCAGAGGAATCTTCTGTGCTGGAGTGTTGTTGTCTGCCTCAAAGCAAGCGAAGAAGTCTTTTAGCTGATTCAGCAGAGAAAAAGAGTTGTCGCAGGTCTGCGGAGAGGGCTTGTAGTCCGTGATGGTCTGGATCCCACGCCACAGGTTACTGGTGTCTCCTCTGCTGTCGTTGAAGTGATCAGCGATCCTCCTGGAGTACTGTCTCTTGGCCTCTCTGGTGACCCGTGACAGGTTGGTCCTGGCTGTCCTTAGGCCCACCTCGTCCCCAGCTCTGAAGGCAGCGTTCCGAGCCTTCAGGATCCTAGTCTAGGTTTTTTTTTTTAAGTTGACAGAGAAAGTTTGACACTTAGCTTATTCATATTTCACAATTTTGATAATCTGTTAACTGACCGATGAAAAAATTTTTACAGTTGACAACTATTGTCTTTCTTCCTCTTTCTTCCCTCTCCAGGTATTAATGTTCCATATCCAGTTTCAGCTGCTGTTCAACCTGGTCAACAGGCTGCTGTACAGGCTACACCACAGCCTGCACAGACTGCCAGCATTCAGCCACAGAACACACCACAGCATCAGCAGCCTTTTATGCAGCAGCCATCATCAGCCTTCTTAAATCTACAAAGCAATCAGCAGGTAGGCCTCTATGCTGACACAAATTAATGGATGGGAATTTTACAGAAGAAATTTCACATGCGGGTGCACATAGATGCACTTTAGTTGACTCCATTTTTGGTCTTGTTTTCAAAAATATGTATATCTTACAAAATTCTTGTTTTGGTGTGCTTTTGTTTCTGCATTGCATCACAAATGTGAACAAAATACCCAGTAAAACAATGTTTGATTTGTAATGTATGTGTAACATTTGCAATTTATAAGCTTACAAAAAGGACTTAATATCATAAAGACATCTTGTTGTGTTGAAAACCTCTTGTAAGTTTACATATGGACTGAATGTTTCTAAAATGTCCATCAGTAGCAGCCCAATGCTTAGCTTGTTCCTACAGGTGTTTTTCTGCATCAACAGAAGCAAGTAGCTTGTGAATGAAACAATAGCTGCTCTTCTAACCCCCATTCTAAAATACACAGACCTTTCTGCAGTTATCCCAGACGCCATGGTAATATCCTACTTTTGCTGTTCTTTGGGACACAGAGATGATCAGATCACATCTGAATTTTAACTTTTCTTCATTTGGTATAAAATTGCATCTTGAATATTGTGAGATTTAGATTCAGAATTGTAATATTTTATTAGTCCCAGAAGGGCAATTCACTTCTGCGGTCAACCTCTCCATAGTTTATACCTCTCCATAGAAATACAGTGTAACAAATGATAAACAATACAGTAGTTAACACCCAATTTACAGTTTGGATATCCAATTTACAGTTTAATTTACACAACATTCCCTTTTTTATTAAAACCTGCCTATATCGTTCCTCTTTTTATAACAACCTGCTATGCGGTATTATGTATATATGTATTATATATATTATGTCTTATATGTTTGTATTTCTATAATCGTATTTTGTTTGTATTTCTATGATTCTGTGATTGTATCTGTTCTTATGATTGTATCTGTTCTCCCTCTTTCTCTCTCTCTTTATTCTCTCTGTCCTGTCTCCCTCTTCTTTTCCTCCTTTACCCAGCCGACTTTCAGTAGGATGGTTCCTCCTTGTAAGCCTGGTCCTGCTCAAGGTTTCTTCCTGTTAAAAGGGAGTTTTTCCTTGCCACTGTGCTTACCTGGGGGTTCAGGCTCTTGGTTTCTACCTCTGTAAAGCACCTAGAGACAACTTTTTTGTAAAAGGTGCTATATAAATAAAATGTAATTGAATCGAATCGAATTGAATTGAACAAATGTGGGTGTTACAGATGTGTTAATATCTCCCTGAGAAAGAAAGAAATGTGGCGTTTAATTAAAAACATAACATTATTTAATGTCTTATTTTGTTTATGAATTTATTTTTCTTCTTTCTTAAAATATTAATTTATTTTCACATGTAGAAGCTCAATATATCATCATTTTATGAGGTGTACTGTATATGTCAAGTTATGGTAATTGTTCAGGGAACACTCTCGTCTATTTTTTGCAACAGTTCATGTTGATGATTTCCTAAAAAAAAAACAAAAAAAATTATCAGTTGCTCTTGCTGATTTTATGTTTGGGGTCAGATTTTTCCTTGATAATTTAAGTTGTATCTGTTGTTTCTCTTCACTTATAGATTGCAGACCGTGGCATCAACAAATTTGGATCCTTGACTCCTCCTTCTTCTCCAAAGACAGCGTCAAAGAGTGGCCACCGGCGCATCCTGAGTGATGTCACCCACAGCGCTGTGTTTGGCGTCCCAGTCAGCAAGTCCACTCAGCTCCTACAGGCAGCTGCAGCTGAGGCAAGCCTCAACAAGTCAAAGTGAGCAGAGTTAATACCATTTAGTAATCTAAACAAAAGCTTTTCATTACATAGTGTGAGCAGAGAGGATCCATGGACAGTCCATTCACATAATAAACTCCAAGGAGGATAAAGGAGCCTTTTAAACTCTGGAGCAACCTGCTCAGATTGAATTGAACAGTATAGTCTTTCAGTTGCTCCATTAACTTTTGATGCCTATAAAAAGCGTTCACCATCGTTGGGGATGTTGTTCCCATTTGTTGCTTTTAAACATAAATATATTTACTATTATGGTCAATATAGTTAGCCTGCTTTGACAAGAACAAAAACCTTTTGTCTTGTCAAAGTTAAAACAGATTTTTTTTTATCAATATTAGCGTCAATTTTTATAGTATATATATATTATAGTATATATATATAGTATATATATATAGTATATACTATATATATGCTATATACTATATATATAGTATATATATTATATATATTATATATATAGTATATATATTATAGTATATATATATATATATATAGTGTCAAATTTTATAGTATAAAATGTGTGTGTGCATAAATATTCACCCCTTTAAAATCAGCATTTAGTAGATGCAACTTTGGCTGCAGTTGCAGAACTTTCCTGCAGAAGAAAACAAGGGAAGAGGTGTCAAGCACCTCCTAAAAATTGTATCTATGCAGAGAGGGGCTGCAGACCAGGGGAGCTGTGATTGGTTCGCCAAACTACATTGTAACTTTTATTGTTTTGGCCAAGGTAGTCTAAATTCTTTTGCTGTCGATTTCAAGTAAACAAAGAAGCTGGTCATATTGCCTCATAAAGACCAATTACAAATGGGTATCTCGTGTGTTTTTGTTATTACTCACTCGTAGTATATTTTCCAACTGTTTTTTCTTCAAGCAATGAGTTGTGTGTGCTGTTAGACATTCTAATTAAAATAGTGATCGACTGTAAATAAAAGTAGTGACTGTTTGCTCATTTGGATCTAAATTTGGGAAGTTTCTAAAGGTTCGACCCCCTCCACAACCCCACTGGGTAACAGCGGTTAAACGAGGGGTGGATAGATCATATGTGTCCCAACTTTGAATAATCAACTTTAAAGTTTATATTAATAGTCAACCTTTCCCTTATCATTGCCCAGCAGTCAAAATAAAAATCAGTTTTACTTGAAACTGACATTAAAGAAGCCTTTTTTTTAAATTGTTTTCAAAAAATACTATATAGATAGACCAACACTAATATATCTACAGAGTAAACTTATGATTAAATTCTACTTTGCACAGTTAAAATTTGTTTACTTCTCTTTGTATTCCAGATCAGCCAGCACTACTCCCTCTGGCTCTCCCTGTTCCTCTCAGAAGAGTGTGTATAATTCAGTGAGTAATGATCCCCAGCCATTCCTTACTGCATCCAAAACCCAGTCCAGCTGGAACCCCTTCGAGGATGATAACTTTTCCAAGCTAACAGCGGAAGAGCTTCTTAATAAAGACTTTGCAAAGCTCGCTGACAGTAAGATTTGATTCTCTGTTTAGTCTGTGGAATTGTTAAATCTTTGCATACACCAAAATAATTTGTCTCTTCTTTTGAGCACAGCTGCAAAACCAGGAGAAAGAACTGCTGTTTCTGGTGAAAATCTCATTCCAGGTCTTAAAGCTTTACCAGGTAGTCAAATAATCTATAATCTACACTCTTTTATTTTACTGCTTCATATTCCTTTCATTACTTTGTATATTTTATATACTACTACACTTCTTTCTCTGGTCATATCAATCATCGAGTTGTGAATTTCCTCAGTCTCACCTGAAAGCTATAAGTAACATAATGACATTCAGCCATTTTTATGAATTGTCAGAAAGCGTCAAATAATCTATTCTCCTGTGTGTGTGTATGTGTGTGTGTAGTAGTATGGGCCCTGAGGCTGAGGTATTGTCTATGAGATGGCAGCAGCTGAAACAGTTTGTGACTCGGGTGGTGAGGGTCTGGTCAGAGTGGTGCGTCTGCAGATGTTGCAGAGTATCCTGGAGTCTATTTTAAATCTCCTCCGTCTGCAGAGGAAAGGGAGCCAATATTTTGCTGTTTTTGTGATGATGTGGGTGTGATGAGACCAGTCTCAATGTTGGGAAGTCCCAGAAACCTGAAGCTGCTTCAGTGTTATCCTTTGATTTTGTATTCTGCAAATAATCTTGGTTACTAAAGTACTTTACTGACTTTACTCCTTCAAAATGTTAGTTTACAAGTTATGTGGTTTGGGTCTTGATATAATAATCCCAGTCACAATGGTTTCTCATAAGCTTTTCTGAATAGGGGAAGAGATTTGCAGATCTGTACTTTTACTGTTGCCAGGCAACATAAAGGAGAGATTCGGTGTTAATTGGATTACTTTGCTCCTGGTTGAGTCTCTTTAGCAGATACATAGTAGAAAGCTGTCATTGAGCCTTGTTAAAATGATGGACCACGCCAGGCCTCTGTGCTGAAAATCATCTTTTTGAGTTGAGAACTGAACAAATTAATTGTTTCCACCCAGCTCTAACACACACCCTTAAACTGAAAAAGCATCCAAAAAATATTTTAGGATTTTAGTGAATGTACTGCTAATAATGTAGCATTTTTGTTATCACATTCAGTGATACTGCTGCAATAATTGGAAAGAATAATCTGATCATTAGGTTTTGCCTTAAAAGAATTATCAACTTTGGTCTTTTTTTTGTAGTGAAGGGAACAAATGGTCATATCTGCTGTGCCATTGTCTGAGCCATCACATTTCTTGTCTAAGACCCATCACTGTTTTTGTCTATGACCCATCACTTACAGCTCCTTGTAAGTATTAGCTGCAGTATATATAAGTTGCGAAAGTGGTGGTTGATGCATGCTTGATACATGGACTGCATTTTTTGCTTCAGTTATTATTTTTACACTTTGCAGACTATGGCTATACTAATGTTTAAATACTATAGTTTATTTGATCAACTCATTTTGGAGTGGGAATTTTGGTGACACTTTAACGTAAGGGTATATATTTGTGTGCAGTGATAACATAAATATATAATATTACATATTGCAGCCATTCATTTTAATTATCTAGCCATCATTGCTGTCCACTTCTTCCCCCCATTTCACCCATCAGGACAGGTTTTTCATCTAATTTGGGTTTTTCAAAGAAAAGAAATGCAGTTTAGTGGTCACTTGTGGTACCTGGCCTTTTTGATTGGTGCTTCACATTTCTTGTAATTTCCTTGCCGGTAGGGAATGCAAGGGAAATTCTGAAATGCCTTAAACCTTCTGTGCTCCCCCAAAACCCCTTTAGCCCTAACTCACCCCACAAAAGTTCCATAGATCGCTCCAACAATACATGTATCTGTTTTAATTGTGTGCCTCAGCCTAAAAATAATCCATTGATACTGTAATTTCATTTCTGCTGAATTAACTCATGAAAATCACTGTTATGTGTGTGTACATGGGTGCATGTGTGCATGCATGGATTAATTTGTAGTTTGCATCCATGTAATAAGAAATATTCAGAGATTTTTCCAGTTAGAATGCAACATTAGTACCCTGGACTTTTTTAAAAAATCTCTGTAGCACTTCTGATCTGTTTTACAATAGGTAAAGCTTTTACAATAATTACAATAAGTATAAAAAAAAATCTGATTTCATTTACTGCAAGTGTTATTTTATTGTAGTGTGGTAATATGAAGAGTGATTGTGAATATTTACAAATCGAAAAGATAATTTGGTTTTCCATACTCTGTTTCTGAGTATTAAGTGTCTGTGTAGCAAATTCAATAATTTTCAGTCAGTTTAATGCTACTGATATTCTTTCTGGGGTAAAGCTAAACCGAATTAACTCTGCTCAGTGTACCAGCAAGCTCTTTTTCTTTTGTCCTTCTGGCTTTCTCTCAGACTCTCTCACTGGAGAGAATTCACTGCTGTGTTGTGATCTCTTATTTCATACTTCTCTTCATGGAAACCAGTCTATTTCTGCTCTCACTTCCTCCTCCTGCTCCTCTGTTCTTTCTGGCTCCGGATTATTTCTGGAAGAGCTGGCACCTGGTCAGCAGCCTTCTGGTAAGATCTTTCAAATGCTGTCATTAAATTATCAGAGCCTTTCTGGATTATAGATCTATTAAATATGAAGGTGCCTGTAACATAGAGGCATAACAGATCCATTACTCATTTACTGAAGAGCCAGCACCCTCCTACAATTCAATAATTTATGCTTCCTCTACTCACTTCTAATCTCCTTGCATCTCCCCTTCTTTACTTTTCTTTGGATGTTAACTCATTTCCATCCTCCATCATTCCTTCATCACAGACTCTACTTTCCTCATGTCATGTGGGGAGAGGGGCAACAGCGATGAGTTTGATCCTATTCCCGTGCTCATCTCCAAAAACACAAACCAAGGTAAGGTTAATAGGATCCCGAGATGACGCTCACGCTGCTGAAGCAAATTCAGTTCTCACTGTTTCTTGTGACCGCTGTTGCATGAAGCTATTTTATCAAAGCTATTTTATCAGTCCAGCCACTCAAATACGCCATCCTGTTTCTTTGCAGATGCGCTTGTATTGTTATAATGTCGAACTACAAAGATGATCACTGCTTACATTGTTTCTCCTCACACATGCCTCTGCTCTGCCAAAAATTTCACTACTTATTATGATCATTCTGTAATATTACACATTCTTCTTTTGCTCCTCCCTTGGCTCTTCCATGCCCATCTCTGTCTTTTTCTCCCTCTGCTTTTCCTCTCTGACACATTCCAGGTGGTCACTCACACCGCAACAGTGGCAGTTCAGAGTCCAGCATCTCCAACTTGGCTCACTCTCTCCTGCTGGTGGATCAGCTCATCGACCTCTAAAGGGGTGGGAGAGGTCGAAGGGGCAATGTGCAAGCCTATCAGAGGGTGAGAGGGTGGAAATAGAGATGGGAAAAGTAGAGACATTTAATTTAGCACCTTAAGTAAAACAAGAGCCACCGTAGCATTGATCAGTTTTCTTAAATATAGTTAATATGCCTCTTTGGCCTCAACTTCATCTCTTTTTTGTCTGATAAGCTGGTTTCACATGTTTCTGCTGTCTTTTGGCATTCCCACACAAGTCCATATTTTGTCAGTAATGCCGCAGTATATCGCCTGATTCTCTACCAGATTCAACCCAGTCTTTCATGCTTTTCTCATATTGTCATTAATATCCCTCATTAAGTGTATTCTTGTTGTGATCATCTCAGCTTATGTATTTTATCTATGTGATGAGCTGCATTGTTTTTGTATGGAGTTGAAGCTATTGAAACCCACCATCTTCATGTGCAGTGCGGTTGTGATCACCTTCCATCATAATGATTTATTGCAAATCTTTTGGAATTTGCTGGTTTTCCCCATTAATTTTTCATTAAATATAATCTTATATTGATCTTCGGCAGGTGTATTGACAAATATAATGTGCCTGAAGTAATTCAAATTTTAGGCTGTGGAGGTTACAGATAAGGAGACGCAACACGGCCGACTGAGTGCAAGATGTTTATTGAGCTTCCCCAAAAAACCCACACTACATACCATCCCCATATATACACACTCACTTGCACTTCTTCTACACCTCAATACCTGGTCTGGTGTAAAAATACACCGCCCCCTAGTGTCTGCCACAAGGCACTCAAAAAAAAATATTTTGAACACATGCAATCAATACAAAGCAAAAGTAAGTGAACTGTTGACCCACTTTAAGTCATTCCATATTATCTCTATTGGTTTGAGGTTTTCTAACATTACCCTGAAGATTTTTTTATGTGCAAGCTGGCCACGCCCTGATGCAGTGATGCAAGCCCAAATCACAATGTTTCCTCCACCATAACATGAGAACGTGCAGTACCATTTTTATGCCAGATGTGGGTGCTGATCTTCCAAAATTCAGTGTTAGTTTCATCAGTCCAAAAAATATGTTACCAATACCACTATGTCAGTGTTGACTTTTCGCCAATTTCAGTCATGCAATGATATTCTCAAGCAGCAACTTCCTTTCTTGGTGTCCTGCCATAAACACCCTGCTTGTTCAGTGTTTTACCTACTGTGGGCTTATTACCACTAATGTTGGCGACTTTCAGTGAAGCTTTTGCAAATCAGCAAATCTTTTGCTGTCACTTCTGTCACTCCAGTTGTGCTTTTGGGGTCATTTTGACTGGGCAGCCACCTCTTGGTATAATAGTCACAGTCTCAATGTTTCTCCATTTGCAGCTTGTTTACTTAACTGTTGTCAACATTGTAAAAATCATCAACCTCACTATGAAGTTTTTTTTTTTTTTTTTTGTTATTCTCAGTATTGACATGAAAGGTCTAAATAGTTTGCGTGTGTGTTATTATTTTTGGCATATTACATTTGTCCATAGACTTGGATGATCAAATCTCATTTCATTAAAACTGTATGTATAAAAAAATTCCAAAAGATTCACATACTTTTTCTTGCTACTGTAGATTTGATCAGAGAGTGAACTAAGACAACTGAAGCATTTAGTGGCATAATATAAAGGAGGCTTTTACATTGTACACTGCACGCAGAATTAATATTCTTGTATGAAAAAGGAAAACATACAGTACTGCCCCATATCTAATACACATTAGATCTGGGGATGACAATCTGACTTTTTAAAGCAAAGGTAATAATGAGCTCATAGCAGAATCCTGACATTGATGAAGTTATTGTTAAATTGACTGTAGGCATTCTAGATCTAGAACAATATTAATGACATAATTAACAGAATGGTGTAAAAACTGTATCTATATCGGTAGAGGTGAGTGGATTTTTGGCAATTCTGTGTGCCCACTGCCTTCACACTTAGTTATTTCTTCCAACCAAAGCAGGCATGTTCACAAAGTCATTCATTTATTTTTACACTTTCAGCATTCCTAAACGTGTGTGTGTGTGTGTAATACCTATAGACATACGGGGTAATTACCATATTAATAGTGGTTTAGAATGAATGTATTTATGTATACCATCATGACATATGTAAAAATGTACAGACATATATAAAATAAATATTTGTGTATACGCCTGTACACTTGGTTGTAGGATGTTGAAATTCTACACATACACAAAATTACAGTTTGTTGTTAAAAAAAAAAAAAATGCTCATCACTTACATAACTCGACAATTTCACAGAAATTGTGACTGTGCCTCCATTCTGTCCCGTCCCTGCCATCCTCCCTCATGCCCACCCACCATACATACTCACCCCCCATATTCAGCAGCCCCCCCAACACACACACACACACACACAAGCGCACATACACATCCACGCACATACACACAGAAGATGAGATGAGCTGAGCAGACCTCTGCCTGCCCCAGAAACTGCCGTTGAAACATACAACCCACCCATATTCAAACGGGAATGTGGATCACTTTACGTAGATCAATATTATTGAGGGTAGGCTCGTTGGAACTGCAACACTTTAAAATGTATGTGTGTGAAATTTCATAACACTGTGTTCATCGGTTTAGGAGAAACAATGAGTTAAACACTCCATACATAACCCCTATCAACAATAGACAATTCCACAGAAATTGTGACTGTGTGCCTCCACTCTGGCCCGTCCCTGCCCACCCACGATACATAATCCCCATGAACCCCCGTCAACACATATATGGTCAGCAGCCTCTCACGCCATACATTTAGGAACGAGTGACATGTTTTAGGTGTTATGTTTTTTGGGAGTTTTTCAGGGATTTTCCAGACACCATAATAGCTATTGACTCAGCCTCATGTTTTGGTGTATGTTTTGTTACTGTGCGACCTACGGGGCACGAGTATTAGTGTTTTTTTCTGTTTTGGGGCCTCCAAGTGTGAGAATGGGACGGGCGTGCTTATAGTGATTTTTTTGTGTTTCTATACTTGTGGGGACCGTTTTCAATTTTTTGAGGAATTCTTGGGGCTCGTTCATCCAAAGGTTGTGAAACTTCACACACACGACTGACCCGTTGGGACGCACGTTTGGAGTATGGGGCAGGCGAGCACGCCCATCCCCTTTTTGTGTCGGGGCCCGAGTTTTTGGGATTTGGGTTTTGCTATTATGGGGATATTTGTCAGTCGGGGCTTTAACCCTGATATTTTGGAAACCCCAATCCCTATTAAAAAGAAAAGTCATAGCACACCATTCCTGAATTTTCCGCACGTTTTGATGTATGGCTCATGTTGGTGCGACAAACAGTGTAGGAGGAGTTTCGCGCCAAACATTTTGATGGAATAAAAAGAAAAAGAGAATTTTTGGAGTTTTTGGGGATTTTGGGGGCCCGTTTGACCAAGGGCCATGAATGTGAAACTTCACACACACGACCACATCATTGGGGTGCAGGTTTTGGTGTGTGGGGCGGCCATGCGTGTCTTACAGGTGCACACTTGGAGAGAATGGGAGGATCTCCTCCCCAACTTACTACTCGACTTACTACCGGCAATGTGAACCAAGCTCTGACACCGGTCATACAGGGAGCGGACGGCCCGTATCAGGGGCCCGACACCCCATACTCCTGGAGAACCCCCCACAGGACTCCCCGAGATACACAGTCGAATGCCTTCTCCAAATCCACAAAACACATGTGGACTGGTTGGGCACACTCCCACGCACCCTCAAGGACCCTGCTGAGGGTATAGAGCTGGTCCACAGTTCCACGTCCAGGACAAAAACCGCATTGCTCCTCCTGAATCCGAGATTCGACTATCCGGTGGACCCTCCTCTCTAGTACCCCTGAATAGACCTTACCAGGGTGGCTGAGGAGTTTGATGCCCCTGTAGTTGGAACACACCCTCCAGTCCCCCTTCTTAAAAAGAGGGACCACCACCCCGGTCTGCCAATCCAGTGGTACTGCCCCCGATGTCCACCACGATAGCCCTACAACATCCAGAGCCCTAAGGAACTCCGGGCAGATCTCATCCACCCCTGGGGCCCTGCCACCAAGGAGTTTCTTAACAACCTCCAGGCACCGACTACCTTGCGGCCACAGCACCGGTCGGCCGCCTCAACAATGGAGGCACGGAACATGGTCCACTCGGACTCAATGTCCCCCACCTCCTCCGGGACATGATCGAAGTTCTCCCGGAGGTGGGAGTTGAAGCTCCTTCTGACAGAAGACTCTACCAGACTCTGACAGAAGACGCTGCCGTTCCCAGCAGACCCTCACAATAGGTTTGGGTCTACCGGGTCTGTCCGGCATCTCCCCCACCATCGGAGCCAACTCACCACCAGGTGGTGATCGGTTAACAGCTCCACCCCTCTATTCACCCGAGTGTCCAGGACATGCGGCCGCAAATCCGACGACACCACCACAAAGTCGATCATCGAACTGCGGCCTAAGGTGCTCTGGTGCCAAGTGCACATATGGACACCCACGAGCACAGAAGTCCAACAACAGAACACCGCTCGGGTTTAGATTGGGGGGGCCATTCTTCCCAATCACGCCCCTCCAGGTCTCACTGTTGCTGTCGACGTGAGCATTGAAGTCACCCAGGAGGACGAGGGAACCCCCAGAAG
Source organism: Pao palembangensis (assembly GCA_015343265.1). Lineage (NCBI taxonomy): Eukaryota > Metazoa > Chordata > Actinopteri > Tetraodontiformes > Tetraodontidae > Pao > Pao palembangensis. The sequence goes on from CM027081.1 coordinate 22,111,587, forward strand.
GAGCACTCTCTAGTACTCCCTCTAAGGACTCCAAAAAGGGTGGATACGCTGAACTGCTGTTTGGGCCGTAGGCACAAACAACAGTCAGGATCCGTCCCCCCACCCGCAGGTGGAGGGAGGTTACCCCTCTCGCTCACCAGGGTAAACTCCAACGTACAGGTACCTCTCCCCATCGGCAACTCCAGAGTGGAAGAGAGTCCAACCCCTCTCGAGAAGGCTGGTTCCAGAGCCCTTGCTATGCGTCGAGGTGAGGCCGACTATATCTAATCGGAACTTCTCAACCTCTTGCACCAGCTCAGGGTCCTTCCCCATCAGAGAGGTGACGTTCCACGTCCCTAGAGCTAGCTTCTGCAACCGGGGTTGGACAGCCAAGGTCCCCGCCTTCGGCTGCCACCCAAATCACACTGCACCCGACCCCTCTGGCCCCTCCTGCAGGTGGTGAGCCCATGGGTAAAGGCCCGGCCACCAGGCGCTCGCCAGCGTGCCCCACCTCCAGGCCTGGCTCCAGGAGGGGGCCCCGGTGACCCGCGTCCGGGCAAGGGAAACCCAAGACCAACTATGTCATTCATGATAGGGGTTTCTTGTTGAGAAACATAACTTTGGACAGACGTTGCTATTTCAACGTTGTTTGATTTGCAAATTTAAAATCAGAATCAACGGTTATTCAACACTGGCACCGAAGGTTGATTCAACAGTGAACCAATGTTAAAATGTCTGCTGGGTCTCCTTGTATTCAGTGGGGGTTCCCAGTGCCAAAACGCAACAACCAGCGAAAGGACGCAACAGAGTGTGCCAGTATGCAGAGGGTGTTATATTTGATCTGGTGCGCATTGTTTATTAAGGCTTATTGAACAAGTCATTTTTCAAACGCATTTTTATATAATACAACGGAGAAACTCACATTTAGTTTCAGTGGGAACCATGCAGAGCAGTACCTTCCCGTTTTTCCGTTGACTGCTTGCTAGCATAATTACTGTGCTTTGTGGCAAAGTGACGGTTGAGATTATACTCCTTAAAAACTGCTACAGTCTCATTGCATATCAGGCATACAGCAGTTGGAATATTTTGTTGTCCACTCCTTATTAAATACTTGACATTCTCTGTCCGCTTTCCTTTTCTTTGGTCTGCTCATCTTTACAGAAGGGCTGGGTCAAAGAATAAAGTGCAGATGTGGAGTAATACACTGCACCTAAGGTCAATGTAGCTAGAGTCCGCCATCTAGTGGGCAAACGCGATAATTGCAGGGAGTGAGGAAAAAAAAGTTTTAATATAATTTCTTCAAAGTCCGGTGGGCCAGACTAAACACCTCAATGGGCCGCATGTGGCCCGCGGGCCATAGTTTGTCCATGCCTGCTCTAAATGATAAGATGACCTGTAGGACATGTTTTATTCTTGTTCACCTGTTTACACAAAATAAAAGTGGAATGGCAAAGCTAGGTTTTCCTTTTAATTTCTTCATGTAACATCTTTCCAAGAAATTCCAGTTAACAGCTGCTGTTGCCACTGCTGAGGTAAGACTGATCTGTCTCGTCTGTTTCTGGTCACTTCTTTCTTCTGCTGTGCTCCTTGTTTCCACAGACTCGACACTTTTTTTTTTCTTAAAAACACAATCTGCTCTTTCTCTTTTGCTGAATCTGAGACACTTTTGGATAGGTACCTATGTAGCCGTGGAACTGTGGATTAATTTGTGGAAACAAGGTTTTCGTGGTTGTATTGGTAGACCTAGTTAGTCTGTGTTGTGACTCTGGTTAGAGTGTGTCTACTTTTGTCATCCTGTACTGGTTACTCATTGTTGGGTTATTGTCACTGATTATGTTTGAAGGTGATCTTTGTATTGTATCACCCGCACGTTTGCTGCTTAAAGTCTTCTTGTAACAATATTTATGATGTTTAAAGTATTTTTTCACCGATGATGTGTTTCTCTTTAATGCAGATGGGCAGGAGGAAAATGACAGACACACTGTTCTGAGTGAGACTGAACCTCTAGAAGCAGAATCGCAAATTAATAAGAGTTGTGAGCACTCCAGTGACGAAGAGAAAGAAGCTAATGAGGATGAGGGAACCACTAAAAGTGACATAGTCTCTAGTGACCGCAGTAGCTCCAGGCCTCTGCTGTCAGACTCTGAGGAAGAGGAAAAACAAGGACAGCCGGTAGCCCTCTGTTCATCTTTGTGCTCCATCAAAGAACCAACACAGCTATCCACCATTTTTCATCAGCCTGCACCCAGCACCTCTACTCAGAATCATTTCCAGCATGCACACGAAACAGGCCTTGCAGAAGATGTTTTCCCAAAAGCTCCTTTCAGGATTGGTCTAGAAGAGACGGGTGACGTGTTTGCCAATGCTCCATTCCATCATCCAGCACTTCCAGCTCAGCAGCAGCTAGACGTGTTTTCTCAGGCCCCCTTTGGGAAATGTGCGGAGCACAAATTATCATATCCTCAAACAGCAGGAGCTCAGAGTGTAACCCCCGATCAAGTAGTGCTGGTACAAATGGCTCAACAACCCTTCCGTCCACAGGCTTTAGCCAAATATTCTCGACACTTTGAAGGATCTGTACCACAGCAGAGAGCAGCATGTCATACAGTGTTGTCTAACAACAGCAGGTTACCCACTGTGGCATCAATCCCTATAGGACCCCTTCCTTCATGGACCTCAGATGTGAGCACTGTAGACCCTTTTATCTCAGCACCATTCTACCTCAACGCCCCACAAAAAAAGCCATGATTATACACTGAAAATTCAGAGCTAGATTACGCACACTGTAACATTAATTGCATGCTCTCACCAGTGCTACAGCCAGACTGGAGACCTGTATGGATTTAGTACATAAATGGTTCTAAACATTACCTTACAGATAAGGTATCAGATCTTCTCTTTCGACATTACATCTCTACAAATACAGTATGGCAATCAATCATGATTTTGATAGTTTTCTTTCTACCTCAGTTGCCTAGTTTGTCAGCACTAAAATGAAGTTGGGGGGCAGCAGTTTTTTGCTTCCTTAGAGGTTGTTTTTCTTTAAATTTGGGCTTTACTGTACCACCATTTTTGTGTTACATTATCATCATTTCACAGGATCTATATGAGGACATTATACTAATGAATCATTCTCTCTCAAAATTCTGGGACAGTAGAGATTTGTCTTTACTGTCCGCAGCATTTTCAAATGCTTCACTGTTCACACACAGCATTCACACTTTCTCATGGCATAATGGTGGGATAATGGCACAAATATAGATTTTTAGCATATGATTAGTTATATGATTAGTTATATATCATATTTGTTATATGATTAGTTAATAATTATCTTGAGTTTTCAGCATCATGCTTGTATTTTGTCTGGTCATAATGAGACATGGCTTTCTTCGCTTTGCTATATGACTGGTAAATAAATGTTATTGTGTTTTGTTGTGGGTATTTTAGTTTCTCATTTCTACAAACTAGTATCGCCATAATAAATAACAAATAACCAAATAACAAAAATTCTGCATTTCCAATCAATTGCACTAATATTCATTTAATAATTTTTTATTATTGCAATTGTGTAATTTTTTCTTTTTGTGTTGTTTGAAAAGGCACCAATTAGTTCATGAACTCTTCCATGCAGCTCTTTCATAGTCAGCTCCACAGAGAACCAACTGAAGTGACCTGCACTGCAGGACGTATAAATATAAATAAGGCTCTGTTTCTGCAGACACGGCACATAGTTTAAGAACACCATTTAGGGATTGTAAAAGTGTGTTATGAAATTTTGAATGGTGAATGATGATAATTCTTGTTGATATTGTATTTTAATCACTATATGACAACATTTTATTGTTTTGTGTACTTGCCTGGAACATGTTTGATTGTGGCATTTTTAGCAAAGTGGATCTGCCTTCTTTCAACCCAATGTTTATTTCTTGCATTCATCTGAAGAAATGTTGATTTTCCTTTTTGAGGTGTTGTTTTCTAATTGCTGATTTTTTTCGCTCAGTTTATTTATGTACAAAAGTTGCACATCCTGTCAATGACACTGTTTCTTCAGATTGTGTTTTCAATTGTAAAATAATTGTAAAATATATTTTACCCAGTGTTGCACAGAAACTGTACAAGAATTCAACAACTGCTCAAAATACTAATGCTGCACCACCTGCCTTTAAAAGTTGCTTTATGTCATATAAAAATAATGCATGAATGTAATTAAAAAATTAAACGACGTCATTTTTTTTTTTTATCATTTAAAATTTAAAAGTCATTTTAAATTTTAATAAGTAATAGCCTCAGAATTCAACATTGATTTCATTAGTTACTCTTAAAAGTAGCATCTGGGGGAACTGGGGGAGTACATTTGCATTGCAGATACACACTATAGATGACAGAAATTACTCATGTACATGAATTTTTGCCTTAAAGCTATATTGAACTAGTATTTTTATGCGTATGTATGGAAGGCATTTCTTTAAAGAATAACATGCATTACTACAACGTGATTTATGGTGTAGTATTTGTGATTCTTCGTTAGGGGCGCTAAACTGGAAGTTAGTAATATTCAAAGTCAAGAAGAAGAAGAGCAACTAATCCGACCTACCACGGTTATCTGCAGATTTATACAGATGCATCAAAAAGCTTAGCAAATAGATTAGGGATAGCATTCGTCATTCCGGAATTTAATGTTAAAATAGCAAAGAAGGTCAATGAGGGGATTTCAGTTTATACAGGGGAAATGTTGGCAATACTTCTGGCTTTACAATGGGTAGAGGAAATGAAACCACTGAGAACAATAATCTGCTCGGATTCCAGCTCAGCACTAGTTACATTACAGCACAGTAACTCAGAAAGCAGAAAAGACATCCTAACAGAAATACAGCACACTCTGTTCAGAATTCACATGATGGGCCTGTTGGTGGTGTTTATATGGATACCAGCACACAGTGGAGTGGTGGGAAATGAGTTGGCAGACAAGAAAGCAAAAGAGGCGACAAAATACTCTGACACTGGTCTGGTAACAGCTCAGCAAAACAGAGATGAGGGATATGGTCAGGCAAGGAGTGAAGGAAAGCAGTGGGACGAAGAGAGGAAAGGAAGGTGGTATTACAGAATACAGAGCAAAGTTGGGGAAATAAGGGCAGCAGGAATAAATAGAAATGAAAGAATATCTAGCTTGAGATTTGGTCATACAGGGCTGAACGAAACATTATACAAGATAGGGAAACATGCAACGGGTAGATGTGGCTGCTCGAAGCCTGAAACGGTGGCACACGTATTATTTGAATGTGAGAAATACAAAGCAGAAAGTACTCTTAAGTTGCCTGACCAAATTCCTAAGAGTCAACTGAGTATAGAAATTCTGAGGCAAAAGTCAGAAAAGAAAGAGTTTCAAATATTATTTTAGTTTTTAAGAGAAATAAAAGAGCAGGATATAGTTTTTTTTTTTGTTTAGATTGAGTAAATGTGACCCACACTCCACATCAGTTGGTGGTGGTAATCCACCAAATCGTTGCCAACCGCTAAAAAAAAAAAAAACCCAAAAGAAGAAGGAGAAGAGGAAGAAGATAATGATTTTTGATTTTGATTTTTATAAAACACTTTATTTACAATAAATACATAAGTTAGTTGTTTAAAATATTAGAAAATTGTAAATTGTTGTTGGCAACAGACCATAAAACATCATTAAAACACCAGGTATCAATAAAAGCTTGCAGGTCATTTGACATTTTATAAAAACTAAACTCGAGCCTTAGCCTGCACCTGACATTGCAGCGCCACACTGAGGCTGCGTCCTGACCTGCACGCTCCTCAACTTTGTTTCTCCGCGAGACATAGATGGCCAGCTTTGCTGTGCCAGAAACAAAGTTGAGGAGCTGCCATTTCTTCTGATTTGCTTTTTTGTACCCTGCACCATAAATGAACACCATCTCACCAAAGGTGACATTAAATAAATTAAAAACATTTGCTAAAAGAGATGGTAAACCCTTGAGTCTCTCACACTTGCTAAGAAAACCGTTTCAGGGCGACCACAGAACGGGCAGGTGTTTGACACAGTGGGGTTAAAAACACACAACAGAGTTACAAGCGACGGCACCATGTAAAATCCTCCATTGGAGGTCAGCAGTCCTTTTTTGGATCGGACGTTTATAGAGGACCCTCGAGCATGGTGCCGCTCCGTCTCCACCCAGCCTCCTGCTCCACACAGACGGCGGCCTGTTGCTCAGTCCTCTCCTGCAGATCACTCTCACACAGTTGAAGTACATGGTCTTTTTGTCGCCTGTGCAGAGGTCCAGTTCTTGGGCCTTCTCCAGCAGCATGCCGGAAGCATCGCCAAGCTTAGGAGTCAGGCGTAGATCCAGAAAGGAGTCTTCTGGGTTGGGTTCAGTCCCTCTGCTGTATGCAGCCAGGAGAATCCTCTCTCCAGCAGTGAGCCTCCTCCTCCACAGCTCCAGAGTCCTCTGCATCATCCTGGTGGACCAGACCCCCAGCAGCAACCCCAGCGCCCCGGCATCCATCAGCGCCGGCCCAGCTGCGTCGACCACCTGCTTCAGCAGGAAAATCTTGGAGCGGAGCAGCGCCGCCTCCAAACCCGGCATGGCCTCGCAGGAGATGTCCAGTCTGGCACCGTAAAAGACGGATTCATTTAAAAGCCAAAACAGAGAGTTAGAGCTTTTCCTTGAACTGCTTTTAAAAAGGGCCCATGACTTAAAAACACCCTGATAAAAAGGAGGCAACCCATTTAAATTTACAAATTTAGAATCAATTAGAAACAGAGCAACATCCAGTCCCAGGTTACTCACACATCTGAACACACAGCTGGCCAGTTCTCTCCACACCAGATCTGACAGACCTGTTAAAAACCTTTGGACAAACTGTAACCTGAAGGTGGCAGCTCTGCTGGTCAAGTGGATGAGGCCCTGCCCCCCCTCCTCTCTCGGGAAAGATAAAACCCCCCTGCAGAACCTAGTGTTTTTTGTCCCAGAAAAAGTCCACTAATTTTGCCTGGATCCGGTCTAACAGCCCTGGTGCCCTCCAGGCACGCTAGCCGATGCCACAACGAGGCCACAAGGTTATTCACCACCAGGACGCGCCCTCTGTAGGACATCTGGGGGAGCAACCATCTCCATTTCTTCATTTTTCCCTCTATTTTGCCTGGGATGTCCTCCCAATTTCTCTTTTCTGTGCCTTCATCCCCTAGGAAGACTCCCAGGTATTTAAAACCGTCTTTTTTCCAGCACAGATTCTGGGGTAGGACCGGGAGATCACCACACCAATGGCCGACAGCGAGAGCCTCGCTCTTTCTCCAGTTCACCCTCGCAGAAGACAGAACATTAAAAGAATCTGTTAAACTAGATAAAATGTCCACGTCTCTTTGATTCTGAACCATCACAATGACATCGTTAGCGTAGGCAGATAAAACAATGTTCTTATTAAAACCAGGAAAAACCAAACCAGCAATGCTTGAGCGTATCTTACAGAGGAGGGGTTCGAGGGAAAGCGCATAGAGCATCCCGGACAGGGTGCAGCCCTGCCGGACACCTCTACACGCCCTGAAGGGAGCACACAGACTGCCATTAAACTTCAGTATAGACTCAATGCCTCCGTACAACGCCTGGATCTTGGCAATAAAACTCATGCGGAACCCAAACTTCTCCATGGTTTTCCACAGGAAGCAGTGCTCAACATGGTCAAATGCCTTTTCCTGATCCAGTGAAATCAGACCAGTGTTAAGCCCCAAAAGGCTGGAGGTTTTCAAAATATCTCGAATTAGGTGGACGCTGTCCACCATGGACCTGCCAGGTACGCAGTAGGTTTGGTCACGGTGGACGACCTCCTCCATTGCCTCCCTCAGCCTGGTAGCCAACACCTTGGACAAGATCTTATAGCCGGTGCAGAGGAGGGACACGGGTCGCCAGTTCCTTATGTCCTGCAGGTTGCCTTTCTTCGGCAGGAGGGCTACGACGGCCCTGCGGCAGGACACTGGCAGAGAACCTGAAACCAGACTTTCGTTAAAAATGGCTAAAATGTCAGGTGCTAAAATGTCCCAGAAAGCTTTATAAAACTCAACTGTAAGGGCGTCGATGCCGGGAGCCCGCCGTCCCTGCATTTTCTGCAGAGCGGCGTGCAGCTCCGACTCTGAGAGCGGTCTGTCCAGTTGGTCATTTGTTGCCTCTGAGACCTGAGGAAGCCCACCACAGAACTCAAACAGCTCTTCCCTCTCCTCGTACTCACTCGAGTACAGGAAAGAATAAAAACCAGTAGCACGCTGCCGGAGCTGGCCAGGTTCAGTCAGTTCTTGTCAGAAGGTGGAGCAAGGTGCTTTCTTGTCAGAAAGCAAAGAGTGAATAAGTTTCCTCTGACCGTGTCGCTTCTCCCGGCCGAAGAAGAAGCTAGAAGGGGCATCCATCTCCACGATGTTCTGGACCCGTGACCGGACCAGTGCACCTTGCACTTTGGTACCCAGCAGGTCCTTTAAAGCCATTTTTTTGGACTTGAGGATTTCAATATATCCTCGAGTTTCTGTTGACGCACTCATGAATCGGTAGTCAAACTCCTCAATTTTATTATTCAACATCATAAACACTTGCCTACGATGAGAGACAACGTGTTTCAGTAGCGGTGATTTACACCCAGACAACACCTTCTTCATCGGAGAGACTACCTTTCCATGACGAGAAAGCTCGTTGATCAGAAAATCATCGCTGATGAACGGCGGCACGTCCGACAGCGTGATTTTCGTTGCGGGCTGCGTCAACGGCAGCACCGGCTCAAACAACCCGTTGACGGTGATCCCCGTCTCCACCAGCCTGTTCACTTGCTCCACCTTCTCCAAAAACAGCACCACCGCTTTATTCATCCGGGCAGCAGATCTAATGGAGCTGTACCCGACAATCTCCCCCACAGCCAGCGCTACCTCCTCCACGCCGCACAGAGAGCCGGCGCCCACTTCGACGCCGTGCTTCCGGGACAGCCTGGAGAGGCTGTCAGTCACCATGCCGGCTCCTGAACAGCACTCCCGGTAGCCAAAACCGGCCGACAAAACCACACAAAACAACGACAAACTAAAACCAAATTACACCAAAATGAACACAAACACCTATACAAGCCACCACCAATAGATCGTGATAGAAAAAAGGACAGAAAACGGAAAAAGCAGCCAAAAAACTCTTTCTCACTGTGCTCTTCCACTCACACTCCTCCCACACGAAGAAGAAAAAGAAGAATCTAATCCGAAATACAGGAAGTAAACGTGAGTGGAATTTTTGATGAGGGAAATTTGTGTTTTTGTCGTGCTATGTTAATAGCAGCAGAGCAGTCCATTAAAAAGAAAGGAGGTAAGAACAAAAGGAAGATCGTGCCATCGTGGACAAACGAGTGTGATAAAGTTATTAAGTTAATAAAGATTTCAGAATGCTAAAAAAGAATCTCAGTTTCCAGAATCTTATAGAATATAAAAGGTTACAGGCAAAAGTACAGAGAACTATAAAAGATTCAAAAAGGGAATACTGGAGGGAATTTTGTAGGTTAGTAGGAAGGGAAACAGAAATTGGCAAAAATTGGAAGATGATAAAAAGGATGAATAGGAGTAAAAGAGAGTATGGATATCCAGTCTTAAAAGATGGGGAAACAACAGCAGTGAGAGTTGAGGGGAGTGAAGGGATTTCAGTTTATACAGGGGAAATGTTGGCAATATTGTTAGCTTTACAATGGGTAGAGGAAATTAAACCGCTGAGAACAATAATCTGCTCAGATTCCAGTTCATCATTAGTTACTTTACGGCACAGTCATTTGGAAAGCAGAAAAGACATCCTAATAGAAATACAGCAAGCTCTGTTCAGACTTCAGATGATGGGCCTGTTGGTAGTGTTTATATGGGTACCAGCACACAGTGGACTAATAGGAAATGAATTGGCAGACAAGAAAGCAAAAGAGGCGACAAAGAACACTAACATTGATCTAGTAACTAATCTCAGCAAAACAGGGATATTGTCAAGCAAAGAATAAGGGAAAGGTGGTAAAAGCTGTGGGACGAAGAGAAGAAAGGAAGATGGTATTTAAGAATACAAAGCAAAGTTGAGGAAATAAGGACAGCAGGAAGAAACAGAAATGAAGAAAGCATAATATGTAGATTGAGATTAGGTCATACAGAGCTGAACAATACATTATATAAGATAGGGAAACATGCAACGGGTAGACGTTGCTGCTTGAAGTCTGAAACGGTGGAGTACATTTTATCTGAATGTGAGAAATACGAAGCAGAAAGGAGGAATTTGGTCAGGAAACTTAAGAGTACTAAAAGTCAACTTAGTGTAGAAATTCTGAGACAAAAGTCAGAAAGAAAAGAATTTCAAATATTATTTTGGTATTTAAGAGAAATAAAAGCCCTGAACAGGATATAGACAACTTTATTTATTTTAATTAGATTGAGTAAATAGCGTGACCCACACTCCACATCAGTTGGTGGTGGTAATGCACCAATTTGTTGTTTGCCAACCGCCTGAAGAAGAAGAAGATGAAGATGACGACAATGACGATGATGATGATCATCGTCGTCATCATCATCATCATCCACACGCCACACTCCACACTCCACATCAGTTGGTGGCGGTAATGAACTAATTTGTTGCTTGCGAACCGCCAAGAGAATCCACAAAGAAGAAGCAACTAATACATTTTACATGGTATGGTTTTCCAGCGAAAGACGTTTAATAAGCAATACAGTGTGTATTTCGAAATATTTTAAAAAGAATAGATATTAAGTCCACGCAAGAGAGGCAAGGCCTTTATCAGTTTGGCATCTGTTAACAGTAGCTCGTCCATAATTTGTGGATGTCTGTGTGAGTTTATATATACGATGTATGTATATACAACGTTTACAAAGGCTGATTTCTTTCATTTTTATTTTATATGCTCAGGTAACGGGCGGTGTACTGCCTTTCCTGAGCACAATGGCTACTCAGAGAGTTCTCCCTCAGAGCAAAGAGACTCTGCTGCAGAGCTATAACAAGAGATTGAAAGATGATATCAAGTCCATCCTGGAAAACTTTACTGAAATCATTAAAACAGCAAAGGTATGTAGAGCCAATGCCCTTTTGACTGCAATATTTTTTCAATTTGTGTTCTGTATGTCGCTTCATTATCCTCCGTTCGGTTTTCCTCAACTATCTGGTGTTCATATACGATAGAAAAGAAAAAGTATGTTCTTTCTGCAGATAGAGGATGAGACACAGGTTTCCCGACCAACCCAAGCAGAACAGGATCATTATGAGATGCACGTTAGAGCTGCCAACATTGTATGTATATGCCACAACCTACTCAGAGGATTTGTAAAGATATGCTTCAAAATCAGTTTAAATAAACTATGAAAAACAATGATTCTACAATCATTTCCCGTTTGTCATTTTCTAGGTTCTATATATGTTTGTGATCACATACGGTTTGGAAGTTTGCTGCTGCTGCAGTTGTGTTTATAAGGTTCACAAGAAGCGAACTGCATCACAACCTTTTACTTAGTCGATTTTGTTTTGATTTCTGTCATTGTAGGTACGAGCTGGTGAATCACTGATGAAGCTGGTGTCAGATCTGAAGCAGTTCCTGATTCTGAATGACTTTCCCTCTGTGAACGATGCCATCAGTCTCCAAAACCAGCAGCTAAGGTCACTGCAGGAAGAGTGCGACAAGAAGCTTATTTCACTCCGTGATGAGATCGCAATCGACCTGTATGAGTTAGAGGAAGAATATTACTCCTCCAGGTACAAGTAGGCTCACAATTGCCCTTTCATCTCCCATCTCACCCTGTCCATTGTTGTTCTACGTTCAGTACCATGCATTGTCTAACCTTTACTGCTAAGCCAATGGAACAGTTATGTCTGTCATCATCCAAACATCAACCTCAACATCTTGGGTTGAATTTAGACCATCTACAGTTGAAACCAGATGTTTACATACACTATATAAAAAGGCACATAACCTTTTTTTTCTCAAGATTAAATCAGATTGAACTTTCCCTGTTTTTGGTCATTTAGGATTACCAAAATTATTTTATTTGCTAAATGCCAGAATAATAAAAGGGAGAATTTTTTAGACATTTTTTTTTTTATTACTTTCCTAAGAGTCAGAAGTTTACATACATTTCAGTCATATTTGGAAGCATTGCCTTTAAACTGTATGACTTGGGTCAAATGTTTTGGATGTGCTTCAACAAGCTTCTCACAATAGTTTGCAGGAATTGGGCTCCTGACAGCACTGGTGTAACTGAGCCAAGTTTGAGGCCGCCTTGTTCACACGAGCCTTTTCAACTCTGCCCATTGGATTGAGATCAGCTCTTTGTGATGGCCACTCCAAAACATTAACAACCATGTTGTTAGTCTGCTTAGGGTCATTGTCCATTTGGAAAACCCTTTTGCACCCATGCCTTTACTTCCTGGCTGATGTCTTGAGATGTTACTTCAGTATTTCCACGTAATCTTCTTTCCTCATGATGCCATCTATTTTGTGAAGTGCACCAGTCCCTCCTGCAGCAAAACAACCCTACAACATTATGCTACCACCCCCATATTTCTCATTTGGGATGGTGTTCTCAGGCTTGCAAGCTTCTCGCTTTATAGTCCCAATGTAACAATGGACATTATGGCCAAAAAGTTCAATTTTAGTTTCATCAGACCGCAGAACAAGTCTCCAAAAAGGTCTTTGTCCCTGTGTGCATATGCAAACTGTAATCTGGCTTTTTTATGTTTCTTTTGAAGTAATGGTTCTGGGAAAGTGGCCTTTCAGCCCATGTCAGTACAGAACCCGTTTCACTGTAGATAATGACACACTCTCACCAGCTTCAGCCATCATCTTCACAAGGTCTTTTGCTTTTTTTTTTTTGGGCTGATATGCATATTTCGGACCAAAGCAGGTTCATCTCTAGGACACAGAACCCGTCTCCTTCATGGGCGGTTTGATGGCTGGACATTCCCATGGTGTTTATACTTGTCGATAATTGTTTGAAAAGATGGACAAATGTTGTCAATAAACCTATCAGAGGTTTCCAAGGATATTCCAAGGTGATGACATCATCACCTGGGCTTTCCCAAATTGTTTAAAGGCATAGTAATCTCAGTGTATGTAAACTTCTGACTCAGCAAAGTAATAAAAAAAAAAAATGGGTTAAAAAATTCTCTCTTTTATTATTCTGGCATTTGGCAAATAAAAATAATTTTGGTAATCCTAAATGACCAAAAACAGTGAAAGTTTAATCTGATTTAATCTTAGACACTGAGAAAAAAAAGTTTATGTGCCTTTTTATATAGTATATGTAAACTTCTGGTTTCAACTGTACATATCCAATAACAAGCAAACAGAATTGTTAAGAGGTGATGTAATATAGTTTACCTCACACAATGACTTGTATTGTCATTGGTTTGTGCCTTTGTGTTTTTTCTGGTAATTATTATATTTATAGCTGTAAAACCATGCCAGTTTGTAAGGGCAAAATTACATCCTCTATCTTTGGGCCACTGGTGCTGTAATTAAAATATGAGCATTTGAGCTGGCAGGCTTTTGTGGCAAGTCAGATCAATGTCATAATTTAGGGTTTTATTTCTGATTGAACTATTTCATGGTTGCAATACATTTAACAATTAAACACCCTAGTGATGTTTGGTTTGGTGGAATGTAAGTAAATACGGCATTTTAGTTCATTTAAAATTATATTATGTTGGTGGTTGAGCAGAGCTTTATAGACCAAGTGAATTCCTTTTAGAGGAAGAAATAAGTAAAAGATCTTTAACAATATATATAGTTTTGTCAATATATTGTTTACGTAGAATATTTATTTCTTAATGTGACATGGTCATTTTGAAGTTAATTTGAAAGTCTGATTCAATAAGTGCTAAGGTTTGTATGTAAATCACCAGGTAATTGGTTGTCCTCTTAACCACAAGTGACCCAGGCTGTAACCATGCACACCTCCATGCTGTGGTTCTTCATGTACCAGTGTGTGACAGCTTTTTTCAGCAGGATCAGAATGATAAATAAAAGTAGAGTTAAAACTCTGCAGAACTTGGTCTCATTTTCTGTGAGAACAGTGTCTCCTCCCCAGCATGCCGTAAGTCATTAACCACTTTACCTCTCTGCACACGCTTTGCTTTTTTTCCATCAGCAATCTAATCTCGCACAATTGTCTGTCGCAGCGGAAGTGTCACACCTCACTGTTGTTTTAATGCTTCTGGATTAACCTGAATGTTACTATGTACGTGAGTCCTGTTGTGTATGAATGCGCTTATTCTGACCCACTGCTTTTTTTTCTACTTCTTTCTGTGCTGCATCTGATATTTTTGCCTCCTGGCGGTTTCTGCTGCACAAAGCTACAGTCACTGGGACCGCACTGACCTGCCACTGTGTGAGGCCTACCACCAAGGGGACAACTGGGCATCCCCAGGCAGCAGCTGCAGTTCTACACAGGGAGACCAGGAGGAGGTGGAGGGTCTCCCGTCACAGGAAACAGACCCGCAACACCACGTCAACGGACATGGGACATCGTCCTTGGAGAAAATATGATGCTTGAACTGACTTATTTTGACTACTGTCTGGCATTTCATTTGTTTAAAATATAGAAACTATACAGTTAAAAATGTACAAAACAATAAAAAATGTACCAAACATCTCTATATTTCCCACTCTTTTAAAAACATGGATATGGCAAAATATTCATATACTGTACTTTGTGAATTTCAAATTATTTTTCTTTGCAATTTTCTTTTACTGTAAGAACACATTTCATATCAGTAGGCAACTGAAATTTGCATTTTAATATCTGTTTTTGAAAGTCAAAAGCTTAAAGGGCACTTAAAGGGTAAAAATAGTGGGCTTAAAAAATTTGTTCTCTGAAACAAACACTGTTCATCATTCTCTTTGGACACAAATTTAATGTTCCCATTGACTGCAGGGAGCTAGCTACAATTTTTTACAAAACAATACACTGAATTTAATGTCATCTTCAGAAAACAACTGCTCTTCAATATCTTCGATTCATCTTCTTGAACTTTTCATAATGGTAGTCATCGGTGGCTTTTTCGTTGTTTGGCCGCTTGCGGTGATTGGGTGGGGATGGTGCTGTGGAGTGCAGAGAAGGCCACGCAGAAGAAAGGAACTGAATGTATTTGTATACACAAAACTTTAAAGCCTTTGATGCAGCAGAAGTTGAACTTTCACTCACCCTCAGGACCTGGTTTTTCTGTGTCACCCACACGCAGTGGCCTTGCTTTGGGCTCTTCTCTGTGTCTGTGGTGCCTCTGTGGTGCGTTAATGTCCTCGTGATAGACTGAGAGAAGACATTTGCTGATTTAGAAATATCTCATCTTGTGCTGTCTGCATTTAAGCTCCAATATATAAAGCTTATCAAACTCACAGCGGTTGTGTTGGACATAGTTGACAGCAATGTTAGTGGGCACAAACGATGTGCTGTGGTCTTTTTTCTTGTTCCTCTGTTCTGCCAAAAGCCTGGCTTTGGCATCCTCCGTGTTGATAATGTTCTTTATCTTTGCACTGCAAAACAATTGACAGGAAACTTGCTTAGAAAACATTTTTATGTAACTTTGAAGAGATGCTACCCAGGATCATGATAGAAAATCTTTAAAACGCACTCAATGCCTAGATCAACTTCAGGAATCCCACTTAGCATCTGATTGGACAACATCTCCTCCGTCTTCTTGGCAGAATTGACTCGGATGTTCTCTGGAAGCTCATACAGATGGTCCTCTGCATTTTTCACCTTAATTTTTTGCTCTTCAGCTTCCACCTGTCCTTTCCTTTTCTTCAGCTCTGTCTCAATATATTTCATCCTGTGATGACAGATTTGTGTATTAGATAAGGTAAGATGCCTTTATTGTCATTCAGACACGGTATAAAAATATGCCTGAATATAGACTTATAATATAATATAAACATTTTTTTAACCATTTTATTTAAAAATTAACTAAAATATACAGTCAGTTCAAGCTAGCAGCAGAGGTGTTCGTTATTCAATTTCGTCACAAAATAACATGGAGGGTGCTGTTTGGTGTTATAATAAAATAACATAAATTGCATAAATTGTGTAATGTTCAATTTTTTTGTGACAACAGCAATAAGCAATGTGTCACAACAAAGTAAAGAAAGTCCAAGAAAAATTACACATACATGTCTGCATCTTCATCTCTTCTATTAGTTTCCACAGAAAAGGAAGTTCCCAGATTGAGATCCGTCTCATCTTCAGTCCTACGTATGAAGCAAATCTTATCTTGAATGAATTTAAATGTTTGTCTTTTGGGATTATATAGTAAAATAGTTTTTTATACTCACATATCCCTATTCCTATCTTTGACTCTCTTCATGTCCACAACTCCTCCAGTTTTCAGTTTAAAAGGATCATTCTGCGAGAAATGATGGATAAGGGTTACAAAAACGCCACCAACCAAAATTAAAGGAAATAAAAACGCTGCTTACATCGATTTCCACTTCTGGTGGCAGCTTTTCTCCTACTAACAGCGCAGTCAGACTAAACACAATCGAGGTGAGTAGCAATTTACATCTCGTGTTTCACTATATTTATGAGCGTTTACATATTCACACGTTGTTTACAAACACAACGCGAATTTGGGTGCACATATATAATACCTGACTCCGGTCTGCCGTTTCCGCAAACTCTGAAGCTCTTTTGCCTCTTCAACTTTCGATCTAAACAACCAACAAAATCAAAGACAACATTAAAATATAAATAAAAGCAAAACACAAATTAATGGATGTACTGTATAGTAATTGTGCGTTTGGCGACGTTGATGGCACTGGATTCCCGAAATCGATTTTTAAAATTAACTTCACCTAAGCTCTTCAGCAATGTCATCCTCCTCGTCCTCCGACGAATCCCTTCTTCTCCTCAGATTTTTACCACTCGGCATTTCTAATTTAATTACGCATAAAAATTATTTGACGAGGGTAGGTTATTTCTTAAAGTGAAGGTTAGTGGGGAGATTTTAAGCGAACGCACAACATTTGCATCACATCCTCCAAAAAGGCCATCACTTCCGTTTTATTTAGATAATAACAAAAAGATGGCGGTTTACGGACAGGCTCGCCGATTACTGCGTATTTCATCAACATTTTCGCATCCGTAAGTTTATTTTTTGTTGAACATGTTGTAATATACCTTTGTAATAATTCCGTGAAGGCAGAGTAGAATTTGCAATTAATGCTCGCTGTTTAACTTTTTGGCTAGTTAACAAATAGTATTTAGAAGTGACGCTGTCCGAAGTAGCCGAGTTGTCAGTATTATTTGGGCAATAAATCCAGTTGCCTTTTTTTTTTTTTTTTGGTAATTTTGACATCTGACTGAGAATCTGTTTTATAATCAATAATCAATAACAATTTTGTATTTGTTATTAATATTATTGTAAAAACTTTGTAGTTATTCCAGTGCTTTATACTAATATTATTTTATTATATCAATATATTTACGATTTATTTAATCCTACATATATCTTTGATTGTAAGAAATTTAAATTAATCCATGTTTGAGAAATTTGTTTTCTCCTAAGGATTGAGGCAATAGCAAGTCAATAAAATGATCGGACTGTGGTTTTCTACTTAAATATCCAAAATTAGATCTCTCTGTGTCAACTGGACTGAAAGGTTTCTTTGAAAAATGTCTGTGTAGTTTCTTTGAAAACGTTTCGCCCTCTCTCCAGAGAGCTTCTTCAGTTCGAAGTTTGCTGGGGCAGAGCTTGAAAATATAGCCCTGTGGACCATTGGCATGTTAGTGGCCCGGGTGGTTTAAACAGAGGTGGTGGACTAAGGCACTTTCTGTCACCCACATACAATACAGTCCTCCACTCTTTTCGTCAGCATTCTAAACATTCACACCGTTTGACGAGACCTGGTGACTCATTAACATGTGACCCAACAGACAAAGGGGAAGCACCCCAACCGAAACTAGGTGAACGACCCTGCCAAGGACTCTCAGGTGACCACCCGGTCGGTAACATGCCAATGGTCCACAGGGCTATATTTACTACACACTTAATATGTAAAATGTGCATTAAATATTTAGTTAACCACTAGGTTCCCCAGTAATTCCCCCTGGTGTTTATATCTTACAAGTGCTATCTTACTGTATAGCTTCCAGTAGAAGGTTTCCTGGTTTATTTATAAATAGCTGCCCTCTACTGCAATAAATGATATGCATTTACTGCTTTAGTAATTATACTACAAATACCATGCTTCATAGTAACCATGAATCACTTTGTTTTGTAGACTTACCAACTGTGGAAATCTGAGAACTGGATTACTCTGGTCTTCACATAACAAAATAGCTTCTAACAGATGGCCTCAAAACCCTTACCGTGTTGTCCTTGGTTTGTATAACATGAGCATTCTTGTGACTTTCTAACTTGGAGGAAACTCCGTATATTGAATATTATCACACTTTTTTCTTTACTTGGTCTCATTTTAGTAAGGACAATGTTCGTGCAGACACAGGACACACCAAATCCAAACAGCCTCAAATTCCTGCCTGGCTGTACAGTTCTTGAAACAGGAACTATGAATTTTGATAGTCCTCGTGATGCACACTACTCACCATTAGCCAGGTATGTAGTATTTCATTTTAATGCACCTCTTTTACACTAGACTTTTTTGAGATTTTTTTTTGTATATGTGTTCAGAATTTGGAGTGTTGAATCAGGACAAACAACTCTCATTCAACTCATTTATTATATAAACAAATAATGTAAAATTTGAGGTAAACCACATTGTGCAGTGTTCTCAGCTGAAGGGTTTCCAAGCCTACTCTCCACAGACTGAACTTAATCAGTTAACTGTTTCAAGCATTCTGAGAAAGAGCCCCAGGATGTATCTGAAATTAGTTTTCATTGTTGCCTTTGAGTGTTGGCTTTTTTGATAGGTTGGCATGGGTTGATACAGTTGGGTTGATATATTTGTCCACTTTTTTTCCCGCATTGGTGTAGTTTTGTGGCCCACACCCTCTTCAGCACCGTATTCCTTCAGTGAGATTTCTCCAGAGGTGGGATATCTCGGGAGAAGGTTGCTCATGATCCAACTGTTGCACCCTGCATTCCTACGTCAGCTCAGCAGTTGGTTTTGATCTACAATTCATGGACATGTAATGTTCCAGTAAATTTCCACTTTTCTGTCTGTGACTTCGGCATAACAAAGGCCTTAGAAAATCACTGTTCACTCTGACTTTAATTTGTCATACTTACAGTAAGAGCTCAGTGCCACACTCTGTGGTTTACTAGTTGCCCATTTATTTAACCCCTCCCCAATGCAGAGATTCCAAGCAATGTCTGTACAACTCTCGACATCATTCTAAATTACTGAACAGTAAAACTTCTGAAAGCTCCTTCTCTTGTTTTTATGTGGGCAGTCGTTGTTTACGGGAAAGTTTAAAATTAAAAGTCCACTTACGTCACTCTAGGAATGTACATACATCTCTAGGATGCGCTGGGATGCATCGTCAGTGATGTACCTGGGTCATCAGGGGCTTTGGGTCTTTCAACATCATACCCCCTCACGTGCAGGCGACCCATCTGGGATTGATCAGGTCCCAGATTGCATCCCAGCCGCTGTAATCCATGGGCTCGCCCTCTTAATCCAAAGCCAACGGCTGGCTTTCTCTGCGGCTTCTGTGATGGAATGTATAGATCCCCTCTTAACAGCTCCACTCACGCCAAGTCCTGCCAGAGCTTTACAGATGGAACGGCCAATGAACCCCCAGCAGTCCACCTCTATGGGTTCACAGTGAGCCCACCAGCATCGACTTCTGCACTCCTCCACCAGGTCCTGGTACTTTGCCAGCTTCCTCTTATGCGCCTCCTGCTTGTGTTCCTCCCACGGCACAGTCAGCTCCCACATGATCACCTGCTTGGTGGTGTCTGAGTGTATAAGCAGGTCTGGGTGCAGTCTAGTCTGTATGATGTATTCAGGGACATTCAGCTGTTTCCCAAGGTCCACTTTCAGCTGCCAATCTGAGGCTGAGGACAGCCGACTTGTATTCATTTGTGGGTGGGAATAGGGCTTCTCACCAGCCTTAAGGAAGGAGATGGTCTTCTTTCTGGGTTGGTGTCTACTAGAGAGGATGGCTGAGGCAACTACTTCCGCACTGTCTTCAGCACCTGGTCATGGCGCCAGTGGTAGCGACCCTCGGCCAAGGCCTTGGGACAGCTGCTGCTGAGGAGGTATTGGAGGGATCCTCTTCCAGCACACAGGAGGCAGGCAGGAGTCTCGCTCTTGCCCCAGGTGTGAAGGTTCGCTGGCCTAGGCAAGGTGTCATAGACAGCCTGGACCAGGAAGCTGATGTGGTAGCCCTCATCCCGCCACAGATCTGGCCATGTGATCTTCCGCTGCTGCATCTTTCCCCACCTTGTCCAGGCTCCCTGCTGTCTGAGACTCACCATCTTGCTGGCTCTCACTTCCTCTATGCCAGCACGCACTTCACCCTGGAGGAGATGTTGGCGCTCCTTGCCTTTTGCTGTATTATCCTGTTTACCCAAACCTACCTGACTGCTTGGAAAGGAGCCCAGGCCAGATCGCCCTCTTGCCACCATCCCAACCAGGGCTTTATGTCTCAGCCATGTCTCTGCCACCTGCAGCTCTTTGGCAGCGCTCCACTTCCTACCTATGCGAATCTTGATGCCAGCTGCTGCACCTTGGGGTCCCTGGAGTCTCTGTACTGCATGGCCTCACTTGTCCGTGTCACCACAAACTCTTCCGATAGACCACTAAATGGGAACTGGAGGATCCATACAAGGCAGCACTGCTCAGGCTCCTTGGTAAACCGAGCCATCTGCGCAGGTAACTGCTTATCTTTTTCTCCAGAGCTTCCACCGTTGACATTGAGACGTCATACAATAAGGCAGAATGGCATGCTGGTAGAGCCACGACTTGAAGCGGCCTGGCAACCCAGATTTGTCAGTGTTGGTAAGCCAAACATCTAGTTCACCACGGATTCTCTGAATGGCAGCTGTATCCTTCAGACTGCAGTCAAAGAGCTTCCCCAAGCTCTTAACTGGCTTCTCCGATAGTGTTGGAATGGTGGTCTCAGTAATCTTGAAGCAGAACATGTCCACGACTTTTCCCTTCTTTAAGACTAGTGAACTTCATCTTTCCCCATGAGATGATCCTCCCCAGCCCTTGTAAGATCCACCTGCTACCCGGGACCAATGACGTCGTCACGGTCAGGTCATCCATGTAGGCTCTAATTGGTGGCTGCCACATTCCGGACTTGGTCAGTGGCCCGCAGCACTCCACCTCTGCAGATTTCACCACTGTGTTCATGGCAAGGGCGAAAAGGGCTACTGAAATGGTGCAACCGATAATAATTCATTTCTCTAGCCTATGCCACTCAGATTTAATGGGCCCAGAGGACACTCTCGTCTGGAAATTGTTGTAGTAATCCAAGATGAGAGTGTTGATCTTATCACTCTAATCACCACTGTTCCAAAGACCGAAACAAATGCTACATAGTGCTCATGTTGGGTCCACAAGCCATGACAAATTATATTGATTGGCATGACTTATGACTAATAATATTATTTTAATAATATATAATAATATATTACTAATAATAATATTTTGACTTATGCTAGAAGTACATTTTTATTTTCATGTTTTAATTTTTTTACAGACAGCTGTTTAGGGTAGATGGTGTCAAAAGTGTGCTGCTGGGCCCAGATTTCATCACCATATCAAAGGTAAAATCTTTTTACTTCCCCGTAGTGAAACCATTGCAAAGACAAATGTTGAATTTACATGTTTTTCTTTCCACCTAGTCTGATGCAAATATAGAATGGAAGGTAATCAAACCAGACATCTTTGCTACCATTATGGACTTTTTTACATCTGGTCTTCCAGTTGTCAGTGAGGGTAGTAAGCAGAGTGCAGACACAGGTTGGCATTATCATCAAAAACGTGGTGTGGATATACATATATAAATAGAGAAATATGTTTGTAACTGCAGAGAAATATCCTCATGTATTTTTAGCACCATCAGATGATGATGATGAACTAGTGGCAATGATAAAAGAGCTTCTGGATACCCGAATAAGGTAAGTACATGTGGTCATGTATAATTTCCCTGTTATTGTTACTTTCTGACACAGTTGTCATAACCAGGCCAACAGTGCAGGAGGATGGAGGTGATGTTCTGTACCGTGGCTTTGAAGGCGGTGTTGTTAAACTGAAGCTACAGGGTTCCTGCACCAGTTGTCCAAGTTCTATTATTACGCTGAAGAGTGGAATCCAAAACATGCTGCAATTTTACATACCTGAAGTGGAATCAGTGGAGCAGGTTTGTTCTCTTGCCTAACAAAACATTGTAAACATACTGTACCTATAAATATAGGTACAGGACTGTGTGCTTCTGTTTTACAGCTAAATATTTTGTGCTGAGCTTAGTTGGTTTATTATAATAAAGACTGAAAGTTATCACTATTACCAACCTTTTTTTGTCTCCCCTCAGGTTAAGGATGAGGAAGAAGAGGAGGCTGCTCAAATTTGAAATCTACTGAGGAAGCTTTTTACATTATTGTCCTCCCTTCACCACATTTCTGCAATCCAAGCAACAATCAGAGCTTGATTATGATTTCATTAAGGTCTATTTAGGATCTTTAGATGTTATTTTCTTCATTCATTTTCTTGTTTTTGGTTCTTTGATGGTACTATAAAATAGAGACATGACATCTCAGCCAGAGAAACTGAAGGATGTATTGCTGAAATAGTATGTACACCTTTGTGAATCAGTCAGCTGTCAAATAAAACATTTTGTTTTAAGATGTCCTTTTTTCATCCCTCGGTGGGGAAATTTACATTGTTACAAAGTGTTAGTATAAAAAGCATGAATTTAAAACAACAGACATACAAAATGTGCAAATGTATATACAGTGTCTCGCGATTGTATGAGAAATATGGAACGTATTTAACCATCCATTTTGTCAATAGGTAAATAAACATTCTATCACTATTTGTCATGTCCCTTCAAATTAATTTCATTGAAACATGATTTATCTTAGTCTGATTTATATAGAAAAGTACATTTTTATCACATGATGTATGATATTCATGTATGATATTCATTTAGAGGTGGATTTTATTTATATTTTTATATATATATATATATATATATATATATATATATATATATGTGTAGCCACAAGGGGCACAAGCCAGTGTCTTATTGTGCCGGTCCCAAGCCCGGATAAATACAGAGGGTTGTGTCAGGAAGGGCATCCGACGTAAAACTTGCCAAATCAAACATGCGCATCGAAACTATGACTTCCATATCGGATCGGTCGAGGCCTGGGATAACAAAGAACGCCATTGGTGCTGTTCACCTACAGGGTGCCAGTGGAAATTGGACTACTGTTGGTCGAAGAAAGAGAGGAGGAAGGTGTGTCTGTAGGAAGAGAGAAGAGGAACGCCAAGAGTCAAGTAGAGTAGACTGAGTAGAGACTTTGAAAGTTGGAACTATGACAGGAAAAGGTAGAGTTAATTGACATGATGCAGAGGAGGAAGGTAGACATATTGTGTGTCCAGGAGACCAGGTGGAAAGGTAGCAGGGTTCAAGTTGTTCTATCATGGTGTAGATAGGAAGAGAAATGGAGTAGGAGTTATTTTGAAGGAAGAGTTTGCTAGGAATGTCCTGGAGGTAAAAAGTGTCAGAGTGATGAGTCTGAAGCTAGAAATCGAAGGTGTGATGTTCAATGTTGTTAGTGGGTATGCTCCACAGGTAGGATGTGAGCTGGAGGAGAAGGAGAAATTCTGGTCAGACCTTGATGAAGTGATGCAGAGCATCCCTAGAAGTGAGAGATTTGTCATTGGTGCAGATGTCAATGGACATGTTGGTGCAGGAAACAGAGATGATGAGGTGATGGGCAAGTTTGGTATCCAAGAGAGGAACGCAGATGGACAGATGGTGGTTGATTTTGCAAAAAGGATGGAAATGGCTGTGGTGAATATTTTCTTCCGGAAGAGGAGGGAACATGGGGTGACCTATAAGAATGGAGGTAGGAGCACACAGGTAGACTACATCTTGTGTAGACGGTGTAATCTGAAGGAGATCAGTGAGTGCAAAGTAGTGGTAGGTGAGAGTGTAGCCAGTCAGCATAGGATGGTGGTGTGTAGGATGACTGGTGGTAAGGAAGAGGGCAAAGGCAGAGCAGAGGACGAAATGGTGGAAGCTGAAAAAGGAAGGAAGAGTTGCATAAGTTTTAGGAAGGAGTTGACACAGGCTCTGGGTGGTCAGGAGGTGCTTCCAGATGACTGGACAACTACAGCTAATGTGATCAGGGAGAAAGGTAGGAGAGTACTTGGTGTGTCATCTGGAAGGAAAGTAGATAAGGAGACTTGGTGGTGGAATGAGGAGGTGCAGGAGTGTATAAAGAGTAAGAGATTAGCTAAGAAGAAGTGGGACACTGAGAGGACTGAAGAGAGTAGACAGGGGTACAGGGAGATGCAGTATGGTTTCATGCTAAAAAAGAGTACTACAGATGCAGTATTTGCTTTGAGGATGTTGATAGAGAAGTACAAGGAAGGTCAGAGGGAGCTGCATTGTGTCTTTGTAGATCTGGAGAAAGCTTATGACAGGGTGGCCAGAGAGGAACTGTGGTATTGTATGAGGAAGTCTGGAGAGGCAGAGAAGTATGTTAGAGTGGTGCAGGACGAGGACTGTAAGACAGTGGTGAGGTGTTTGTAGGTGTGACAGAGGAGTCCGAGTGGAGGTGGGACTGCATCAGGGATCAGCTCTGAGCCCCTTCTTGTTCGCTATGGTGATAGACAGGCTGACAGACATCTAGCCATCCATTTTGTCAATAGGTAAACAAACACATATTCTATCACTATTTGTCATGTTCCTTCAAATTTATTTCATTGAAACATGATTTATTATTAGTGTGATTTATATAGAAAAGTAAATTTTTATCACATAAAAATGTATGATATTCATTTTAGAGGCGGATTATACACACACATAGATAGATAGATAGATAGATAGATAGATAGATAGATAGATAATCGTTATGTTGCTTTTAATAGGTATTGCAACATATTGCAACACCAGACTGTTCGATGGTAGTCGGGAACCGCATCCTGAATATATATATATATATATATATATATATATATATATATATATATATATATAGTCGTCATATTGAATCGTTATGTTGCTTTTAATCGTTATGTTGATTTTAATAGCTATTGCAACATATTGCAACGCCAGACTGTTCGATGGCAGCCTGGATGCGCATCCTGTGCCACGTCAGGATTGACTGCGTCCGAGTTGATTGCGCAGGAGCTGACAAGACTGACAGGCCATACAACCAATCAGACGACGTTGGAAAAGTAGGCGGAAGCGGATAAAATAACAGGCGTTCCAGGTCGGCTCTATAGGCCACTGTAACTGTCAACCTTACTGCAATTATGTGTGGTGAGTCCAAACTGTATAGTCTTATTATTCGTTAAAATATCTATGCATATTCTCTTGATTATTAAGACAGCTAGTGAATACAGTGAAATTTACCACGTTTAAATCGGGCTCTGAAATGAAAGACATTTGAAATTAGCTAATGTTTAGAGTGGCTAATCAATGATAACGCATGATTTATTGGTGTTTTTAGAATGTTAGTTATCCAAACATTACATTTGTCATGTTCTTTATATAATTTCAAGAGTGCGTAGGCCGAGAAAAACATCGAGTAAGGTTAATTACTTCCTGGTGTTTTCAAACCATCTCGATAATGTCTGTGTAGATTCTCACTCATCCAGGTCATAGTTATCCAAAATTAGATCTCTCTGTGTCAACTGGACTGAAAGGTTTCCTTGAAAACGTTTCGCCCTCTCTCCAGAGAGCTTCTTCAGTTCTAATTTTAATTAGACATCTCGATAATGTTGACAGGCGCTCATTAAATAACTTTACACTAAGCCATTGTTGCATTGTTTTATTTTATTTTTCTACACGATTTATCTTTACATGCTCTGACTGTGTTGTACGCAACAATCTACTCTAAATGTAGTCATATGAAAGTGGCCATTAGGGGCTGTTCTGAATGATTATTCTGTGAGCCCACTGGTTTTGCGTTTACTGTACATTCATCTGCCAGTGGTTAGTACAGGGCTGCATTTCATGCTTCTCGTTTTCCATATTGGGCAGAAGCTTATGACTATGTAAGTCTTTCATTGGATAAAAATTGTACAGGCTATGTATGTGGAATAAATTCACACGACCCTCTTTACAGTTGGCTGACATTTGCTAATTGAATATAAAACTGTTCATATGGCATACAAAACTGCTCTACTTTATAGAGGTCTGTTAAGGCATTTCATAGGTTAAACGTGAGCCAAGGCATCTTGTATGACATTATATTTTTGGTGGGTATTTCCTTTTCAACATATTTTCTAAATATCAAATGAGCTCAAATCTTTATGTATGCACTGTTGATTATGTGGAGATGAGGGCACAAAAACTTGACAATAATTTTCCATTGCAGTAACCTCTGTCCTACATAACTGGTTTGTCAGGAATAAGAATAGAATTTTGCATTGTCTGATGTCATGGGTAATTGTTGATATGCAGTTGTCAATTGGACAAAAATGACATGTAACTGGAAAACTTTTATGTATGATGATATGATCTGTGCTGTTGAAAACCAGAATTTGACTTTAAGAATTTGTTGCAAAATAACAGAGATAACCAGTATCTGTCACTGTCAAATAGCTGTGCACTTGCCATCTCTTAGGAATTTCAGCCTGTAAATTTTTTCTCCTCTCCACAGGAATCTTTGCATATCTTAACTACCATGTGCCAAGGACTCGCCGTGAGATCCTTGAGATCCTCATTAAAGGTCTGCAGCGCCTCGAGTACAGAGGCTATGACTCAGCAGGTAAGAATAAAAGCAAAACTTATATGTCTACATCACACCAACATCCACTAATAATATAGTAGCACAATACTTGTCATATCAGTCACATAAAAAGTTATTGAGGAGCCACAAATCATCATGCTGATTAGTCAAACTAGGTGTAATGCTGTACTCGGTGTTGTGCCTGAACTCATTCATTAAATGATAGTTCATGAACTCATTCATATTTTGGGCGAACGTGAACTGAACGTACTGTATTACTGCCTGATGAACGTAAGTTACTGTGAATGTATTCATTCTGGCATCTGAACAGCACGCGCTCTCAGTTCGTCTTCATTCAATAGGGTGCCAGATTTCAGGCAAAAACCCAGCTAAAACACCCTGTAAACAGGTCTTATGTAGCGGAAAAAACACCTATTCTGGCAACACCAGCCACCAGTGTCGCACTGCCACGTGCGTCATCAAAACAGAAAAACGGCATGGAGGAAGCCACAGCAACGCCATGTAGTTCTAGCTGACGGGCAAGACAAAACTTGACTCAACAAACCACCAAGAATGCGTCATGTGATCATTTAAATGAGTTTTCAAAAAGAAAATCCACATTTCAATCACATAATTGCTGTCTGTGGCTTCATATGGACTGTAGCACTAATTTTGAAAAATAATAGCTCCCAGCAATGTACGGGAAAAAGAAGCGAATAACTTATCCAAAGTTAGATCGCTCAAACCAGCACCCAAACTGAACCTAGGTGAACGACCCTGTAACACTTTGTTGCGTTAAGTTCTTAAAACTTAGAATGCATTATAATCTATTTTGACACTGAAAGTATGTACATGTAAGTATGTAAGTATGTATGTAGTAGTAAGTATGTGATCCTTTTTTTTTTTTTTCTTAAGGTGTGGGCATTGATGGTGGTAATAGCAAGGATTGGGAGTCAAATGCCAAATCTATCAACCTGATCAAGCAAAGTGGAAAAGTCAAGGCCCTTGATGAAGAAATCCACAGTGAGCAAAGATGGGTCATTATTTGACAAGAATAAGTAACAAATTCAACCTTTTTTTCCATCTTGTATCTGTGTTTGTGTTTGTTTGACCCTTTTAGAACAGAAGGATATTGACCTGGATTTGGAGTTTGATGTTCACCTTGGCATTGCTCACACTCGCTGGGCTACCCATGGTGTACCAAGCCCTCTTAACAGTCATCCACAGAGATCCGACAAGACTAACGGTTTGATTTGTCTTCCATGCTGATTTAAACAAATTCTATGTATTACATAAATGGATGCAGGCAGACACATTGATGTAGGTTAAATAAAAATTACAAAATTTGATAGAAAGTTAATAATTTTTGCAATATAAAAAATCCCAAATATTGTATAAACAGATGAATTGGAGATTACTTTTTATTGCTAGGTTTAAGATGATGTAGGCTATGTTGTTTCAGAGCTGGTGAGTGGCAATATATATATATATTTTTTTAACTCGTGAACTTTCTTACCTATAGAGTTCATTGTCATCCACAATGGAATTGTCACCAACTACAAAGATCTACGGAAATTCCTGGTAAACCTTTGTGTTCTAAACTACCTGCAGTTGATGTCATTTATCCCTTTGATAGACAAGATTAAGTCTCTCTCCATCTCTATAGGAGAGCAAAGGCTATGAGTTTGAGTCAGAGACTGATACCGAGACCATTGCCAAGTTGGTGAAGTACATGTATGACAACAGGGAGAGTGATGACATCAGCTTTGCTACACTAGTGGAACGTGTTATCCAGCAGCTGGTATGGACCTGCTAATGCATTCAGATACTTGTGTAATTATTAGGAGATGGGTAGAGCCTGTCTGTTTGATCCCCACCTTTCAGGAGGGAGCTTTTGCTTTGGTCTTCAAAAGTGTTCACTACCCCGGAGAGGCTGTTGGCACAAGGTAGAGTACCAATGATGCCTGCCCAACTGTTCATGCAGATAACAATATTGTTGACTCGTGCTGACATACAGGAGGGGAAGTCCATTACTAATGGGAGTGAGGAGTGACCACAAACTATCTGCAGATCATATTCCTGTGCTATACCGTTCATGTGAGCCAACATTTTTTTTTCCAGTATACTTTTTCCAAATTGCACAAGAAAAGCATATATATTCGGTTCCTTTTCCAGCTGCTAAAGACAAGAAGGGCTGCAGCACCCTCCCCAGGGCAGGACAGGACACCTCTTTGTTCCCTGTTGATGAAAAAGCTGTGGAGTACTACTTTGCATCTGATGCAAGGTACTGGATGTACATTTTCTCTACCTTTTACTTATGTGTAAGAATTCATATGAATAAAATATGTTCTGTTTTGATTTTTTTTTTTTATTCTATTTTTGTCATTACAGTGCAGTAATTGAGCACACCAACCGTGTGATCTTCCTGGAGGATGATGACGTAGCTGCTGTGGTAGATGGCCGACTGTCCATCCACAGGATAAAGCGTACTGCTGGGGACTATCCAGCCCGCGCCATCCAGACCCTGCAGATGGAGCTACAGCAGATTATGAAAGGTAAATCTAACCTCATCCTTTCTTTGACATTTTCTACTGACCACTGCTCATGTGTATTCGAAGTGCTGCCCAGAAATTTTGTGAGTCTTGATGGCTGCCTGGGTACAAAGACAACTGTAAAGCTTTTTAAGATTAAACCACCAAAGTAATGTCCAATTTTACTAGAAACATTTTAAAATCAATTCTAGCTTCAGGGAAGCCATTAAAATCTCTTAAGACCTGATCTTAGAATATAGTATGTATCTGGAGCCAGATCTAAAACTTTTCATTGTGTCTTTTAGGGATGCACCGATACATCAGCATCAGCCAATATTCCTCTTTGTTGACTGCCATATGTCTAGTGTTAAATTAGATTGACTTTCGCGTATGGCAATAGCCGATGTTACGAAAAATGAATCAATGTTAAGAAAAAATCGGTATCTGTAGATATCCAAAGTTAGATCTCTCTGTGTCAACTGGACTAAAAGGTTTCCTTGAAAATGTTTCACCCTCTCTCCAGAGAGCTTCTGTAGATATTGGCTATCAGCCCAGGAATTTACAATTGCAAGTTTAATTAAAGCTTAAAGATAACTGAATGCTTATTTTGTGTCATGGATGCAGTATTTTTAGATAATGTATTTCCTATATTATATGGACCTTTTTCTCATTAAACCAGCAGAGGGCAGACATGAATTGGAATTAGCTAATTCTGAGATTCTTTTGTTACTCGGTCATCGCTCAGCCTTTCCTCCAGTGAAGTTTCTGGAGACTTTTTGCTGAAGAACCTGTTTTGTATGACCCAAATTGCTGTCAGAACCAGGCTGAGGTTTGTCCATATTCCTATTTTACAGATTGTAATTAATGGAAAAAAAAAACACCTACAGTACCTCGGTGCCTCATTGTTCTCAGTTTAAAGTGTTAAATGCTCCCTGGCTCTGGGTCCGCTTATAAAAAAAAAAAAAAAAAAAAAGGGAAGAGATTAACTCTATACACATGCATTTCCTGATTATTTATTGAATATTTGAATATTTTTCCAGCAGCAGACCCTGTTATGTATGTCAGGTATCTAATGAATGTCAGCAAGACCTTATTAAAACAGCCATCAGTGGATTCTCACTTTATAGCCGATATCTATGTTGTTAAGGGACTTTTAAAATTGTTTTTCTAGTGCTGGAAACATTTTCCCTAATTCTGATCCTTTTCACTGCAGGAAACTTCAGCTCGTTCATGCAAAAGGAGATCTTTGAGCAGCCAGAGTCTGTGGTCAACACCATGAGAGGGAGAGTCAATTTTGAAAACAACACAGGTCAGAATACAGTATCAATAGGTCTTCTTATTGAAAAGTTCATACCTAAATTTTACACATTGTCAAGTCTTGTAATGGTAGTTGAGTACACAGATGTTTTCATACAAGTTTTTTCAGACTATTTTTAATGGAATGTTAAAAGTTAACATCAATTCAAATGCATACTAAGGTATGTGGTTGATGGGTTTTCTTAAATGTGCCTTTTTTAATAAGTTGGAGATTGATGGACCAATTATCTCTTTTAGTGATCCTAGGTGGACTGAAGGACCACATCAAAGAAATTCAAAGGTGTCGACGACTCATTCTTATTGCCTGTGGCACCAGCTACCATGCTGGGGTGGCAGTAAGTAGTTGCTTCTTTTTGTTTCTACCAAACAAATGATATACTATTTAGACTGTTCAATAATTGAGAAATTTGGTCTGTATTGCATTCAGAGGTGTAAGCGTTGAACTTGTTTTTAGGAGAATGAATGCTGACTTTTGTTGCTTTTCAGACTCGCCAGGTGCTGGAAGAGCTGACTGAGCTGCCTGTCATGGTGGAGCTGGCCAGTGACTTTTTGGACAGGAATACTCCTGTCTTCCGAGATGATGTCTGTTTCTTTATCAGCCAGTCAGGTGGAGAGACCATTTCTAATTTTGTAATTTACCTTGATCTCAATACAATCTCACCTGCACAATAGAAGCTTGACTTTATCAGTTCCTGCTAAATCCTCCAGGTGAGACTGCTGATAGCCTCATGGCCCTGCATTATTGTAAGGAGAGGGGAGCTCTGACTGTAGGCATCACCAATACAGTGGGCAGCTCTATTTCCAGAGAGACCGACTGTGGAGTCCACATCAATGCCGGACCTGAGGTTGGAGTAGCCAGCACCAAGGTATGTCTTGACATGTCTTTTTCATGAAGAGCTGTTATTACCTGCTGTCCCATCAACACAGACCTTAAAACGGTAAATATACCTGATTCCGTTTGAGGGAAAATAATATGAAGAGCATCTTTTTTTGTGTACCTGTTTTTCAGACTCCTGCTAGGAAATTAATTCAATATGTCATACAGGTTTATACATACATAACCAAAAAGAAGACATTCTCACTAGTTTTAGGGATCTTTTTACATAAACCTGGACTAAGCATTCACTTACCATTCCACATAAAGGTGTTGAGGAAAATAGACCAGTTAAGGTTCAATTCAATTCAATTTTATTGAACATATAAAATTGTTCAAAACATATTCTTCATCCTGCAACCAAGTCTCCATGAGAAAGAAAATATCAGATGATCTGTTATTAAATCATTAACTAGAAGAGATTTAGACCGTAGAGATCGTATGTTCAACAGACCACATCTAACTGTTCTATTTGTTTGTGTTTACTGCTGTGTATTTTTATAAGGTTATTATTATTAACACCTCTAGACTTATTTACTAGATGAACTATGGGAGGACGAGGTACTGACACTATTTCTATTGTATTATTAAACTTAGTGTTACTGTGAGCGTTTTTAGTTTTATTGTTATTTTTATTGGAGGGCGGCAGTTTTACAGAAGCAGCAGAGAAGCGTGTAAGACAGCGACTCTGCCTCCTGGCCTCCACCCTGGGTTGTCAGAAGGTTGGTTGTCCAATCAACTTTGCTATATTGCTAGAAATAAGAGCTGCACCACCCCGGGTGGGATGAATGCGGTCTCTGCTAATAAGGCCAGGTTTTCCCCAGAAAGTCTTCCAATTATCTATAAAGGCCACGTTATTTTCTGGACACCACCGCGACAACCAGCGACGGAGCCATGACATGCGGCTAAACATGTCATCACTGGCCAGATTCGGGAGGGGACCAGAGAACGCTACGGAGTCCGACATCGTTTTGGCGAAGTTACACACCGACTCCATATTAACTTTAGTAATCTCCGACTGGCGCAGCCGGGCGTCGTTAACGCCGACGTGAATGATAATTTTGCTATATTTGCGCTTATCTTTCACCAGCTGCTTTGTTTCCCTCTATGTCGCCCGCTCTGGCCCCCGGGATACATTTAACTATGGTCTCTGGTGTCGGCTTCACGTAGCGAAGAATAGAGTCGCCAATAACCAGGGTCGGTTTCTCAGTGGGTGCGTCACTGAGTGGGGAAAAGCGGTTTGCGACATGAAGCGGTTGGTGGTGAACCACGGGCCTTTGTTTCAGACTACGCTTCCTTCGAACCGCCACCCAACCACCCTGACTACCCGGCTGCTCGGGGGCTGCGGGGGAACAGCTAACAGTAGCTGAGCTGGGCTGGTCCGCACAGGCTAACTGGTGCTGGCTAGCTACAGGGGCTACGTTGCTATCTTGTGTGCGGAGTCTCGCCTCAAGCTCGCTAAGCCTCGCCTCTAGAGCTATAAATAAGCTACACTTTCTACACGCTTGACTCTCAGTAAGGGAGGCAGAGGAGTAACTAAACATTTCACACACTTTGCAGAACACCAGAGGAGAAGCGAGGTTAGCCATGCTAGCAGTGAGCGCAGCTGCGCGAAACGAAATAGACAGAGAGCAAAGTATAGAACCCAAAAGATCGTGCGGTTACTAAACTTTCACCAAGGTGCTTGTGTACTACTAAACAGGATAAACAAAAAGCAACAAATAATTAACAGTAAATCCACCGTAGCAAACA
Organism: Pao palembangensis; assembly: GCA_015343265.1. Lineage (NCBI taxonomy): Eukaryota > Metazoa > Chordata > Actinopteri > Tetraodontiformes > Tetraodontidae > Pao > Pao palembangensis. The sequence continues at coordinate 22,144,910 of CM027081.1, forward strand.
CCAGGAGAAGTGAACGAGTAGGACGGAGCAGAAACAGGAAATGACGCGATACGTTACCGATGACGCGATCGGATGTCAAGGCCAGTGTGTGAGGGTTTCACACAGGTTGGCTGAATTAGATGCACATTGTTAAAAATATGTACTTTATCAGGTGCTTTTAACTCTTTAAGCGCAACAAAAATGAAAATTTGTGTTGCCACAAGCTGGTGTAACTGCTGGCAAATTTCTGTTTTATGATTTCACAGATTGTGTCACCCCATCACTTCTAGTAGTTTGTTTAGAAAGGCTTAAACCTTTTTACACATTACCAGGAGGAACAACACATCAGGCTGTTGCATTTTCATATAAAAGACTAAATCAAAGCCAGATGAAAACTCCATTGTGACTGTGGCCCCACCTCTTTGACGTAATTTCCCTGCTTCATAACCCCATGGGAAGTTGAGCATATCAGTTTATTTTAGTTCAGTCTGCCCACCTACTGTATCTAAAATCAAAGTTTAGACATTTTAAAATCTAGTGCATAAAAATAATGGAGCTCAAATGGTGTGGACAGAGAAAAGCAGGTCCTCTCCTGGCTTGGTTTTAGGATTTAGTGCAGGAGACTCTTGCATTGGTCTAAACTCCAGAGAACAGATGCTATGACTGCCTGGATTTCTGGGCCATATCTTCACACCCATTTATCTTTCTGCTTTATGAATTGAGCTATGGTGTGGAGTAGCAGACAAACTGAATGGCTTAGTGCCACAAAACAGTAAATCTGACAGGTCAAAGGGCTGTAAACGGATAAGTGACATTTATAAAGATGCTGGATTATTGCACAAATCCTTATTCATTTCTGTTTGTGTAATTGAGTAAGGTGGTCATCACTGCAGGGTGGAAACTAACATTAAAAATGCTAAAAAGATTTTTAGATTTTAGAGTTCTGGGTAGCTGTATTGGATAAGGGAGTGATAGATAGCACTGTCATATTTGGCTTAAAATGCTGACATTTGAATCTGGAGGGTCCCATGAAAAATGACTTGGGACGCATGCATAAATTAAAGTTCCCAAATAGACAAAAATGCTTCCAAGATTGCATAGAAGAGGGAGGAGAAGGAGGGAGTGTGCAGTTTTGATATCAGGCACCTCAAAGGTTTTGCGTGTTTTCCAGGATAAGACATACTGTATTTTATTTATTTGAACTCAGCTACAGTATTTCAATGCAGTTTATTTAGTTTAAGTTGAGGTAAATGGCAGCTTTACAAAGAGGATTATTTCATGATCAGTTTGGTTTGTTATATGTCCAGTTTTGTGCTGTGCAGCTGAAAATGTCAGTAATGTTTTCATTACTGGTTTCAACATTACATTAGTTATTGATGCTTTTCTAACCATATGGTGTATGTCATGTATTTAATGTTTTTGTATTAAATTTACTAAATGTTTTTCTGTTTTTTGTGTGTCGTAGGCCTACACAAGTCAGTTTGTAGCCCTGATTATGTTTGCACTCCTGATGTGTGATGACAAGATTTCCATGCAGCCCAGACGCCGCGAGATAATTCATGGTCTGAAAGTACTCCCAGGTAAACATCCCATCATTTTCTTCTTGTTCCAGAAGTAAAATATCAAATCACATTAAAATTATACTGTAGACTCTATAGTGTAGAGCATCACACTTGAAACAAAGATTGAATGCCTTCAAATGACCATGGATTGATTTTCTTTTCTACAGTCTGAATGACAGTAACATGTAGACAAAATATATATTTTTTTCCTCCTCAAGTTAAAAACCCTATGTACCTGTCTTCTAACCGCTTTTTATGGTAATGGGTGTGGCTGAAGTCTTTCCCAGCCGCCTTCAGGCAAGAGGTGTGGTACACCTAACACAGATTGCCAGTTCATCTCAGGGCCAACATACAAAGATAGACAGCCATTCAACCTCTCATTCACACCTACTGTAATTTATAATCATTTCACACTGAAATTCCGTTTCAATGCGCCAGATTGAACAATGTCAAAGCAGTAATGCAACAAAAGGCGGGTGAAATTTGTGGCTAACCTGGAAAGGGGGCATAGAAGCTACAGGCAGAGGAAGCGAGGTCTTATTGCTTGTATATAAATTTGCAAGGGTCCCACGCCACCCCTGCCTTTTTTAACCCTTCCACCTTCTGTTTGGTCAAAGCTCCACTCTTTCAACAGGCTGGTGATATTGCCAGAAGTAACTGCCCTGCACAGAGCCCGAAATCTGCCGCTGAATCTCTCCTTCTCCACAGTGCTAAGCAGTTTGCGGATCTCGCGATCGCGGCCATGCACTGCCATGATTGATAAAAACGTTGTACACCATCGCTGCACAAGCTTTATATAAACACTGTTTACCTGTTGACAGGCTGCCCAGTGACACTATCAAAATGGCAGAACAGGCAGAAACATCAACCGTGCCCAAACGTGCCACAGTCAAATTGAAAACTACTGAATCATAATGTTTCTGTTTTGCATAGATTTGATAAAGGAGGTTCTCAGTTTGGATAATGAGATTCAGAAGCTGGCAGAAGAACTGTACCAGGAAAAAAGTGTGCTGATTATGGGCAGAGGCTATCATTATGCTACCTGCCTGGAAGGAGCACTGGTGAGCCCAAACAGTTCGACTCCACATACAGTATAATGCCGGACATTTTATTAAAGCCAGACTACAAGAAATACTTGTTTAGTCTGTAAGATGAGAGGTTTTTTTTCAAGATATTAGATTGTGCTCTTGCTACATCCACAGTATTAAATTACTAGATGAAATACTATTTTTCTTTCTGTCTACATGTCATTTTGATGCTGTGTAGAAAATCAAGGAAATCACATACATGCATTCAGAGGGAATCCTGGCCGGAGAGCTTAAACACGGCCCACTGGCACTGGTGGATAAACTCATGCCAGTCATCATGATCATCATGAGAGACCACACTTACACTAAATGTCAAAACGCGCTGCAGCAAGTCATAGCCCGTCAGGTAGGTAACACACTCGATAAATTGCTTCAGTATGAAGGATATCAATATTCATTAGCAAATTTTTCCTGTAACACAAACCTTGGAATTTTCAGGTTTTGAGATCATCAAAATTAAGGTTATTGAATGTTTAAGGTCTGGCAGCAGGTAGCAGAAGTTACAGAATTTTCAAATTTCAATGTCATTAATAACATTGAATTTGCTTTGCAGGGTCGGCCCATCGTGATCTGTGATGAAGACGATTACGAGACCATCAAGAACTCTAGCCACACCATCAATGTGCCCCACTGTGTGGACTGCCTGCAGGGAATCCTAAGTGTCATCCCACTACAGCTACTGTCCTTCCATCTGGCTGTTCTCCGAGGCTATGATGTAAGTGCCCTGTCCCTCAGTTTTTCTAACTCAAACCACTGGATGTCACTGACATGAGGGAGGTGTGTTTCACTAAGCTCGTGGTGCTTTTCCATTACGAGGTGACAGCTCTTCGACAGGGCTTGACGGCTCCATTACAATTGAGTACCACTTTAATGTGGGTGGGGTCAAGGAAGTCTGAATCTTTGCCTATTGACATTGTGCAAAATCTCAAGTGTGCTAAGTGCAAAATACAAACAAGTTTCCAACAAATTCATGTCCAAGTCAAAGCCACCTTCCCTGATGTTGCCCCACCATCGTTGCTGTAAGTAGTGTCTATAGGATAAAATCATTTCCAGTTTTTTCTGTTCAACCCACTTGTGTCCTTAATTGTCAGGTAATTTAAGTTTTTCCTCAACATCAAGTTTATGTCAAGTACCCCTGAGCAGCCATCAACTCGGAGACATCCTGATAAACCTAATTTCAGTACTCTCTGGATGCTTTCTTCTGCCGCAAAGCTCAAAAACATCTGTACATCACTGCTTGACCACAGTGTTGCCGTGCTTGTAGCCTTTTATTTATTTTGTAGAACAGTGAAAGACACACTGACGTTGTAGGGTTTTAAATATGGTGGAATATGTCGCTGTCGTGATCAGTTTATCACGTGGCTAGTCAGCACAGTAACAGTCCTGCATTAATGTATTCAGAGTGACTTACTTGGAATCTGAACCTAGTGGGTGCATTGAATAGGTACCTCAGAAAGAGTGACATCTGTGTCCCTGACAAACTTAGGAGAGGTTAGAATTATAGTTTCTATACTACATGAGAGCAAACTGATACGTATTTCCAAGTGAAAATATTCTAATGTCCACCATGTGATGAACCAAATATGCAACGTTTCACTCGTTTAAAAGCTTTATTTCCTCCGTCAGAACAGATTTCTCGCAGTATAACTTCCCAGACCTAAATAAATTCTTGCTGCTCATCTCTTGATTCCAGTTAAGAGATGCCTGTGATCTTCTAACTTTATTTATGTTCATGAATGAGAAAAATTAAGTGAAAATAAATGTGGTCCGGCTGGGGTGGTCTGGCAATATCAGTAACCCTGCCTCAGTTATGCACACAGCTTAATCCAAATATGTTAATACTGAACAAGCACGGTCTAGTTTCTTTATTTAAAATTGTTATGTTGTAGCTGAGCATTTCTGTTTGTCTACAGGTGGACTGTCCAAGAAATTTGGCCAAGTCGGTGACTGTTGAGTGAATTTTTCCCTGATGGATAACTGTCAGAGATGAGTGTCAAAGAGAAGACTTGCCTCCTTAATTGTAATAATTTCTTCAGTCATATATCTAATTTTTTACTTTTCAAACCTTTAACATTTTAAGTTTTTTCCATGACGGTGGAAGTTTTGGTTTTCATTAACATAATTGTCATTGCTGTCCTGTAGCAAAATATCACTGTTTAGCCTTGTAATAAAGGTGGATACCTTTTTTATGCTGTTGTTCACTAGGAGCACCTAGGTGTTAGTTGAAGTTAAAGCTGTAGGCTAATGCAAGTTATGGTCTTGCCGCATTGTTGTGCACTGCTATGAAGATTAGGTGGGATATTTTTTTTGTTATGGCAGCTAATTATCTGAAATGTTTTCGCATTGTAGTTAAAGTAAATAACTCTTTGAATCATTCCAAGCCAGAAGATAAGGCAATTTTTAGTGTAGTTTTTCTTTTATCCTCTTTAGCCTGTCTTCTAATGACTTGCAGCAGGTGAAGTATCTAAACTGTGTATGTATGCAGCATCACGTGCAGACAAGTGTATAAATTCTGCTTCTGAAAGGAGATTTTGTTCAGTTTAGTTTTGCATTTTTTTTTTTTTTTTGTTATTTTCAATTTAAACCACAAATATAATAAACGGAACTAAGTTGTAGTTACCCGAAGTAGCATGCTGTCAAGCCCACACCCTGCCACCATTGCTGTTAAAATATTGGGACCACCTGAATTAACAAATCTTTTTCTTTAAAAGATATTTGTGATTTAGTTTTTAATGTGATATATTACAGACTACTGATAATGTCCTGTCAAACCAAAATATTTCTCTATAGTCATGGTCGGGTGTAAACCAAAACATTTTCAACCTGTATTGCTTTTGTAGCCAAAGGTTCTACTGCTGATATGATTTGAAGAAACATAAATTGTCTCCTGGTACTGATGTTTGTCGCCTCGGCTTTCTTTTCTGTAATTTACGTCTTCTCTCAGATTAAAACTGGTCAACATTTAAGGTAATTTTCTAATCCACATGCAAATTTTATCATTTAGAATCTTCAATAAATTAACACTACAATCAATTTTGACACCTATTTTTGTCAGCAAGGGGCGTTGAAGGCATGAGAATTGATTCAATAAGTTGTCAAGTTCTTATCACCAAAAAGTCTAAAATTATCTGAAAAGGTACATTCACACCCTGGCTGATGTCAGATATAGACAATTTTAATTTATACAAGTTTGGAAAAAAAAAGTCATACATCTTTGTAGCATACCCAGTTACACTCTGATGGAACCAAATAAAGCCAGAATAATGGCGAAACTTCCTATGTATGCGCTGAGTCAGTACAGCTGAGAATGGCACATAAAGAACACAACTGGCCTCCACACAAATGGTAAATACTGGTAGTCCAGGCAGAAGACATGGGCTGGTTTTCCACCATGTCACACTCTTCTGTCTGCTCCCTGCAATGACAGATACTGGATGCCATTTGAGCTTTGGTCCTGCACCTATTGCAACAATGACACAGCTGCCTTCATCTTTTTGAAGACTGCGTTCACGCTCAGCACGGTTGACAGGCAGCAAGCTAAAGTGGTGAAAGCAAGACCAATGCTGAGAAAACCATTACACTGACTAATTGCAACCATATGTTTTATGGCCACAGAGTAAGCCAAGTTTTTCATTTGTGCCAAGCAGCAGCTTCTCGATGGTGATTTGGCATTAGTAGCCACCAGGTACCATCACTGCAGGTGTGATCACCAATTTTAGTTGTTTGGATACACTTGTTTGGATGGTTAGCATTATGATAAGGGGCTGGGTAATACATTATGCCGATCAAAGGTTGTCATTCATTTTCATCCTTTGCAAGCAGTAAGGCTGGTAATTTTAATAGCAAATTCAAGCCCTATGCAACACAAACCTAGTCTCAGTTCCTACCATAACAATCTCTCACAAAAACGTAAACACATAAAGTCTGTGATGTGGCATCAAAGTGTATTGCAATGATTATGAAAATAAAGTACTAAGTCAATGTCTTGGCTAATGTCATTTCTAGAGGTCATTAGTCTTATTATCGTTACTATCAATAAGATTATTACACATGTAGATATACTGCTGATGTTTATGTTGATGTTCTCTGAATATGTTGGCATCTATTGCATGCCTGTCCGTCAGGGAGAGGGAGCACTCTTCTGTGGTTCTCCTTTAGGTTCTTCCTGTTTCCCTAAAAGGGTTAGGCATCACAATTATGCAGAATGTATTACTTTTAACATGGGTCAGCTCGCTACAGGATAGGACCCTATAATCTTTTACTTCTTCTGACTCCCTTTTGAACATCTTAATAAACTTGCAAAACTGCATGTGAACATCTGTTTTTTTCCCCACTCTTTCCTAATTTATTATCTTTCTCGTAATTGTATTTTATTGTCTTTATTTTCACTAACATATTCAAAATAAAAGTTATCATCATCAATTAACCACATATACAACAACAATAAACTGAACTGTAAACAATAAAAATAAAAAGGGAAATTTAAAATGAAAAGAAATGCAGACTCAAAATCGATGCATGCAATATTCATGAGTTAAAAGAAATTTTTAACTCGTGAATTTTCACAAAATTCTCATTTTGTTAAGAATGTCGATAATATAAGTATTTTTTTCTCTTGTCAAGAAACAGGAACGCTACACATTCACATGCTTATATATATATATATATATAAATAAAACAATGAGAGCCTATTTGGAAGCAATATACAAGCTGGCGTTCATCTTCTGGATCGTCAGGGTTCTATTCTGTAGTGCTTGCTGAAGGAAGAAGGAAGTGAAACTCAACTAACTAAACTCAACTCAAAAACCTTGGAGACCAATGTTTTTGAGTCAACGTACATGACTTCATTTGCAGGGAATTCAAGCATCAGACTGATTGCACTGTTGGATTAAATGTGTACGAATATCAGTGCAGACAAATGGCTGGAAACAAGTCCCCAACATTTCAGTTCACAGAAACCAAGGCCACAGCCCACCTGGCACGGCACGATGGTCACACGTGCTTACATAATTATGCTGGTCATGTGTCACTTGCTGTGTGGATTCTGAGTTTACTTGGAAATGTTCTCCTTGTCTTTCCCCCTCTCCTCTGCTGAAAGATATCTATTGGCCAGGTCGAGGTGGAGGACGTGCGGGTGGAGGTGCTCGTCCATTAGGAAGTCTCTGTGGAGAAAGATGCATGGGGCCTATGGGAAAGACTGATGATGGATGGGTGGCTGGCAGTGCAGGTGGGCAAGGTGTTGGTGGCAGCACGTATGAGGGACGTGTCGTGGAAAGCAAGGAAGAAGTAGAGACAGGGGAAGGTGTTGGAGGCAGAGGTGGAAGGTTGGGGCAGGAGAATGACGGCGATGAGCATCTGCCACGGGGGGTTGGAGAGAGGGTGGACTGTGGTGGAGGAGATGGTTCGTAGGTATAGAATGAGTCGTGAACGGGGGGAGATTTAATGCGGGTAAAGTTCATGCATCTTCCCTGACATTCAAAAAAAAAAGGACAAAATTTAAATCAATTTATTTTCTGTAGGTTAGTTATACATTGCATCATTGGAAACAACAGAATGTGAAATTCTTGCATTGTATTGTTTGACTGCTAATAAAACAAGATGGCATTTATTATCTAATAGTTTAATTGATTTGCATTGTTAAAGTTTATCCCTAATTTCTTTAACAATGCTGCTGTATATTTTCAGATGTGGGCCTTTTTGTTTCCAGAGCCTTTATTGTAACACCGAACATGATCGACTAAACCATGCACAAATTAAAAAAAAGAAATAAATAAATAATACATTCAGTCATTTTCTGAAACCTTTACTCAGTCTTAGCAACAAATTCCAATCCTCTGACATATACAGGACATGTACTCTGTGATATTTTTCCACTGTTCCTTATTTTGCCTCTTTTTGCCTCTTGCCTATTAGAGAGTAAATGAACTTCAGTTTTTGCTGAAAGTAATATCTTGTTTGCTTTTTCTAAAATCAATTCCACTGACAAAACGTACAACATTCCAACACTGACTGATCAATTAGCCTCAGGTATAAAATTGTTATATTTTGCCAGTTTCTGTAACAATGTGCGGTGATGATCATAGTCGATAGTGACTTAGTCTGTTGTCAGTGCACGTACGTGCATTGGTTGCTGTAGGCTGTGCTGGCCAAATAACTCTCCACCATGCATGTCCAAACCAAAATGACAAAAAAAAAAAACCCCTAAAAACTACACAACTACTAAATGGGTGACAGTTTTTAAAGCATCAGACAAGTATTGTGTAATTCCTCATTAAAAAAAAAAGGAAAGCTATCCAGAAATAACATGTGCCACATTACAGGGACTTGACTTGGGTTTCCGTCAGAGTCCCTCCTTTATTCGTTGCTGCGTTTATTAAAGGAAGTTGTAAAAACTAGGCTGTGATAAGAAACCTCCTTTCAGACAGATGAAAATTTTTAACATTTCTTTTCCTGCCATGAAGAATGCTTAAACTAAGTCAGTGAAGAGCTTTATAGTGGGGAGGACACATTTAAACTTCTAATCAAAGAACTGTCTGTTTATGATGCTGGACATACCTTACATACTGTACCTGACATACAAACTGACCTTAATTGCTAATCTATAAACAGGCATGTATACTTCACCCAGATATCCATCCATCACATTATACTCTTACTTCACAGCTTACTCCCAGCACAGGTTTGCCAGCTATAAGTCTAATTGCTGGTTTATGTTTTAAACACCACAAACGTGTCTGTTCCTTTAGCAAATAATCATGTACAGCTGTGGGTTATCAGCCAGCGAGACATGTTGATTGTCATTGTAAAGCTTTTGAGTAATTCTTACCTTGTCACCTGGGTGAGGTCTCATCACAGACACACTGTCATAACCTTTTCTTAAAAGTAGCCACAGTGCATCCAGTTTGTTCTACGGAAATAGAGAGGAAATCAAATATTAAAACCTTGCCTTGAGTTGCATTTCCTCTCAGAGTTCAAACTATTAACGTTCTGTAAGCATAGTTTCACTGTGAGGCATTTACTTTATTATTGTCCAATTCTTCATTTGTATTTTTAAAACAGCAAATACTTTAAAGCGAGGAAGAGAATAAGCAGCTGTTTTTCTTCATAAAACTGCTGACTGTGCAGCTCTCCATACGCCATGTCCAATGAGAGTCTGGTTTGTGTTAACCATCCCCCTGCTGACTGGGAAGGTTCCTTTAACCCCACACTGGCTCTGGAGGATGACGCCATGCACCAGTCGGTGAAGCATTGTTAACTTAATATATATTATACTGTCTTTATATTATATTATTATATATTGTTGTATTGTATTGTTGAGGCAGCCGACCGGTGCTGTGGCCATAAGGTGTTCGGTGCCTGTCGTGGCAGCAATACCCGAACCCGCGGTGAAGGATGCCGCAAGCTGAAGAAGGAGTCGTATCAGGCCTTTTTGGCCTGTGGGACTCCTGAGGCAGCAGACGGGTACCGGCAGGCCAAGTGGAGTGCAGCTATGGCGGTCATTGAGGCAGGAAGAGTTCGGTGAGGCCATGGAGAACGACTTCTGGACAGCTTCGAAAAGGTTCTGGACCACTATCCGGTGTCTGAGGAGAGGGAAGCAGTGCACTGTCAACACTGTGTACAGTGGGGATGGTGTGCTGCTGACCTCGACTTGGGATGTTGTGGACCGGTGGAGGGAATATTTCGAAGACATCCTCAACCCCACTGACGTGCCTTCCAGTGAGGAGACAGGGCTTGGGGACTCAGGGGCGGGTTCTTTTATCTCTGGGGCTGAGGTTGCCGAGGTGGTCAAAAAACTCCTCGGTGGCAGGGCCCTGGGGGTGTATGAGATCCGCCCGGAGTTCCTTAAGGCTCTAGATGTTGTGGTGTTATCGTGGTTGACACGACTCTGCAACATCGTGTGGACATCGGGGGCAGTGCCCCTGGATTGGCAGACTGAGGCTTTAAGAAGGGGGACCGGAGGGTGTGTTCCAACTATAGGGGGATCACACTCCTCAGCCTCCCTGGTAAGGTCTATTCACGTGTACTGGAGAGGAGGGTCCGCCGGAGAGTCGAACCTCGGATTCAGGAGAAGCAATGCGGTTTTCGTCCTGGCCGAGGAACTGTGGACCAGTTCTACACCCTCAGCAGGGTCCTTGAGGGTATGTGGGAGTTTGCTCAAACAATCCACATGTGTTTTGTGGATTTGTATGACCGGTGTCAGAGCTTGGTCCGCATTGCCAGTAGTAAGTCAAACTCATTTCCAGTGAGGGTTGGGCTCCGCCAGGGCTGCCTTTTGTCACCGATTCTGTTCATAACTTTTATGGACAGAATTTCTAGGCGCAGCCATGGTGTTGAGGGGACCGGTTTGGTGACCTCAGGATCAAGTCTCTGCTCATTGCAGATGATGTGGTCCTGTTAGTTCATCGCTCCGTGACCTCCAACTCGCACTGGATCGGTTCGCAACCGAGTGTGAAGCAGCTGGGATGAGAATCAGCACCTCCAAATCTGAGGCCATGGTTCTCGGCTGGAAAAAGGTGAAGTGCCTTCTCTGAGTTGGGGAGGAGATCCTGCCCTGAGTGAAGGAGTTTAAGTACCTCGGGGTCTTGTTCACGAGTGAGGGAAGAATGGAGCGGGAGATTGACAGGCAGATCGGTGCGGCATCTGCAGTAATGCGGACTCTGCACTGATCCGTTGCGGTGAAGAGAGCTGAGCCGAAAGGCGAAGCTCCCAATATACCAGTCGATCTTTGTTCCTACCCTCACCTATGGTCATAAGCTTTGGGTAGTGACCGAAAGAACGAGATCGCGGGTACAAGCGGCCGAAATGAGTTTCCTTTGTAGGGTGGCTGGGCTCTCCTTTAGAGATAGGGTGAGAAGGTCTGCCATCCGGGAGGGGCTTGGAGTAGAGCTGCACCTCCTCCATGTTGAGAGGAATCAGATGAGGTGGCTCGGGCATCTAGTCATGATGCCTCCCAGACGCCTCCCTGGTGAGGCTTTCAGGGCACGTCCCTCTGGTAGGAGGCCCCTGGGAAGACCCAGGACATGCTGGAGAGACTATGTCTCACGGCTGACCTGGGAACGCCTTGGGATCCCCCTGGAAGAGCTGGATGAAGTAGCTGGGGAGAGGGAAGTCTGGGCTTCCCTGCTTAGGCTGCTGCCCCCACAACCCGACCCCGGATAAGCGGCGGAAGATGGATGGATGGATAAATTAACCAATCTTATTTTTTCTGTAAATATTGGCCTAAACGGAAGAAAATGGATGTAAAGGGGTGGCCCAATCACTTCGAATCACCAGAGATTGTGACTGGTTTCTGTAGGAAGAAGAGAAGAAGCTCACAATGGCACCAGGGAACATACAGGGACTGGACATAAAGATGGAGGAGATGTGCAGATAACTGAGTGTCCAAAATAAACCAGATTGTCAGAGGACACCGAGATCCTTTTCTATGATACAGTGGTGGCATCTGCCCCCCTTCTATGCAGTGGTCTTTTGGGAGTGAAGATGCACAGAAAGGGACAGAAACAGACTCAACAAACTGGCGAAGAGGGCTAGCTCTGTCATGGGCTGCCCTCTGGACTCTGAACAGGAAGTGGGTTGAAGAGGATGTTGGCTAAGCTGAAGCCTGACAAATGGGTTTGAACAATTATGGTGATATTATGTTAACAAAAAATATTCTTAAAATACGAAAACATTTTCTACTACTACCTAAATGGTTGAAATTCCTTGAAACCTTCTCCCAGCTGCTTATCAGTTCCATACCTTTATCGGCGAGTACCACTTGCGAGGCCTTGAGAGTTTGTGCATGCCATTGTTGAGAATGCGTGTGGATGAGGGTACATATTCCTGGTCTGGCATCTTCACCTTAGCATTTTTGGCCTTTTCCAACTTTGCTCCTTCTTCAGTGGAACCTTTTTCACCCCAACGAACCTAATAATGAAAAATAATGATCTTCGGTTGTTGAATACTTGTTTTTATACTGTATATTTTGTTATCACAACTAATTGATAGAATTGACTTTTCAAAGAGGACAGTCTATTGTAGTCAATAGCAGAAACTGATTCAGCGCAACAGGAAAACACATAAAAAATAAACACCATCCATCCATCCATCCATTTTCTTCCGCTTATCCGGGGTCGGGTCGCGGGGGCAGCAGCCTAAGCAGGGAAGCCCAGACTTCCCTCTCCCCAGCTACTTCGTCCAGCTCTTCCGGGGGGATCCCGAGGCGTTCCCAGGCCAGCCGAGAGACATAGTCCCTCCAGCGTGTCCTGGGTCTTCCCGGGGGCCTCCTACCGGAGGGACGTGCCCTGAACACCTCACCAGGGAGGCGTCCGGGAGGCATCCTTACTAGGTGCCCGAGCCACCTCATCTGACTCCTCTCAATGCGGAGGAGCAGCGGCTCTACTCCGAGCTCCTCCCGGATGGCAGAGCTTCTCACCCTATCTCTAAGGGAGAGCCCAGCCACCCTGCGGAGGAAACTCATTTCGGCCGCTTGTACCCGCGATCTCGTTCTTTCGGTCACTACCCAAAGCTCATGACCATAGGTGAGGGTAGGAACAAAGATCGACCGGTAAATCGAGAGCTCGCCTTTCGGCTCAGCTCTCTCTTCACCACAACGGACCGGTGCAGAGTCCGCATTACTGCGGACGCCGCACCGATCCGCCTGTCGATCTCCCGCTCCATTCTTCCCCCACTCGTGAACAAGACCCCGAGGTACTTGAACTCCTCCACTTGGGGGAGGATCTCCTCCCCGACCCGGAGAAGGCACTCCACCTTTTTCCAGCTGAGAACCATGGCCTCAGACTTGGAGGAGCTGATTTTCATCCCGGCCGCTTCGCACTCGGTTGCGAACCGGTCCAGCGAGAGCTGGAGGTCACGGACTGATGAAGCCAACAGGACCACATCATCTGCAAAAAGCAGAGACCCGATCCTGAGGCCACCAAACCGGACCCCCTCAACACCGTGGCTGCGCCTAGAAATTCTGTCCATAAAAGTTATGAACAGAATCGGTGACAAAGGGCAGCCCTGGCGGAGCCCAACCCTCACCGGAAACGAGTTCGACTTACTACCGGCGATGCGGACCAAACTCTGACACCGGTCATACAGGGAGCGGACAGCCTGTATCAGGGGGCCCGACACCCCATACTCCCGGAGAACCCCCCACAGGATTCCCCGAGGCACGCGGTCGAATGCCTTCTCCAGATCCACAAAACACATGTAGACTGGTTGGGCAAACTCCCACGCACCCTCAAGGACCCTGCTGAGGGTGTAGAGCTGGTCCACAGTTCCACGTCCAGGAAGAAAACCGCACTGCTCCTCCTGAATCCGAGGTTCGACTATCCGACGGACCCTCCTCTCCAGTACCCCTGAATAGACCTTGCCAGGTAGGCTGAGGAGTGTGATCCCCCTATAGTTGGAACACACCCTCCGGTCCCCCTTCTTAAAAAGAGGGACCACCACCCCGGTCTGCGAATCCAGTGGTACCTCCCCCGATGTCCGCGCGACGTTGCAGAGTCGTGTCAACCACGACAGCCCTACAACGTCCAGAGCCCGAAGGAACTCCGGACGGATCTCATCCACCCCCGGGGCCCTGCCACCGAAGAGTTTCTCAACAACCTCGGCTACCTCGACCCCGGAGATAAGAGAACCCGCCTCCGATTCCCCAGGCCCTGCTTCTTCACTGGAAGGCGTGTTGGTGGGATTGAGAAGGTCTTCGAAGTATTCCTTCCACCGATCCACAACGTCCCGAGTTGAGGTCAGCAGCACACCATCCCCACCGTACACAGTGTTGACAATGCACTGCTTCCCCCTCCTCAGGCGCCGGATGGTGGTCCAGAACCTTTTCGAAGCCGTCCGGAAGTCGCTCTCCATGGCCTCCCCGAACTCCTCCCACGCCCGGAACTTTGCCTCGGCGACCACCGCAGCTGCACCCCGCTTGGCTCGCCGGTACCTGTCAGCTGCCTCGGGAGTCCCACAGGCCAAAAAGGCCCAGTACGACTCCTTCTTCAGCTTGACGGCATCCCTCACCGCCGGTGTCCACCAGCGGGTTCGGGTGTTGCCGCCACGACAGGCACCGACCACCTTGCGGCCACAGCACTGGACGGCCGCCTCAACAATGGAGGCACGGAACATGGTCCACTCGGACTCAATGTCCCCCACCTCCTCCGGGACATGGGTGAAGCTCTCCCGGAGGTGGGAGTTGAAGCTCCGCCTGACAGGAGATTCTGCCAGGCGTTCCCAGCAGACCCTCACAATACGCTTGGGCCTGCCGGGCCTGTCCGGCATCCTCCCCCACCAACGAAGCCAACTCACCACCAGGTGGTGATCAGTTGACAGCTCCGCCCCTCTCTTCACCCGAGTGTCCAGAACATGCGGCCGCAAGTCCGAGGACACGACTACAAAGTCGATCATCGAACTGCGGCCCAGGGTGTCCTGGTGCCAAGTGCACATATGGACACCCTTATGTCTGAACATGGTGTTCGTTATGGACAATCTGTGCCGAGCACAGAAGTCCAACAACAGAACACCACTCGGGTTCAGATCAGGCCCCCCATTCCTCCCAATCACGCCCCTCCAGGTCTCACTGTCACTGCCGACGTGAGCATTGAAGTCACCCAGGAGGACGAGGGAACCCCCAGAAGGAGCACTCTCTAGTACTCCCTCTAGGGACTCCAAAAAGGGTGGATACGCTGAACTGCTGTTGGGGCCATAGGCACAAACAACAGTCAGGATCCGTCCCCCCACCCGAAGGCGGAGGGAGGCTACCCTCTCGCCCACCGGGGTAAACTCCAATATACAGGCACTAAGCCGGGGGGCGACAAGAATCGCCACCCCTGCCCGCTGCCTCTCCCCGTCGGCAACTCCAGAGTAGAAGAGACTCCAACCCCTCTCGAGAAGGCTGGTTCCAGAGCCCTTGCTATGCGTTGAGGTGAGGCCGACTATATCTAGTCGGAACTTCTCGACCTCACGCACCAGCTCAGGCTCCTTCCCCATCAGAGAGGTGACGTTCCACGTCCCTAGAGCTAGCTTCTGCAGCCGGGGATCGGACCGCCAAGGTCCCCGCCTTCGGCTGCCACCCAACTCACACAGCACCCGACCCCTTTGGCCCCTCCTGCAGGTGGTGAGCCCACTAGAAGAGGGTCCCATGTCATTCCGGACTCCATGGGCAAAGGCCCGGCCACCAGGCGCTCGCCAGCGTGCCCCACCCCCCGGCCTGGCTCCAGGAGGGGGCCCCGGTGACCCGCGTCCGGGCAAGGGAGACTCAAGACCAAATTTCTCACTCATCATAAGGGGTTTTGTGGGCTGCACTTTGTCCGGTCCCTCCCCTTGGACCTGTTTGCCATGGGAGGCCCTACCAGGGGCATAAAGCCCCAGACAACTGACCTCTGAGGATCATAGGGACACGCAAACCCCTCCACCACGATAAGGTGGCAGCCCAGGAGGTGTTTAAAAAATAAACACACACACACAAACACACACACACACAAGCTGACCTCCATCCTTTTAATTCCCCCAACTCCTCTTCCTCCATAGTAGGAGGCATCTACAGTTGGCCATTTCTTCTTTGGCGTTTCGAAGTCTTCATCATCCTGTGGCAGAACAACAGGAAGTGCCTTTTATTTTGACGATTAGGTAATGAATATTTTGAAAGCACCTGCAATTATGGGCAATTAAAGCATAAGTTGTAATTGCAATTGTGTTTGTACTACACGGACGTCAAGCAACCCTTTTTAGTGGTCTTTTCGTCTGCTACACAAAAATGTAACATATATTTGCCTCCTCTGTGCTCGCTGAAAGATCAGAGGAAATTACAAAGCCCACTGACCAAACCTTCCATGTTTCAGTCTTAAATAGGCCCTGACTGACTCATGATGTACCTGTAGGAAGCCATAATAAAGGCTGTGGTTAAAGTCTAAGGTTTTTTTTATTTATTTATTTTTCTTTTTTTGGGGGGGCGGGGGGCGTATAATCCAACATTCAAATCACCCTGACATCTCCATATCCACGTTAGTCTATTTTGAACTTAAGAAATAGTGATAGAAGTTTGATTTGACATTTCTCATGAAGATCCAGTAGACCCAGTGAAAAGTTAGTATTTTCTTTTATTTAAGTTTGAATGAGCACATCATTATTGTGGTTTTCATAAAGACTCGCTCTGTTCATAGAGGCTTTTCTGTCTTCAAACAGATCAGGATCCTACCGAACTCTCCTCCACAGCTGGTGACGAGGGTTCGTTGATGATCTGTGGAGTCGAGGGAGAAGAAGGAACATGTAATAAAACATAACAAATACTTAATCCAAAAGTAGATAATATTGTCTGCATGTCATGGCAATGTGTTCTTTTTATGCAACAAGATGGTTACGCAATGGCACATGTCTGGGGAATTTTTCCCTGTTTCTCCGGCATTATGAGAGTCATGCACTGACCTAGAAATCTGTTATCCAGATTAATTGGCCTGTGCTGACTGTTTAGAAGGCTAGAGCGTAACAGGCCCAGAAATACTGACTTAGCTCTTTATACATCCACTATGGAACTGTATTGTCCAGATAATGATATATTCTGATTCATATACCGGTAATCATATTTTGACAATTAAGTAAGTAAGTTTTAGGTATGCCTTGCAGCATTGTAGTAATGTATGGCTGCAAAAAGGTAAACAGTTCACTAAAACTGTGTCAATATGAACAATGACTAAGAAACTTAGCTTATTTTACCTTAAACTGCATCTGGCTACACAATAATGGCCAATAATGGCCAATAATCACAGTGATACAGATTTTTATTCATGATTATCCCCCCACCCCAGATTTTCCAAGTCCTCCGGGACACTTTGCATCACTGTCCTAAACACACACACACGCACGCACACACCCACACACATGCACTTGGGTGGGAAGGACAGCCTGGATGTCAAAGCCAGACTTGACTTTTTTTCTCAAGCAAGTCTAAATATCATGTTTTGGGTGCTGGAAATATTACTAAAAAAGTATTACTTGTGCACCCCATCATAGCCAGTACTTTTATTGAATTGTTGAAATGCTGGCTACTTTCTAAATTAATTTTCCTACATATATGTCCATGTAGGATCTCATTTATCCAGGTCATAGCAATCCAACACTCTGCATCATGGGTTGGAACACCCAAAGGACAAAACACCCAGGCAGGGATGTAAACATTCCTGGGACATGTGACCATAAAGTGGCTTCTATGGGTCTTTTTGCTGACCCATTGACAGCCATTCAGCCCTTTGATCCAGTGGGAGCACAAATAGCCTCAACTCCCACCCAGCTAGTCAGAACCGAAGAACTGAAATGTTCAGTTTCCACTAAACCTTTATTAAATAGGCTTCTTGTTATTTTTCTTTATTCACAGCAGAGCAAATAACTCATTCAAATTTTTTTTATCTGGTCTCAACTTAACATACATATTGTCAGATTTTCTCGCCAAATCAATTATAAAATGACATAGAACTTTTAGCAACACTTTATAATAAGTACACCACTATGAAGCATTAGTTAAGCATTAATAAATACTGAATTCATCATTAACAAAGCATATTTCTGACATGAATACTCATTAATATGTGGTTTATAAGCACTTTCATGAAATAGGATCCAGGCAGAAAATATGGCAACGTCATAATTCAACAAATTCTTAATCTCAAAAGTCTCAAAATTACTAAAAAGATATTGTCAAAAGGGAAGCAGCTTTCCAGAGGCCTTATAAGAATCAGGTGTGCACACTATTACTGGATCCTCCTGTACTGAAGTGCTTATAAACCATATAGTAACGAGTATTCATGTCGGAAACATTCTTTATAAATGATGAATTCAGTATTTATTAATGCTTAACTAATTCTGCACAATGTGTACTTATAAAGTGTTACCAAACTTTCTCATTGTGAGGAAGGTGTGTGTCTGGTAATTAGTAAGGACATATGAATCTTTTGGGTTTCTGTCGCTGAATTTTTTTCTGACAGTCAGAAGAGTTCAAGGCCAGTGTTTCAGTATTTGTTGAAGTAATTTTCCCAAAATTAGATCTCTCTGTGTCAATTGGATTGAAAGGTTTCCTTGAAAACGTTTCACCCCCTCTCTCCAGAGAGCTTCTTCAGTTCTAAGTTTGCTGGGGCAGAGCTTGAAAATATAGCCCTGTGGACCATCGGCATGTCACCTGAGAGTCCTTGGCAGGGTCGTTCACCTAGTTTCGGTTGGGGTGCTTCCCCTCTGTCACATTTTAATGAGTCACCAGGTCTCGTCAAAAGGTGTGAATGTTTGGAATGCTGACGAAAAGAGTGGAGGACTGCATTGTACGTGGGTGACAGAAAGTGCCTTAGACCACCACCTCTGTTTAAAGATGGTTTTTCCAACTTGATGTGGATGGCTTCCTTGACACCCCTCTCAAACCAGCGATCTTCTCTGGCCAGCACACGTACTTGACTGTCCTCAAAGGAGTGTCCGCTTTCTTTTAGGTGTAGGTGTACTGCTGAGTCCTGTCCTGAAGAAGTGGCACGTCTGTGTAGGGCCTTTCGTTTATGGAGGGACTGTTTGGTTTCCCCAATGTACAGTTCCTTGCATTCCTCCTGGCACTGTACAGCATAGACAACATTGCTTTGTTTGTGTCTTGGTGCCTTGTCCTTTGGGTGGACCAGTTTCTGTCTGAGTGTGTTGGAGGGTTTGAACTGTACTGGAATGTCATGTTTTTGGAAGATTCTCCTGAATTTTTCTGAAACTCCAGACAGGTAGGGCATAGAAATGCTGTGACGTTTATTTCTTTCCTCTTCTTTGCTGGGGTCTCGTTTTTTGGAGGTCTTTGTGAAGGCCCAGTCTGGGTAACCACATGTTTTGAGTGCTGTTTTTAGATGTTCCTGTTCTTTCTTCTTCCCTTGGGTTGTGGTGGGTACTTCTTTGGTCCTATGTTGTAGGGTTTTGATAACACCAAGTTTATGTTCCAGTGTGAGTCAAAAAGAAGGTACTGATCTGTGTGGGTAGGTTTTCTGTAGATCTCAATACTAAGGTTTCTGTCCTCCTTGATCTTGACTTTCTGCAGTCAAGATCAAGATGCAGTCCTCCACTCTTTTCGTCAGCATTCCGAACATTCACACCTTTTGACGAGACCTGGTGACTCATGTGACCCAACAGACAAAGGGGAAGCACCCCAACCGAAACTAGGTGAACGACCCAGCCAACCACCCTGCCAAGGACTCTCAGGTGAGAGAGGGCGAAACGTTTTCAAGGAAACCTTTCAGTCCAGTTGACACAGAGAGATCTAATTTTGGATAACTATGAGCTGGATGGGTGAGAATCTACACAGACATAATTTTCCTTCTGTTTAAATTTTCCACAGATTGCAGCAGATGACCTTTAAGTCCTGTCAGTATTTTTCAGTAGCATATTTTTTAAAAAGTTTGAAAAGTGTCTTTGTACAGCAATGTTTGCATATTGATATTGGTCTAGAAAACTCACCACTGTGCAGCAGAGTGGCCAGAACCACCAGAGTAGTGCCAGGATCAAGAACAGCATCAGAATGAGCAGGGCTATAGCCAAGATGATCCCATTAGACTGTGACAGACACATCAATACACTGAGCACACTCTTTAAATTGGTATTCAGCCATATACCTATACAAAACACATTACTAAAATATCGAAAAATACGATATTATCATGTCCTCATATACTCACACAGGCCACAGTGGTAATGGTAACCGAGCTGGAGATGAAACTGAGACCTTCGTTCATACTGACGTAAAGATTTGCAACCCTTGGAATGAAAAATAAAACTGTTGTTAATTAATTGCATGGACAGAGGACTGTAATTGTAGTAAATAACAGGACTTACATCCCTTCATCTTGAAGTATTGGTGCAGGGCAAAGGAGATATGTATCCTCTATAATCAGAGGCTTTACCACTGGAGTGGAAAAGAGGTAAAGAACAGTCAAGCAGCACCAAGGTCTTTTTGTTGATATTAAAGGGGACATGAAACACTAGAACAAAGATAGATGTACATATTTTAAAGCATAAGGCTGAAATAAAACATCTGATTCATCAGCCATCCATCCATCCATCTTCTTCAGCTTATCCGGGGTCGTGTCACGGGGGCAGCAGCCTAAGCAGGGAAGCCCAGACTTCCCTCTCCCCAGCTACTTCGTCCAGCTCTTCCGGGGGGATTCTGAGGCGTTCCCAGGCCAGCCGAGAGACATAGTCCCTCCAGCGTGTCCTGGGTCTTCCCGGGGGCCTCCTACCGGAGGGACATGCCCTGAACACCTCACCAGGGAGGCGTCCGGGAGGCATCCCTACTAGGTGCCCGAGCCACTTCATCTGGCTCTTCTCAATGCGGAGGAGCAGCGGCTCTACTCCGAGCTCCTCCCGGATGGCAGAGCTTCTCACCCTATCTCTGGGTGGCTGGGAGAGTCCAGCCACCCTGCGAAGGAAACTCATTTCCGCCACTTGTACCCGCGATCTCGTTCTTTCGGTCACTACCCAAAGCTCATGACCATAGGTGAGGGTAGGAGCGAAGACCGACCGGTAAATCGAGAGCTTCGCCTTTCGGCTCAGCTCTCTCTTCACCACAACGGACCGGTGCAGAGTCCGCATTACTGCAGACGCCGCACCGATCCGCCTGTCGATCTCCCTCTCCATTCTACCCTCACTCGTGAACAAGACCCCGAGGTACTTGAACTCCTCCACTTGGGGGAGGATCCCCTCCCCGACCCGGAGAAGGCACTCCACCTTTTTCTGGCTGAGAACCATGGCCTCAGATTTGGAGGCGCTGATTCTCATCCCGGCCGCTTCACACTCGGTTGTGAACCGGTCCAGTGAGAGCTGGAGGTCACGGACTGATGAAGCCAACATCATCTGCAAAGAGCAGAGACCCGATCCTGAGGCCACCAAACCGGACCCCCTCCACACCACAGCTGCGCCTAGAAATTCTGTCCATAAAAGTTATGAACAGAATAGGTGACAAAGGGCAGCCCTGGTGGAGTCCAACCTCGGCTACCTCAGCCCCGGAGATAAGAGAACCCGCCTCCGATTCCCCAGGCCCTGCTTCCTCACTGGAAGGCGTGTCGGTGGAATTGAGGAGGTCTTCGAAGTATTCCTTCCACCTATCCACAACGTCCCGAGTTGAGGTCAGCAGCACACCATCCCCACTGTACACAATTTTGACAATGCACTGCTTCCCCCTCCTCAGTTGCCGGATGGTGATTGATCCAGATTGTCCATAACGAACACCATGTTCAGGAATAAAGGTGTCCATATATGCACTTGGCACCCGGACACCTTAGGCCACAGTTTGATGATTGACTTTGTGGTTGTGTCATCGGATTTGCGGCTGCATGTCCTGGACACCTGGGTGAAGAGAGGGTCGGAGCTGTCAACCAATCACCACCTGTTGGTGAGTTGGCTCGGATGGTGGGGGAGGATGCCGGTCAGACCCGGCAGACCCAAACGTATTGTGAGGGTCTGCTGGGAACACCTGGCAGAGTATCCTGTGAGAAGGAGCTTCAACTCCCACCTCTGGGAGAGCTTCGACCATGTCTCGGGGGAAGCAGGGGACATTGAGTCCCAGTGGACCATGTTCTGTGCCTCCATTGTTGAGGCGGCCGACCGGTGCTGTGGCCGTAAGGTGCTCGGTGCCTGTCATGGCGGCAATACCCGACACTGGCGGTGAGGGTTGGACTCCGCCAGGGCTGCCCTTTGTCACCGATTCTGTTCATAACTTTTATGGACAGAATTTCTAGGCGCAGCCATGGTGTTGAGGGGGTCCGGTTTGGTGACCTCAGGATCGCGTCTCTGCTCTTTGCAGATGATGTGGTCCTGTTGGCTTCATCAGTCCTTGACCTCGAATTCGCGCTGGATAGGTTCACAACGGAGTGTGAAGCTGCCGGGATGAGAATGGAGCGGGACGTTGACAGGTGGATTGGTGTGGCGTCTGCAGTAATGCGGACTCTGCACCGATCTGTTATGGTAAAGAGAGAGCTGAGCTGAAAGGTGAAGCTCTCAATTTACCGTTCGATCTTTGTTCCTACCCTCACCTATGGTCATGAGCTTTGGGTAGTGACCGAAAGAACAAGATCGCGGGTACAAGCGGCCGAAATGAGTTTCCTCTGTAGGGTGGCTGGGCTCTCCCTTAAAGATAGGGTGAGAAGCTCTGCCATCCGGGAGGGGCTTGGAGTAGAGCCGCTGCTCCTCCGTGTTGAGAGGAGCCAGATGAGGTGGCTCGGACATCTAGTCAGGATGCCTCCTGCACGCCTCTCTGGTGAGGAGGTAGTGGTGGTGGTAGGAGGCCCCCGGGAAGACCCAGGACACGCTGGAGGGACTATGTCTCTCGGCTGGCCTGGGAACGCCTCGGGATCCCCCCGGAAGAGCTGTATGAAATAGCTGGGGAGAGGGAAGTCTGGGCTTCTCTGCTTAGGCTGCTGCCCCCACAACCCGACCCCGGATAAGCGGCGGAAGATGGATGGATAAATTAACCAATCTTATTTTTCCTGTAAATATTGGCCTAAGCGGAAGAAAATGGATGGATGGATGGATTACGGGACGTTTTGGGGGCATACTCGCCGCCATCTTTATTTTACGTGACTGCCTACGTCACTGTATTGGTTTCGGGTTTCGGTCTCATAGAAGAAAACATAGGTTACGAAGAAGGATGTCAAAGGACGAGGCAGAACGTGAAAATATTTGGACGTTAAATCCAGTGGCTTATGCCTTTGAGCCATTGACAAGGCAGAGGGTTGAGAGACCAATTTTTGCGAATTCTGGAGTGCAGCGATTCTGGACGGAGACAAGATGGCACCGAGATGACAGTCGGCAACAGACAATCTACTCCCAGAACTACACTGGATGAGGATCTGAGCCATCAGCTGAGAAGTTCTTGGTGGTGCCGTCTCATCTCTGTCCAGAACTGCTGCACCTTCACAATCCTCTACAAAAATTGGTCTCTCAACCCTCCGCCTGGCTCAAAGGCATAAACCATTGGATTTAATGTCCATAAAATTTTCACGCTCCGCCTTGTCCTTCGACATTTCCTCGTTCGTAACCTACGTGTTCTTCTACGAGACTGAAACCTGAAACCAATAGTGACGTAGGCAGTGACGTAAAATAAAGATGGCGGCGACTATGCTCCCAAAACGTCCCGTAAAAGTGGATTTTTTTTTTAAAAACGGCTGATTAATTAGATGTTTTATTTCAGCTTTATGCCTTAAAATATGTACATCTATCTTATGGTTATCGTCTGTTCTAGTGTTTCATGTCCCCTTTAACAATAACAGGAGATTTTTCTCATTGTTTTGATCATTTTAACTTTGCAACCACTAGCATGTTCACAGCATTATCTGTTTAGCACATCTGCTAAATGTGAATTAAAACTCATTTGTTGTTTTCTGTCTGAAGACATTTTTCACAGATACCAGCAACTATTTTTATGCCAAAACTCAGTCTTTTCCTTGACGCAGCTGACTTTCAGGAAAGTGTTTGCAACCAGCACTTTCTCCCAAGCGTGACTGTTTATCCTGGCGCAGGGAGAACATACTACAGATGCTATTTTCTTGAAACATCTTGCTGGCCAAAGGGGAGGAAGGATAAACCTGCCAAAAACAGGTCAGAGCTGATACAAATTGGCCTGGTTATGATTGTGCTCAGAGTTAAACAATGTGTTCAGAATGGTGTCTCATTATTAATGCATGGTGATATCTGGAGATCGAGTTTGGCCCATATCATAATTTTTGACAGTATGTACTGTCAGTACTGATTTTAAATAAAGTGTGCTTGCATTGTTAGGCGCATTTAGCATATAATCAAGAATATAAGAATATTTCTGATTTAACTGAGACCTGAAGCCTGAAACAATGGACAGGGCCTAGCAGATCTCATCCAGCTGCTCTTTGCTTTATCCCTAAACCTAAACACTGACTCATGTGTTCAACACATGCAGGTACAAATTACTAACTTGTTTTTAGTCATTTCAATGTGAAGGCACACTGGAGGCAAGTCAGGCTAAGTTAGACAAAAATTAACGTAATATGTTTTCTTACAGCTAGTTAACGATTGACTTGCATCCTTCAACATCTGCAGGAAGCTGCTACAGATCTTCTACCAGTCCACCTACTGGACTCTAGTATGTACAAAACGCATGTGCACAACTGTATGCTACACAATGTTACACTGCACTGTGACTGTATTTTTTTTCTCTATGAGACTGTATCTTCTATAGGACTGTATTTTTTTAAAATGTATTAAAGTTATTTTAGAATTATAGTTACTTTAGTGTTTCTGCACATTATAGCTACAGTTTTAGCACATTGTAGTTTTAGTATTTTGTGTTTTAGTATCTTCCTTCCTTTAGTATTTAGTACCTAGCTTGTGTGTTTCCTCTTTCGAGCTGCTAGAAATGTGAATTTTTCATGGAGATTAATAAAGTTTCTATCTATCTAGATTGTTTGCAGGTGAGCTAATAATTTCCATTTGTATGTAATTTACAGTATGTGTATTAAGAATTTCCATGACGCTGTGTCACTATTTATTATATATTCCTACAGATTGTTAGCAAAATAACTAGAAAAGTTATGAATGGACTTTAATGAAATTTTCAGGAAATGTTGACAATGGGCAATCAACAGAGGATTAAATTTGGTGATGTTCTGGATTCCGGAGGGACCTCTTGATCATCCAAGGATCAACCATGGCATCCTACTACATTATGTAACTTTGTATTAGTAATGCCTGTTTGCTGTATATACTATGTTAACTTGTACAGTTGTTTTTAAGAGAGGATGCTGGAAAGACTATCTTCCCAACATGAACACACACAAGGTTGTTTTGGGTGTTAGTCAAAATATGTGGGGAAATGAGCTGCTTGGCAGAGGTCTGTGCTCTCCAAGTGCTTTTCTAGTTACAGTGTGTTACAACAGTTGCTACAGAGGACATTCAATTAGAAGAGACTTTGAAAGATTGTTGGCAGTAGCATATTTTGGATGACAACCCCCTCAGAATAGCCAGCATGTTTCAGAAAAGATCTTAGTTTTAATTGGACCAGCAACTCAGATGTGGTTTGAACAACTATTACTGCAAACCACAAACAAAGACTGAAGAAACTGTTTGTATCTTAAAGGTCTTTTCCGCCTCCTCAGCCACCTTTTTTTGCGCTTTTTCAGGCTCCCTCACAAGCCGTAAAACTGCTCAGTGTGTTGTTTGGATTAAGTATTTATCTTTGTTCAAACTTAGTGCATTTTTTTTAGGATTTACTGTAGATAGGTTTTACAGTTTAGGTGATTTTACTGATGTTTCACTCACTTTTTGTCAGGGTGTCATTAATGCGGAAGCTGCACAGGACTTTATCATTATTGCGGGCATGGAGGAATCCATTTCCTCTGACCACCACTTGAAAAGATGCTGTGTGACGATATATGCAAGAGAAAATTACATGAAAGTTACAAGCCTAAATGGGAAAAACATCTCATTGTGTTCTCCTCAAAGGTTGTATCAGCCAATCTGAGCAAAAACAAGACATCCTCAAAACAAAATAGCACCAAATAAAGCCTCCCCATCACCAGGGGCCCATTTCAGAAAGTGGGTTTAGCGGAAACCCTGAGTTAGTTCATTCTGATTTAGGGGAAACTCTGGGTAATTTCACAAAGCTGGTTCAGCATAACTCTGAGTCAGTTACCTGGGTCACATACGCCGTTTTATCTCCAACGTGCAGAAGTGGGATGGTCAAGGGTTTTTTTTTAAATTTTTTTCCACTTGTTGCCATGGTGAATCACATTATCTGCGTTCTATTGATGACTTTTTAGATCTTCGGGCAAGGGCTTAACTCGGGGGTAACTTTGACTCAGAGTTGATTAAACCTGCTCTTGAAACCGAGAACTTTGAGTTGAACATTTCTGGGTTCGGCAACCCTGAGTTTAGGTTCTAAATCCGAGTTTGTTAAACCTGCTTTCTGAAATGGATTACTACTTGAAAATCAATCCTACACTTTGATTGGTTGGAAAACTGTTAGGTAGGTAGGTTCATAATAGTTTATGTATGATTTTGCTCACAGTTTGAGAGAAGGAATCTCCTGTAAACAATCCATTTTTTGCAAAAAAAAAAAAAAAAATCGCTAATAGTTGCTTTGAACAACTATAAGGGACACAATGAACTCAGCATCAGGATGTTTTCCTTTGTTTTGTTCCCTCTATATTTTGCTTTAATTTCTGCTATTAAGCAGGTTCCATTATCTGTACCTTTAATATGTACTGAGTATACAGTTAAGATGAAAATGTAGCAGAGCAGAAGATAATTCAATAATGGCATTGCCATTTTGTCCTTTACATTAATATCACCCAAAGAAAATTCTCAATTACTAAAACATATTAGAAAGCTAGTTTCAATTAAGCATGCACATAGAGACAGAGATTGATATGTGCTGGAAGTTTAATGAGTAGCTGATGAACTCAAATGGGAGTTTTACCTCCTGCACAGATACTGGATGGTTCTGCTGCCAGGATTTCAATGCAGGACTTTTTGAGAATCTGTGAAAAACATTAGAATAATGCAGAGAGGGAAAACAGAATGCAAAACAAAATTACAATTCTAAATCCTGAAAACAGAAACATAACTACCACACTGTCACAACAGTGAATTTAACATGTATATGTTTAAACTTATTGTCATTTCTTGCTTCTATTGTTGATGAATCTGCCTTCGATGCTCTCTAGGAACTGTTGCTCAAAAATGATGAAGAATGATTTGTGACTCAATACCTGCTCACGTAAACAAGAACAACTTAGATTTGCTGCTAAGCTGCTCCAGATGACTATGGGTTCATAATGTTCAGAGAACTTACAAATAAACTAAAAACTATTTGTCTTTCACCAGTGACAAATTGTTTTTCTATTTTTAATTTGAAAAAAAAAAAAAAAAAAAAGTAAAGTCAACAACAGTTAGACGCAGCTCCCACATCATATCTGGCCAGATTTCAAGTCTGCTGATCATGAATACTTCTTATGAAACACTAGGACTTAACATAACAGCTGCTCAGAAGTGTTACTTGTTTGCCAAACTGCTTACCGAGTTGATAACTCCTTGCAAGGCGGCAAATCCATCATTCACCGGGAAGACATGATCCTTGCTGTCGGCAATCTTTGCCAGCTAGAGAGGAAATTTGATATTACAATTACGTATGGAAGATTAAACAAGCTGATCCGTCACACACATTAGAGGCACCTCAGCTGTCATTGTCAAAGTATTTTGAATATGCTTGGAATACAACAAAAAGAAAATAAATTACTTATTTAATATAAGGCTGGAATTCAAAACACAATAAGGATGATAAATACAAAATGAAAAACAAACCTGGGTCTCATTGAAGTCTTTCACCCCCACACAGTAAACAGAGGCACCCAAACTTCTGGAACGATTGGCCTGTCAGATATGCACAGACCCAAAGCAAAAAAACAGGAAGAAGCTCAGCACCTGGCTCCAATTACACTTCTGTATTTCATAACACTTTCTAAGATGTTTGTTTCAAAAAAAAAAAAAAGAGCAACACCCTCCTAGTTGAATTTAGTTGAATATTATCCTAGTCGAATAATATTATTCAACTATGAGGGTGACATCATATAATTGAGATGGCACAGATAGAAAGAGAATGCAGACAAACATTTTATTTCCAAGAACAAGTTCCTGCTTGTTTTGTATTGTTGACATTATGTGGCGACCTCTAATAGACCTCAACTATCAAGAGAAACATGACTAGCTGGAGGTAATCATCTTTATGGCCAACATGTGTTCCGGAATCCATTTAAACACTATTACCTAAAGTTCGTTACCAGTCTGAGGACTAAATTAATCAGATTAATCAGATACCAGTGCAGATGTCCTAATATCGCATTTTCCAGACATGAGAAATGGGATGAGCAGGAGGGTATCCTCCCCATATGGTCCTGCACAAGGTTTCTTCCTGTTTAAAGTTTTAAGCTTTTTCTTGCCATGTTGCTTGTTGGGAGGGTCAGACACTGGGTTATGTAAAGCACCTAGAGGCAATGTTGATAACAGACACTATATAAATAAGGATGAATGGAATGTTAGGTGGCAGTGTTTGATCTTGTCCATCATGTGATCATCCACAAGCTTCATATGGTAATAGTTTGTGGAACTATTTTTAACCTCTCCCACCTCTCTCTCAGCATAGTAGAAGAGGTCTTCATGCAGCTCTCCGTCTGTCAGAGCGATGATGACACTGGCAGAGCGATAACCTGTGGACATCATTCATTACAAATAACCATGCGGCATTGTTTAGGTTACAGTTATTCAGGAGTGAATCAAATTACTTAGCATCCGAAAGTCAAAATCTGGCATCCGACTTGCATTTACTTTATGAGTCAGCTCTCATAAAGACATTCTCAGCTGTCGCAAGGACAATTCTAATTGATGCGAGATTTTATCCATATTTAAAGTGTATGTGTTGCACTGTTGTCACATCAAACATATGTCAAAACGGTAGTCTAGGAAGAGTTAAAAACTCACCTTCACTGTTTCCATAGTATATTTGTTCACTTGCCTATGGAAAAAAAAGAAAGAAAAGCTTCTTGGCAGGATACAACAAATAAACACCTCCCTATGCTCTAATACAACTGGCTTTCAGTGTTCTGCTGTATGTGCTGGGTAATGCAGCACAGCGTCAGACTCACCCTCAAAATGCCCTCATGCATGAAAGTATCTCCCCCAGGAAGCACCATCTGGAGCTCCTCCAATCCTTTGCGAATGAGTTCCCTGAGCATAAGATACAATTAGCGATACTGTTAGCAATCAAATCAAACTAAAAGTCTGAATAATAATAATACAAAAGTCTTCACCAGGGAGGATTCCGGGAGGCCTCCTAACTGGGTGCCCGAGCTACCTCATCTAGCTCTTCTCAACATGGAGGAGCAGTGGCTCTACTCTGAGCTCCTCCCAGATGACAGAGCTTCTCGCCCTATCTCTAAGGGAAAGCCACCCTATGAGGAGGCTCATTTTGGCCACTTGTACCCGCAATCTTGTTCTTTCGGTCATCACCCAAAGCTCATGACCATAGGTGAGGGTAGGAACGAAGATCAACCAGTAAATCTTCACCACAACAGATCGGTGCGGCGTCCGCCTGTTGACCTCCTGCTCCATTCTTTCCTCACTCATGAAAACGACCCCAAGGTACTTGAACTCCTCCACTTGGGGCAGGATCCCCTCCCCGATCTGTAGAAGGCACTCCACTTTTTCCAGCTGAGGATCATGACCTCAGATTTGGAGGTGCTGATTCTCATCCCAGCCACTTCACACTCGGCTGCGAACCGATCCAGCAAGAGTTGGAGGTCACGGAGTGATGAACTAACAGGACCAAATCATCTGCAAAGAGCAGAGACTTGATCCTAAGGTCACCAAACCCCCTCAACACCATGGCTGTGTCTAGAAATTC
This sequence comes from Pao palembangensis, assembly GCA_015343265.1. Lineage (NCBI taxonomy): Eukaryota > Metazoa > Chordata > Actinopteri > Tetraodontiformes > Tetraodontidae > Pao > Pao palembangensis. The sequence continues at coordinate 22,174,942 of CM027081.1, forward strand.
TGTCCATAGAACACAGATTCTGTGATTGGAATCAGTGACAAAGGGTAGCTCTGGCAGAGTTTAACCCTGAATAACGTCAATAATGAATCTGGCTTACTGCCAGCAATGCGGACCAAGTTCTGACACTGGTCGTACAGGGGGCGGATGGCCAACACCCCATACTTCTGGAGAACCCCCCACAGGATTCCCTGAGGGACACAGTCGAATGCCTTCTCCAAGTCCACAAAACACATGTGGATTGATTGGGCAAACTCCCATGCACCCTCAAGGACCCTGCTGAGGGTATAGAGCTGGTCCACAGTTCCACCTCCAGGTTGAAAACCGCATTGCTCCTCCTGAATCCGAGGGTCGACTATTCGGCGGACCCTCCTCTCCAGTACCCCTGAATAGACCTTACCAGGGAGGCTGAGGAGTTTGATCTCCCTATGGTTGGAACCCACCCTTTGAGCCCCCTTCCTGAAAAGAGGGCCCACCAACCCTGTCTGCCAATCCAGCGGCACTGCCCCCAATGTCCATGCGATGTTGCAGAGTTGTGTCAACCATGACAGCCCCACAAAATCCAGGGCCTTAAGGAACTCTGGGCAGATCTCATCCACCCCAGGGACCCCTGGGATTGAGAGGTCTTTGAATTATTCCTTCCACCGATCCACAACGTCCTGTGTCAATGTCAGCAGCACACCATCCCCACCATACACAGAGTTGACAGTGCACTTCTTCCCCCTCCTCAGATGCCGGATGGTGGTCCAGAACCTTTTCGAAGCCTTCCGAAAGTCGTTCTCCATGGCCTCACCAAACTCATCCCATGCCCAGTTCTTTGCCTCAGTGACCATCATAGCTGCCACCAACCACCTTACGGCCACAGCACTGGTCAGCCGCCTCAAAAATGGAGGCAAGGAAAACGGTCCACTCCACTCCCACCTCCCCCGGGACATGGTCGAAGCTCTCCCGGAGGTGGGAGTTGAAACTCTGAGAGGAGACTCTGCCAGGTGTTCCCAGCAGACCCTCACAATATGTTTGGGTCTGCCACAATAGTGTTTCTGCCGGCATCCTCCCCAACCATCGGAGCCAACTCACTACCAGGTGGTGATTGGTTGACAGTTCCGCCCCTCTCTTCACCCGGGTGTCCAAGACATGTAGCAGCAGTTTCAATGACACGACGATAAAGTTGATCATCGAACTGCGGCCTAAGGTGTCCTGGTGCCAAGTGCATATATGGACACCTTTATGCCTGAACATGGTGTTCGTTATGGACAATATGTGTGAGCCCAGAAGTCCAACAACAGAACACCACTCGGGTTCAGATCTGGGATTCCATTCTTCCTAATCACGCCCCTTCAGGTCTCACTGTTGCTGCCAACATGAACATTGAAGTCACCCAGGAGGATGAGGGAACCCCCAGAAGGAGTACTCTCAAGTACTCCCTCTAAGGACTCCAAAAAGGATGGATACGCTAAGCTGCCGTTTGGGACATACTGTAGGTACAAACTACAGTCAGGATCCATCCCCCCACCTGAAGGCGGAGGGAGGCTTGTCCACTGGGGTAAACTCCAGTGTACAGGCACTGAGCTGGGGGACAACAAGTATTGCCACCCCTGCCCGTCACCTCTTGACACTGGCAACTCTAGAGTGGAAGAGAGTCTAACCCCTCTCAAGAAGGCTGGTTCCGGAGCCCTTGCTACTATACGTGTCAAGGTAAGGCCGACTATATCTAATTGGAACTTCTCGGCCTCTCGCACCAGCTCAGGCTCCTTCCCCATCAGAGAAGTGACATTCCACATCCCTCAAGCTAGCTTCTGCAGCCAGGGATTGGACCACCAAGGTCTGTTTTGCCCCTCCTGCAGGTTAGGGTCAGCCAACGGGAGGGGGTTCCCACGTTGCCTCTTCGGGCTGTGCCTGGCCGGGTCCCATGGGCAAAGGCCTGGCCACCAAGCACTCGCCATCGTCACATCAAAATGTCACAGGTATCAGTACTTTTGACCTGTGCCCATATGTAGTAGTACACTCATTCCATTCTCCTGGCTTATGGAGAAAGGTTTAAGGGGATCTGCACCCACCTGTCTTCTGTCAGGCTCATTAGGATCGTTCCTTCCGTGGAAAACACAATGAAAGACATCCGCAACTGTGGACTGAAACACAAAAGGAAAGAGCAGACTTATCTCTTAGATCAATAAATTCTTATATTCGTCTTAAACGTATTATTTTTACCTTATGAATTTCTGAGCTAGATGTTCAACAAAGTGGTAGATTTCAGTCCAGTGATTCTGTACACTACCAGACCTGAGGAGAAAAAAATTAAAAGGTTTTTTTTTTTTTTTTACATCTGAACCATTTTTATTGAACATAGGCAAACATGGAATAGAGTTCCTTCTAATTTTTTTAATGACTGTGAAGCATGACATGATCTTTTTGTAATATTTTTACTTTTATAATTTGTATGTAGTCCTAAGAGGGTTTTTTTTTTGCTACTGTCTTACATTTTTTAGAGCATTTTGACTTTGTATCTGATTCTGACATATTAGATTTCTGCTCGATTTGTCTGGAATCCATCTAAAATAATGAGAGGAAGAGACAATACTAAACAGGTCTGAGTGATAGTTTACTTAGAATAATGCACCTGTGATTTCTTGCATGCATCAGTAATAATTGGATTTGTCTAACATTTTTTTTCATACATCCAATTATCTATATGCGAACATCAGCGACGATAACTACCTGAGTGCAGATGTCATAACTGAGATATGGACATATGCATCTACAGTCACTGTGACGCAAAACCCAACACAAAAAGGTCAGCCAAAATGTTGAGGAGAAATTTGAATTTCTGGACATAAAAGAGAATGTGCTTTACAAAACAGAAAAGATTTGAAATCAGGCACCCTGCACGCAGCAGGGGGATGTGGACAATTAAGTTTGTGCAGCGATGTCAGAGGATACATAATACTGATGGTCTGATATAAATTTCTTCATGTCGCATACTTTGTCATGTTAACAATTACCCCTTTTTATTTGTACTTCATTCATGCAACAGTGTGCCTGCAGTTGGCATTTCCTTATGTTAGAAGACAAATGGAAAATGAGAGCCACAAAGAGAGTAATGGAGGAGTGAAGCCATGTTCGCTAAAATAACAACAATTATAATTTCTCAGACTTTGTGAAAATTGTCCTTTAAATGCTGAAAAGGGGAGAAGTCAAAATTCAGTTTATGAAATGTGCTAAGGATTAAGTTTGTTGACAACAGTGTGTTTCTGTTTTTGTATATCTTAAAAATGCATTGGAATAAACACACATAAGCCATCAAGTCAGACATACAGTATGCTTTATGCATGAATTAAATGTGTCACATAACTCACTTGTCCAAAACAAAGTAAAGATCAAACCCTCCAAAGCACAAGGATGAACTAGCCTGCCTCCTGTCATGGTTTGGTCCAATATTACCAGCTGTTGGAACAAATAGTGCAAAGCCTAACAAAGCAGAAAACCAGGAGCTTCTTCTCCAAAATATGGTCATTATTCCAGGTGAAGAAATTTGCACACAGATGTAATGATAAAATGCCAATGTTAAAAAAAAAATAATGGCAAAGTTTATCCTTTTGACAGAATCTTTTCTCAACCCTCCATAGATATCTGCAACACTGACAGAAGGAGTAATCCAAAAGTAACTGGGAGGTCGGTGTGAGAACCCTTGAGCTGTGTCACTAACTGGGGACTGTCTCATTACTGAATCCAACACCACATCCTCCACTATTCTAGCTTCCAACTTTTCTCTCTCTCTCTCTCTCTCTCTCTCTCTCTCAGAGAGATGAAATGGAAAAAAAATCTCCGGGAGTAGGTGCCATCTAGTGGTAATATGTGGGCTGTAGTCAGTCCAGAACTGAAGAGCAAACACTTTGATCTTCATAACCGTCCAAATATTTAAAAAAAAAATCAACAACAATTAACCTAACCTAACAATTATAAGAATCACTGCACACATCTTGAGAAATAAAATAGTCTGCACCAGTTTTAACTTTGCCATAATTCACTTTCTTTACTGTTCATCATTATACTGTCTATAAAACATTATTTTATGACAGGATTGAGGAAACCAGGACAAGGACCTCCAAAATAGAAAGGTCATGGTCCAATGAAGAGTTAAGGCTCTTCCGGATTTCTGTCTTTCTGATGAAAGTCTCTGACGCCCTACCTACCCCCGTGAGCCAGATAAGGTATGAGAGGCGACCCCTCTGTGCAAGCATTCTCACTAGATGTCTGTCTGATAATGCTATATCAATTTAAGGCAGTTCTGTTGATTCTTGAGTAATAGTCAGGTTCAGCATGTCCCAGGGACTCATGCACCTAGCCCATATTTGCTGTGACATTGATACTTTTGTTGATAGCATTGTAGGCTTATTGAGCATACACTTAACCAAGTGCCGTCTCTCAAAAAAAGTATAACTAGAGGTCTGTCCTTTGTTACCTCCAAGAAACATGTAAGCTAAAAGCAAGATGCGACACATAGAGAAAATAGCGTTCAACAAAAAAGTTAATTCTATCAGGCCTGGCAAGATAGTCTAAAAACACAGAGGGCAGCACTCCATTACAGCAAAACTAGTTATTACTATTATTATCACTCATTGAAAAAAAGAAGAACAACCCCAGGTTTTTATTCAGCACTGTAGCCAGGCTGACCCAAAGCATACTCTATCAAGCAATCCATTCCTCCACATCTAAGTAGCAGTGATTTTATGAACTTCTTTGATGAAAAAATTATAACCATTAGCGATAACATCCAAGACCTCCTACCATCACCTACCAAATTGTCCGTCAAGTGGAAATAACCACTAAGCCAAATATGTATCTGGACTCATTTCTCCCTATTAGCCCTCAACAATTGGCTTCTATCATTTCCTCCTCTAAATCCACAACCTGTCTCTTAGATCATATTCCTATAGATTACTTAAGGAAGTGTTCCCTTTACTTACTAGACATTATTAATTTGTCCCTGACATCAGGCTGTGTCTCACAGACTTTTAAAGTTAACAATAATCAAACCCCTGCTAAAAAATACACTTTCCCTGGATCCAGGGGTTTTTTATGATATAGGCCATCTCCAACTGATCTTCATTTCAAAAATTTTTGGAGAAAGTGGAAGTAGCCAGCCAGCTGTTACAGTATCTCCATAAAACAGCCTATTTGGGATTTTTCCAGTCAGGTTTCAGAGACTATCACAGCAAACAGATTACATTGGTAAGTCACTAATGACCTTCTTAATGGCCTCTGATCAGGGCTGTGTTTCAATACTTGTCCTTCTGGATCTCAGTGCTGCATTTGATACTGTTGGCTACCAGATTGGCTACATAGATCCAATCAGAATTGGTATAAATGGGCTTTACTTTAAGCTGGCTTAAGTCTTATCTATCAGATAGACATCATTTTGTAGATGTAAATATATATATCCTCAGTATATAAATATGGTGTTCTACAAGGTTCTGTGCTGGCCTGATCCTAGTCACAATTTAATATGCTCCCACTAGGCAATGTGATCAGAAAACACTCAATACATTTTCACTGTTATGCTGCCGACACCTAATTGTACTTGTAATGGTACCAGACTAACTGACAGAGTTTCCTGTGTCTCTGGATTTTGTTACTCGCAAGGTTTTCTCCCCTAGGGCCCGTTCAGAAAAGCGGGTTCGAGTGAGAATTACTGGGTCAATTTGTTTGTGATCTATAGAATCTCAGGGTTTTCGGTTTCGAAAGCAGGTTTATCGAAATTCTGAGTTAGTGCAGGTATCCTATGCTCCGCGAGCAGGTTCATTTGAAGCATAATGGGGAGCAGCGATGGGGAACTTCTTTGAAACGTACAGATTACAGATTACGGATTACAGATGCACCCTGATAGTTTATTTAACAGCATTCTCAGCCATCCGTACGCTTATATTGCGGTAAATCTCGGTTCAGAACAAATTCTTGGTGTTGTGATTTTTTTTTTATCTTCTTAATCATCTTTTTACTTAGCAGAGTTTTTAATACCATACCGGTGAGAGGATGTGTCCAAGGTAACCGCCAGGCTGTCATAAATCAGTACTCTTGCACTCAAACAATTTTCGAAACTATGTTTGTAGTCTTAAAAGTCCAAAGACAGCCAGACATCTCATGGAAGGTTTCCACAGAAATGCAGGTAATATCAGTTTAAGCAATAAATAGATTGACATCCTAGAAAGCAACAGCAGCAATTACATAAGAACTCCTTCCTGCTAAAAGAAAAAGCAATGTATCAAGTTGTGTCACCTTGATTAATGGTGGCATTTAGTGAACAAACACTGGGTGGCACTGGATCACCTCAGCCTTTTTTCTGTTATAATGGCTATAATGGAGATAAAATTTAAACATATTCAGAAAATATAAATTTGGAGACGTGCGTATAACAGACATTTAAGGCTTTCCTATAAGGCATTTTATATACTGACAGTGATGGGAAGGCTAAAGATTTGGCTTTTTCTTTGTTTAGGGAATTTCTCTAATTAATTAAATATCGTTATCACAGGTTAAATGAAGCGACTGAACGCTGTTTTGAGGACGACTAAACAACACCACAATAGATTGTTCAAGTATATCTAGTATCGTTTAGAACTATATTTTTATACTTCATCTTAACTTTCTGCCAAGTCTGTTTTTGTGCTGTTGGGTTGCACCTGTGGCTTCAAACGCACATATAGAATAGAAATATTAAATGAGTGGAACACATGCACAAGAACAAACATTTCTTTTTTCCGTCTGTCTCCAGTTAATAATCACGCATGAACTTGGTCTAGCAATTTTCAGCCCACCTGATCTCTTTTGCTGCATTTTTTTCTTGAAAATATGGTATTTTTGGTGTACGCAGTCATAAATCTTCCATACAACGGGGAGGTGTGGCGATCAAGATTTTTGCGCGCTTGTTGCTATAGTGAATCACGTTTTCTGCGTTCCATTGATAAGGCTTTTTAGATCCTCGTGTACGGGCGTCACTCGTGGTAGCTGTGGCTCAGAGTTCTTAAACCAATTGTTAACACCTGTTCTGAAACTGAAAATTCTATCACACAGTTCAGGGTATGGCGACCCTGAGCCTTGCTTTAGTAAGCCATCCATCCATCTTCTGCCGCTTATCAGGAATTAGAATTGGCATGGGCAACAGCCTCGGCAAGAGAAGCCCAGACTTCCTCTCCCCAACTACTTAGTCCAGCTCTTCTACAGGATCCCGCGTATTCCCAGGCCAGCCGAAGACATAGTCCCTCAGCGTGTCCTAGGTCTTCCCAGGGGCACCCTACGGAGGATGTGCCTGAACATCTCACCAGGGAGAATCTAGGGCATCCTTACTAGGTGCTCGAGCCACCTCATCTAGCTCTTTCCTCAATGGGGGCAAACTCTACTCGAGCCTCCCGGGATGGCCAGAGCTTTTCACCCATCTCTAAGGAGGCAGCCACCCTGAAGAAACTCATTTCAGCTGCTTGTACCCGCGATCTCGTTCTTTCGGTCACTACCCAAACCATAGGTGAGGGTAGGAGCGAAGATCGACACTTGTGCATCGAGAGCTTAAGCCTTTCGGCTCAGCTCTCTCTTCACCCTATTGGACCCGGTGCAGAGTCCGCGTACTGGAGATGCCGCACCGATCTGCCTGTCGATCTCCCACTCCATTCCTCCCCACTAAGTTGAACAAGACCCGAGGTACTTGAACTCCTCCACTTGGGGCAGGATCTCCTCCCCGACCCGAGAAGGCACTCCACCTTTTTCCAGCTGAGAACCATGGCCTCAGATTTGTGTGTTATAACTACAATGATCAGACTTCTCCTTTTGTCTCCTTTTTAATCCTTTGATTTATCAAGGATTGTATGCGAATAACGTGAATGGTTATATGCTTAAGAGATAAATGGTAAAAAGAATGCATTAGGAAGATAGGAAGCCATAGATAAGAATCACCTATGCTTACCTATGATTACCTGTGATTCAGTGCACATTTACTGTAAAGTTTTTTGAAAGAAAGCGTTGAGGAATTTGAAGACTGAGGCCGGTGCCCGATGAAGCAACCTGGTCTCTTCCGCACAGCCAGTCACTCTCCTGACTACCAGGCAACTCCTGATGTTGGGGTCTCAGTCTTGGGGTGTGAAAAGGGGAATACAAAGTCCAATTTTCAGTGGGGCAACCAGTGTCTTCATTCATTGTTTGTTGTTGTTTACAATCTTGATCCCCAGTTCACAATCTTGAATTCATAGTCTTGATTCCCAGTTGGCTGTGCAGGAAGGATAGCCAGACACTTACTGTAGCATAACCGTTTTACTACGATATTCTGCTCCAGCCCACAGAACCTCCCCGTCTTTCATTGGTTACAGTCAACATGCTCCCTGACCTCTCTCCTTTCCACATTCAGCTATGATTACCTCATTGTTTTTTAGAAAATGCAGGAACTAAGTAAATCTCAACTATGTACTCAGATTGTTATCTCTCAGTTACATAAACCACGAACCAATAGCAGCCATCGGTCACGTATTTTAGAATCAAATGGGAGGTGTGCAAGAAACACTTTCTCTTTCTTGAAGCCTCGGTTGTTTCCCACATTAGTTCAACATAGTACCGGCCATATGTCCAAAGACAATGTGACCAGCAATCTTTTTTAAGTCGGGCCTGATCCAATTTGTAAGTTTTTGCTTGTTTGTTTCTGGTTTCAAAAGGTCTACAACCTGTTGGTTAGCATCATTTACTTTAATTGATGATTTAAGATGATTCTTAGGCAAATAGATAAAAAGGTCAATGACCACTTCACTTCCACCTTATTTAATTCCAAAGGTCCCTGCGAGCACTGTTTAAAAAGGGTGCCTGTAAATCTAAAGACAAAATTTCCCCCTCTGACCAACAGCGCCAGAACCCTAACCGTAACTCTGCGAGTTTCATCATGGTGAGTTTTTTTTTTTTAATTACATGTCAAAATGTTTGTACCTTTTAAAAAGACAAAATGTGAAATGTTAAGAACATGCTACGCTGTTTTATCTATCTTAATGTAAATAAACTGAATTGTTTTCTGATTTGTTGGCAAGAGAAATATCTATTTAGCTTTGGCGAGGTGCTGACGTATGCTCTGGTATCACTCTCAAATGCTTACTGCTATGTCAAACCCATGGAAGAAAAAGGTCAACAACAACATCAACAAAAAACACATGATATGCCATAATGAATCAATAGTTGAAAAAAAATTTGACTTTTCTTTCTGATCACAGAGATGACCCATTGGATGATACAGATGGCACCTGGCATGCTATCGGATCTTCCTGGAGAAACAGTAAATGTATGGACTGTGATTGTGGCGGCTGCTGCACTGCGTAAGTACACAGAACAAACTGTTGCACTGTTTTTTCTATATATTTTGACTAGTGTATTTATTTGTTGTTTGCAGGTATTCTATACTCGTCTTTTCAATGACACAGTATTGATAGAAATTGTTGTCATGACCCTCTCATAAATACATAATGCATAAAAAGGACAACCAAAGTATTCTATGTCCAATTTATCTTGCTGTAGGAAAGTAATTTAGGCATTTGTGGGTCTCAGATATTTGATATCTGTCTACACTTCTGTGTTGGTTGTGTATGTGCACTACAACTACACAAACATAAAATACGTGCTCCAAGCACAGAAATACAAATTCAATAAGCAGGTTTGTGAGTTCTCTTAAAAAAATCTATGTTCATCAACATAGTTATAGCATGTTTTTGTGGTTAATACATTTTTCTCAGTTTTATGTGTAAAAAAAAAAATTCTTTTTCAAACTGTAATATTCTGATAGAATATTATACAAATAATTTCATAGCGTGATTAAAAGTACACATATTTGGTATTTTCATGCCCTTTTGAAAATAATAATCATCGGCTGTATGATTATGTGAATATAAAGTGTAGAAGAAGGGAGACCTATCACTATAATGTTCAATATTTGGTGCAATAAAAATTGGGCATCTGCGAGTCTCAAATAGTGTACCTTTGTTGTAGTTAAATGCAACTCTTTCATCCCAAGAGTACCCTGATATACAAAGACAAGATGTGCGACATGGAACACGCCATACATCCAATCCATGCCGGAAGTTCATAGCGGAAGTTTTTTATAAAACTTTAAGAATTGTGCAAAAACAATACTTACAAAAACTATCACCAGGAGTTTACATACATGTATTTTTTTAGTTGCATCTTAAACAGCACTCAAAACATAGGAGGTTACCCAGACCTCCAAAAAACGAGACCCCAGCAAAGAAGAGGAGAGAAACCAACGACACAGCATTTCTATCCCCTACCTGTCTGGAATTTCAGAAAAATTCAGGAGTTTCCTCCGAAAACATGACATTCCAGTAAAGTTCAAACCCTCCAACACACTCAGACAGAAACTAGTACACCCAAAGGACAAGACAATAAGACACAAACAAAGCAATGTTGTCGATGCTGTACAGTGTCAGTGTCAAGAAAAGTTGAGGTCTGCCGTGCCTTCCCCAAAGGTAAACAAGGTAGAGATGCACAGTCCAACCATCCGCAGCTGCAGTGCCCCCTTTGGAAGAGTGAGTGATACCGGGTCATGCCGGGGAAGAAGGAGAACCGAGATGGTGCAGGGCAGTCTGGAGCAGAATACCACACTGAACCCAGGCCGTTCAGCAGGCAGCAAGGATGAACAACCAGCATGACGAGCCCCATGACCAAGAATGACCCAGGGGTCAGGAGGGGCTGGGGTGATACAGAAGAAACGTCCCAGAGGGGAGGTATGTGCCTTATAACCCGCTCAGGTTGCAAATAAGGTCTGCAATGGTTTGCTCTGCCTGGATATGGAAACAGGAAAGGCTAGGCGCCAAAGGAGAGAGGTGTCTGATGCCGCTACAGGGCGATGGGAGGTCAGGAGGACGCGAGGGCGACAACAAGTAGGGAGGCCTACCAATGCCGCGGGAGGAGGGAGGCAGATGGTGAAGAGCAGCATGACTCAGGTAGCGTGAATTCACATTGACTACAATGTTTCTCATCCTGTTTTGATTTTCATTGCTCTTTATTCATTCATCCATATAATTGAAGAGAAAAAAATTTAATGTTACAGTTAAAACCCTAAGTTGTCAAAACTATTGTAATCCACTAATAATTTAGGTCGTGTATTATTGTGTAATGATAAAATTCTGGCTTGCTCATAGCACTCTATGTGACTGCTCCTGCTGATTGAAAATGTATTCCCTCATGTACTATCTTATATATCAACTATATTTTCAAAACTGCAACTGCGTAAGCATGTGCTGATGTGCTTTGCTTAAACATCATTTTTAATTCGCCAAAACAGCTGACAACTTTCTGAATCATAAACAGGTGACAACTCCTGCTAAATGTGTGCGTCATGCAGCCGACAGATAGGCAAAGGGTCTGGTCCATTCTGTTCTGAGATTTCCCTGTAGGTCCTCCTCCAAGTTATCTGAGGCCTTTGTGCCACATGTCCTTGAAGGATGTGAGAACAGGCACTGTTTGTTTGAAGCAAAGAAGTGACGAACCTGGATGTAGATTTTGTATAGCACTTTCAGAAGCACATAAAGCAAACTGTTAGCTTCTGGCCAGGGGGAGCAAGAGCGGCACAAGCGTTTTGGGGACACCTATGGAGACGGAGGTGGCGGCGTGGCTACTGCTGGAGTCGACTGACCTTTTTGGTTTGATTCACCACTATATTTTTGCCCCTTATACCTTTTGATTCTTCAATTCCATTTTGGCTGATGTATTTTCTTCAATAAATTCTGGTGACATTTTTTGGAAAAGACAACCTCTGGTGCTCTCGTCCCTTTTTTGACATGAACAACATGAGGCAGGTGCCTTCCTGATTCTCCATCGGGCTGAAGCTGGAAAAATGGTGACCCCGACGTGACCAGAGGTAAAACCAGAGGAAGAGCCTCTCAGCAAGGACGAGCTCTGGGAGAGGCCCAATCGCCTGGCACAGCACTCTGTCTCCAGCTGGTGGAACCGCACTCAACTGGGCCCCAAGACAAAGAATGGTAAGCAGACCTTTTAAAATCTCTTGAACGACTATTAATAAAATTAAAGCTGAGTGTGGGCACATTGATGACAAGTGGGAGTGCTCTGCAAAATTAAAAATGGACAAAGGGCCATTTGAACCCCATAAACAGGGCTGAAGGTAGTGGTGAATCGACCCCCAAAAAGGCCTTTTGTAGTCTATTCTATGTTGTGTATCCCTGTCTGGTTCTGTGTTGTCCTGTCCTGTTTGTGTCATTTGTCTTGTATGGTTGTGTTGTTTAATAGCTGCACTGGAGGAATTGTGTTGGGGGCAAGGCATTGACTCTGTTGATGGAGATTGAGGTCTTGAGAGAGAGAGACATAGTTTGTGGAAGGAGAAAGCTGAAAGCTTGCTGAAGTTGTTTGCTAGTTGTGTTGAAAAAGAAGGTGTTGGAAATTTGTTCGTGATCTTCTGGCTGATGTGTTCTTAACTATTTGCACTGGAGAAAAAAAAAAAGTGTTTCAGCTGATTCTAGATAGAAATTCTGCTATAACTTTTAACTCCTATTTGCATCTAGGAGAAAAAAGAAAAAAAAAAAAAAACACAAAGGCAAGCCTTGGCTGATGTTTGCTGAAAGTGACATAACTGTTCTGTTACAGTACATGTAAGGAATTAATGTTGCAGCTGCTGTTTTGACAGGGAAACTGATAAGAAAATCAGAACTGGTTCATAAAATCCAGACTAAAAGGAAAAGAGTGAAATTCTAAAACAATGACAGTGACTGAATTCCAACAATCAAACAAACCAACGCTTTAATGAAGGATTAGAGTTAACTAAAACAAATAAGGCTGAAGCCCTCATAACAAGAGCACTGGCAGAAATGAAAAAGGAAGAACCGAAGGAACAAGAAGGAAGTCGACCCAATGACAACCGGAAACACTGACAGAATAGAGGAGGAGCGAGACCCTCCCTGTCCATTTCCCCACCTTTAGACAGCCCACTGACAAAGACACCCACTCTCCTCCCCTTAACAATGGCAACATCAACCCCCAGAAGGAGACAGAGCCAAGGAGAAGCAACAATACAGGCTCCCATGATAAGTTTGAAAAAAATATTACACCTGCAGAAAATGAAAAGGAAAAAAAAGTCCGCCTCACAACTTGAAAATACAAACCAGGAATTGGTTGATCAGGTCAAACTATTACATGAAAGGTCCATCATCCATTTTCTACAGCTTATCGAGATTGGTCGGCGTGGGCAGCAACCTAAGTAGGGAAACTGAACACCCTCTCCCCAACTCCGCCGTCCAGCTCTTCCGGGGATCGAGGTGTTCCCCAGGCCAGCCGAGAGACATAGTCCCTCCAGAGTGTCCTGCGGGTCTTCGAGACCTCTCCCTACGGGAAGGGCGTCACCCTGGTACTACCCTCACCAGGGAGGCGTCCAGGAGCATCGCCTGAGTGTCCGAGCCCTTCATCTGGCTCTTCTCAATCGCGGAGGTGGCGGCTCTACTCGAGCCCCTCCCGGGATGGCAGAGCTTTTCACCCCCATCTCTAAAGGAGGCCCAGCCACCCTCACGAAGGAAACTCATTTAGGCCAGCTTGTACCCTTGATCTCGTTATTTCGGTTACTACCCAAAGCTCATGACCATAGGTGAGGGTAGGGAAGACAAACCACGTGTCGGAAACTTCGCCTTCGGCTCAGCTCTCTCTTCACCACCAATGAACGATTGCAGAGTCCGCATTACCGCAGGCGCCACGCGATCCGCCCTGTCGATCTCCCGCTTTCCATTCTTCCCTCACTCCGTGTAGACAAGACCCTGAGGTACTTGAACTCCCCACTTGAGGGAGATCCCCCGACCGGAGGCACTCCACCTTTTCCGGCTGAGAACCATGGCCTCAGATTTGGAAGCACTGATTCTCATCCCGGCCGCTTCACACTCGTTTGCGAAGAAAATCTCTTATTAAAACTGGAAGTGAAAGCTACAAAGGAACACATTAGATTAAAGGACCTACTCCAGAGTGGGCCCCTGCTGTAGATCCAAGAAATACATCAAACCATTCAGATGCCTCACTATTAGACCCCCAAGGTCCCACCTCTGCAGCCTCATGCTCAACCATGGTGCTACCCACCTACAGCCCCTTAGCAAGCTAACAACAACCACAGCACCCCATCTGTCAACAACCCAGAGGCATCATGTATCCTCCAATACTGAAATTTCCACCTCGGAGGTGCAGCACCGAGGTGGAAAGCTAACAACTAGAACACACCTAGACAAGCACCCCCAAGGAAATCACAGCTTCCGCTCCCTCTGAGCAGTGTTACTGCTGCGGCCTCCCCAGTCACTGAGCTCGGAATTGTAAATACAACCGCCCTTTACCTTATGGACCAGCTCCCCGAGGACAACAATACAAGACACACCGGGTGCCCATGTTGTGTGGCTCCCCAGCCACACACTGACTACACTGATGAGCAACAATGATGATGCCTAGGAGGGGACCCCCATGCTTAACAAGTGTCCAGAGAAGGTCCTATGCTTGTTTTCACACTTTTCATAATGTCCCCACAAAACTGTCTCATATATTCATTCTAAACCGTGGTTCACACCCCCCTTGAGTAAAATGAAATCCAAAGGACGCCAACTGGAACACCTCAGGAGGAAAACCTGCTTCACCATCCACTGTCAACTTTACAACGATCACCTGCAGAAATAAAAACAAGCCCTCTCTTACGCCAGGAACACACCTGCTTCTCTAACCTCTTCCAATCCGGCTCAATTTAAAACCCTCTTTAGAACCACTGATCGCTCCTCAATGCGATGGACCAGCCACCCTGCCTCACGCCTCTCCTCCATCAAGCCCTCCCAGTACCTGCCCGTGTTCCCAGTTCTCCCGTCCAGAGGAGATCAATGCCCCCAACTTCTTGAGGGGCATGTGAAACCATCCACCTGTCTGTGACAGGTCATTAAAACCCTATCTGACCTCTCTCTCCCCACTCATTATCTTGATCATAAACTCCTTTCTGTTCACCGGCTGGGTGCCGCTATGACTCAAGCTTGCCACCATCACCACCATTCTCAAAAAGACAAAAAAAAAAAAATCTGGATTTGACCCAAACACCCCTGCATATTACAAACCTATTTCTAATCTTTCATTCCTGTCCAAGGTCATCAGGCGGCTGTTGCAAGACATCTCAAAACCCACCTCACCTAATAACCTCTTTGAATGTCACAATCTGTCCAAAGTAGATCTCTGTCGCTGGACTGAAAGGTTTTCCTTGAAAACGTTCGCCCTCTCTCCAGAAACTTCTTCAGTTCTAAGTTTGCTGGGGCAGAGCTTGAAATATAGCCCTGTGGACCATTGGCATGTTAATGGCCCGGGTGAATACTGAGAGGTCCTTGGCAGGGGTGGTTGGCAGGGTCGTTCATCTAGTTTCGGTTGGGGTGCTTCCCCTTTGTCTGTTGGGTCACATGGTAATGAGTCTCCACGTCTGGTCAAACAGCGTGAATGTTTGGAATGCTGACGAAAAGAGTGGAGAACTTCTGCATTATGCGTGGGTGACAGAAAATGTAGTCCACCACCTCTGTTTAAAGATGGTTTTCCAACTTGACGTGGATGGCTTCCTTGACACCCCTCTCCGACTCCAGCGATCTTCTCTGGCCAGCACCGTGCCGGCTGTCCTCAAAGGGTGTCCGCTTTCTTTTAGGTGTGGGTGTACTGCTGAGTCCTGTCCTGAAGAAGTAGCTTGCGTCTGTGTTGGGCCATTAGTTTTATGGAGGGCTGTTTGGTTTCCCCCAATATGCAGTTCCTTGCATTCCTCCTGGCACTGTACAGCATAGACAACATTGCTTTGTTTGTGTCTTGGTGTCTTGTCTTTTGGGTGGGCCAGTTTCTGTCTGAGTGTGTTGGAGGGTTTGAACTGTACTGGAATATCATGTTTTTGAAAGATTCTCCTGAATTTTTCTGAAATTCCAGACAGGTAGGGGATGTCATCTTTGTGGCGTTTATTTCTTTCCTCTTCCTTGCTGGGGTCTCCGTTTTCTGGAGGTCTTTGGCAGGGCTGATCAGATGGCACCACATGTTTTGAGTGCTGTTTTTTAGATGTCTGTTCTTTCTTCTTCCCTTGGGTTGTGGTGGAGTACTTCTTTGGCCCTATGTTGTAGGGGTTTTGATAACACCAAGTTTATGTTCCAGTGGGTGTGGTGTGAGTCAAGAAGGTACTGATCTGTGTGGGTGGGTTTCTGTAGATTTAATACTAAGGTTCTGTCCTCCATGATCTTCTGACTGCCTGGTAAGAAGGCCAGACTGTCTTCTTTCGTCCTCTCTGGTGGGTGTGTCAATCATCTGTGTTATTCAGGTGGGTTGAGCAGCTTCCAATTCTTTGTTTGAATCTTGACCCAGGTGTCATCAACATATATCTCAACCAGTGGCTTGGGGCGGTTCCTGTGAGAAAGGCGACAGGGCTCTGTTTTCAACTCCTCCATGTGAGGGTAGCAACTGCAGGAGACACTGGTGAACCCCTTGGCACAACCATGTTTCTGCCTGTAAAAGCCCTCTCTGTATTGAAAGTAGGTGGTGTTCAAACAGAGGTCCAACATGGTGCAGATTTGGGTTAGTGTTAAGGCTGTTCTCTCTGGAAGAGCTGTCGTCAGCTGAAGGCGCTTGTGGATGGTGGCTGTTGCCTCAGTGGTAGGGATACACGTGAAGAGGAAATAAGCCTCGTGAGGATACCATGGTCTCCTCAGGTTGTAGTTTCAGCAAATGACCTTTTAGCAAAATCCTGGGAGTTACTGATGTGGTGTGGGGTGCCGCCAGCCATGGGAGCCAAGATGGAGGCCGTATTTTGAAATGTTGTATGTGACAGAATTGATGCTACTAACTGTTGGTCTGAGAGGGGTCCCTTGTTTATGGATCTTGGGTAATCCATAGATGCAAGGATGGCTTCTCCCTGGATATAAGCGGTAATGTGTGGTCTGTCAATGGCTTTTCCTTTCCAGTTTCTGGAGAAGATCTATTACTTTCTTCTTGTATGAGCCATTGGGGTCTCGTTTGAGTTTCTCGTATGTGTTGAGTGTCGGCTCAGGAGTTTGAGTATTTTGCTGTCGTAATCTATTAGATGTTGAGAACAACTGTGCATCTACAGCGTCAGCTGGTAAAATGGTGATGTCCTTGTCTTTGCTAATGATGCAGAGCTCTTTTTCTCTTCCATGGTGATGTTGAGGCTGGAGCTTTGCTTTTCAGTTAAAGCAGCAGATACCTTCCAGTCCTGTCTGTTCTTAGCTTCAGCTTCAGGGGGTTTATGGAAAACTCCCAAAAAACCAGAACCCCAGCAAGAAGAGGAAAGAACTAAGCGTCTGAGCTCAGGTCTGGGCATTGTACACCTTGGTGCAGGTGGAGTAGATGGTCAAATCCGTCTGCTCCCATGTGCAAGCTCAGCTTTCACTCATACAGGATGCTGGGAATCCCACTCAGCTGTTTAGGCACAGGGCTCAGCTGGAGGTCAGGGAGCGTGTCATGGGGTTGGGCTGAGCTTCTCCCTCTGGACCAGCTCCAGGAGAAGGCTCTTTTCTCTGCCTGAGAGCTTCTGCCTCCAGAGCTCCAGGCTCCCCTGGATCCAACGGATGCCCAGCACAGAGCAAAAAGTTTACCATTTCTTGCTGGTCTGGGCAACGGCGAATACTGGCTCCACACAGAGTGAGCGATGCCAGAGAAGAGGCTACCAGATTATTTAAAAACCAACACTCTCCTCTGTGGGACATGTAGGGGTAAGATCCCACCACCCGCTTAGCCAGTTTTCCTTCTCAGCCCTGCCCTCCCAGTTTTTCTTCATAATATTCTCACTCCCTAGGTAGATGCCCAGGTATTTCAGGCCATCTGTTTTCCAGGTTAGTCTCTTCTGGGAGGACTAAGGCCTCTATGCCCACTCATCAGCACACAAGTGCCCACTTTTCCCCCAGTTCACCTTTCTGCGGCCCGACACAACAGAAAAAAAGGCCCCAGTGGTGTCAGTCGGTGCATCTACATCTCTAATAAAAACCTGAGTCATCAGCATAAGCAAGATAAACCAAAAGTAAAACCAGGTAAAAACAAACCGTGGACCATTGAACGTAGTTTGTGTAGCAGGGGTTTCAGGGAGAGTGCATAGAGCATCCCCGACAGTACACAGCCCTGCTGGATACCTCTATGCACCCTGAAATGAGCACACAGGCTGCCGTTGACCTTCAGCACACTCTCACTGTTACTGTACCACCTGGATCCTTGCAATAAAGCCTGTGCACAAGCCGAAATTAGCTCCGCGGCCTTCCAGAGAAACGATGTTCCATACGGTCAAGCTTTTTCTTGTTCTAATCTGATCCAAGCGATGTTTACACCTAATAGACTGGAGAGACTCAGGACATCGAATGGAAGCAAGACATTGTCTGCCACGATCTACTGGGCACAGTAGGTCTGGTCACCAGTGGATGTCCTGCTCCATAACTTCTCAGCCAGAATGGCGGCAGAGTCTTGGAGGCAGCTTGCAGTCCGTGCAGAGAGGAAGACCACTGGGCACCAGTTACAATGTCACTACTTGCCTTTCTTGGGCAGGAGAGTGATGATGGCCTCGGCAGGACAGGCAGGGTCCCTGAAGGCCAGGCTCTCGTTGAAATGTCAACAGATCAGGAGCCAGGGTGTGTCCCAGTAGGCCTTGAACTCCGTTCATTCGATGCCAGGGGCTTTCCAGCTCTGCACATGGTCTGGAGAGCATCATGCAGCTCCTGCAAGGTCAGTGGACGCTCGAGGCTGGAGTTGGTGTCCTCGGACACCCGGGGCAATCCATTACTGAACTCCTGGGACTGGCCGTCGGTCTCCTTGTACTTTTCGCTCGGAACAGCGATAGTAGAACTTCACAGCCCTGGCTCTGATCTGGTCTGGCTCTGTCAACTCCTGCCCACGATTAGCCGATAGCAGGGAGAGGATGGACTTCCTCTGCCCACTCTTCTTCTCCAGGCTGAAAAAGAAGCTAGAGGGAGCATCCATGTCATTGATGTTTGGAAATCGGGACCGGACCAGTACACCTTACACCTTTGTGTGCAGCAGGAGTTAGTTCTGAGGGCTTCAATACGTGTGATTTTCTGTGGACTCATAGCTTTCAGTTTCCTGGTACTGTTCTCCAAGTCATTGATGGATCTGGTGATGTGACGAGTAACATTGAAAGTGTGCTGCTGACATAACTGTTTGATCTGGGTCTTCTCATGATCCACCACTGCCTCGAACCAAATAAAATCATTCTTTTCTTTGTCTAAAAACACCACCATAAAAACTTAAAAAGCCTCTTTAAGGCGCTGTGATCCAGACAATAGAAGCAGGTTAAAATGCCAGTATGCTTTCGGGTGAGATATTCCCCAATAAAAGCACGCACAACCAGGTGATCTGAAAAAACCAACTGGTAAGGTACACACAATTTAAAGATGCTAAATAGTTGGCAAAACAATAAAACCAGTCAAGAAGCGAGCTAAGTTACTGTGTTACCTCTGTAGTGGGACCATGTGTACTGTTGGCAGCCTGCGTGCATCCTCCTCCATACATCCACCAGGCTATGGCAGAAGACCAGCTGTCTCAAAGCATGCTGGGAAGCTAGATGAGGCTCTACATGATTATAATGGTCTGCGCCGTCTTCCAGTACAGTTAAAATCACCACCACCTAAAAACAGGTCATCCTAAAGTCCTGTGGTTCTGCAGCACCATGCTGTTTCTAAAGAGCTTCTTCTCTGCACCATCGTTTTGAGCATAAATGTTCATAAAAACAACATTAAACCCATTTAAACATTTTTTAATCTAAAAGCTTCCTACTGATCTGTGGGTTCTGACTCATCTGTTTTTATGTAGCCTTAGCAGTCTATAAAAACATTCTTTGTATGGAAAATCATTTCAAGGATGACCCCTTCATGTTTTTAGTTTCTTGAAGGAACGTTTTTAGCATTCTTGCTGTGTACCCTTTTCCCCCTTGGTTGACTGGCTGACAGCTTTGTTGTCAGACACACAGTCCCCTCACCCTCACTGCTGTCTGACAACTCAGTACACCTGCGTGTCTGCCTGCTGACTTTCGCCCTAACATCATCACTTATCCGGGGTCGCGGGGGCAGCAGCCTAAGCAGAGAAGCCCAGACTTCCCTCTCCGCAGCCAGTCTCACCCTCTTGGTTATTTATTTCCTCTGTCTAAGCTCCCCGATCAACTGCGAATCCTGCAGTGCTCACACCTGGGGGGACGCTGGCAACGGCCATCGGGGCCCCATCACAACCTAAGCTCTGCAGTGATGACTTGGAACAGGCATTTGTATTTTGTGTCCCTCCTCCCCACAGCAGAAACATTTCACTTGGCTGCGTAAAACAAACAGTAAATAATCAAAGCTTTCTACTCTGACATGGTTATTTAAAATCATATAAACTTGCCTTCGGTGGGAAATTACATGCTTTAACAGCGGAGATCTGCACCCAGACAAAACTTTTTTAATCGGCGATACTATTTTCTCATGTCTGGACAACTCCGCACACAAAAAGTCGTCGGTGATAAATGGAGGAACATTTGAGAGGGTGATTTGAGTGGCAAGGTGGACTCAAGCTGACAGAACCTCCTCAGATCTTCCTCCAACATTAAGCCCTCTCTCCACCAGGAGATTGGCCTGCTCCACCTTCTCCAAAAACAACACTACCGTGCAATTCATTCAGGCCGTGGATTTTATCGAGCTGTGCCCGATTACTTTCCACGGCAAGACTACTCCTCCACGGTGTCGCGTCGACTGACTTACTTTAATGCGTGTCTCGCGACAACGGGACAATCCGCCGCTCATACGCCATGGTGCAGAAACGCGGCCAGCCCAAACAATGGCAGGCGGGTCAACCCACACAAAATGCAAGAAGCCCAACTAGGCACATAACTAGCAAACACTACACCCCCCTTACACTAACACAAGCATTCAAGAAAAATCAAATAAATATATGATTGAATTAGGAAAAAATCCAATATCGCGCTCAGCCTGCTTAGTGCCTCTGCTCACGCTCACAGAGAGAGAGAGAAAGAGAAGGGAGAGGGATAGATAACAAATTGTCAAGGATCAGGATTCTGTATGGTTCCAAATGTAAATTCTTAAAATATGCATGTACGAACATGTTCAGACTCTGAGGCCTTTACCCAATTCAATTAATTTCAATTTTAGCACCTTTTACAATAAAAAATGTCTCTAGGTGCTTTACACATGCAGAAACCCAGAGCCTGAACCCCCGGATAAGCATAGTGGCAAGGAAAAACTCCCTTTTAACAGGAAGAAACCTTGAGAGCAGAACCAGAAACACAAGGGAAAACCATCCTGCTGAAAGAGTCGGCTGGAGTAAAGGAGGAGAAAAGAAAAGGAGACAGGACAGAGAGAATAAAGAGAGAGAGAGAGGGAGAAACATATAATCTTAGAATCATAGAAATACAAACAAATACAATCATAGAAATACAAACATATCAGACATAATATACATAATACATATACTGTATACATAATACAGCATAGCAGGTTGTTAGAAAAAGAGGAATAGCATAGACAGGTTTTAATAAAAAAGGGAACAGCAGGTGCTGAAAGTGGACACTGGGTTTGTCAGAGGCCGAGATCCCTGCAGCATGAAGGTCTGGAGATGGAAGAACTGCAGAAAGATACAGAGAGAGAGAAAGAGGGGGAAAGACATAAAACAGCGAAGGAGACTAGACACACTGATAATCCCGGTGAGAAGAAAAGAAAAGGAGGAGAGGAGGTGAGGGAATAGAGATGGTGGTTGGTGTTGAGGAAGTGGGGAACTCCTCAGTGGATCATGTTTGTGTCCCCAGCAGCGTAGGCCTATAGCAGGATGGCTATGCTAAAAATTGAAGAGTAAATGTTTGAGCTATTCTACCTGTAGCTATGAGAACTGACTGTAACTAGATCTATCAACCCTAGACACTTTGTTTGAGGCTAACTGTACACTTTACTGAACAGAAAGGTTTTAAATTTGATCTTAAAGGCAAACATGGTGTCTGCACCAGGTTGGTAACTGGTTCCATAGTAAAGTTGCCTGATAGCTAAAGGCTCATCCTGTTAGGGTCCGGCTTGCCGGCCCTTTAAGGTATGTGTGGGTTGCACTGCTTTCTCCCTGCAGAGGGTGTGGGTTCCCAGGATCCAGCAGGGGCTGCACACCTGTTGCTGATCAGCTCATCAGCGGCTGATATGAGGAGGTTGCCAGCTGGTCCTGGTTGCTGGATCATTGCCTGACTGACTGTCATGAGAGTTTGTTGTTTGCTCATGCTTCACCAGACTTTGTGTTGTTTGAACACTATTTTTCCTCCGGTCGGAGCGTCTTCTGTTTTCCCCGTGTACACCCAATAAAGGGTTGGTTTTTGCTTTTGGAATGCCTGCCTCGTGTCTGTGTTTGGGTCCTCAACACACCGTTCCTAACACATCCTCCCAGTCTATTTTTATGAATTCTAGGAATTACAAGTAAACCTGCACTCTGTGATCTGAGTGTTCTTTTAGGAATATACGGAACTATGAGATAGCCGAAAGGCGAAGCTCTCGATTTATGATACATGATGCCTCTGGGTTGTTGACAGATGGGGTGCTGTGGTTGTTGTTAGCTTGGTAAGGGGCTGTAGGTGGGTAGCACCATGGTTGAGCATGAGGCTGCAGAGGTGGGACCTTGGGGGTCTAATAGTGAGGCATCTGAATGGTTTGATGTATTTCCTGACGACAGCAGGGGCCCACCCTGGAGTTAGTCCTTTAATCTAATGTGTTCCTTTGTAGCTTTCACTTCCAGTTTTAATAAGAGATTTTCTTCGCAAACGAGTGTGAAGCGGCCGGGATGAGAATCAGTGCTTCCAAATCTGAGGCCATGGTTCTCAGCCGGAAAAAGGTGGAGTGCCTTCTCCGGGTTGGGGAGGGGGGATCCTCCCCCAAGTGGGGGAGTTCAAGTACCTCGGGGTCTTGTTCACGAGTGAGGGAAGAATGGAGCGGGAGATCGACAGGCGGATCGGTGCGGCGTCTGCAGTAATGCGGACTCTGCACCGGTTCATTGTGGTGAAGAGAGAGCTGAGCCGAAAGGTGAAGCTCTCGATTTACCGGTCGGTCTTCGCTCCTACCCTCACCTATGGTCATGAGCTTTGGGTAGTAACCGAAAGAACGAGATCGCGGGTACAAGCGGCCGAAATGAGTTTCCTTCGCAGGGTGGCTGGGCTCTCCCTTAGAGATGGGGTGAAAAGCTCTGCCATCCGGGAGGGGCTCGGAGTAGAGCCGCTGCTCCTCCGCATTGAGAAGAGCCAGATGAAGTGGCTTGGACACCTAGTAAGGATGCCGCCCGGACGCCTCCCTGGTGAGGTGTTCAGGGCACGTCCCTCCGGTAGGAGGCCCCCGGGAAGACCCAGGACACGCTGGAGGGACTATGTCTCTCGGCTGGCCTGGGAACACCTCGGGATCCCCCCGGAAGAGCTAGACGAAGTGGCTGGGGAGAGGGAAGTCTGGGCTTCCCTGCTTAGGCTGCTGCCCCTGCGACCCGACCCTGGATAAGCAGCAGAAAATGGATGGATGGAACTATGAGATCCTGCAGGTATAATGGAGATGGTCCATTGAGAGTTTTATATGTTGGGAAAATTTTGAAGTCTATTCTAAATTTCACTGGAAGCCAATGAAGAGAACCTAAAACTGAAGAGATATGCACCTTTTTGCTGATTCCTGTCAGAACTCTGGCTGCAGCGTTCTGGATTAGAGAAGGTTATTAATGGAATAATTTGGACATCCTGACAGTAATGAGTTCCAGTAGTCCAGTCTAGAAGTAACAAAGACATGGATGAGTTGTTAAGCATCACTCTGAGACAGGATGCAGTCCTAATAACCTGTTTAATATGAGTGAGAAAAGACCTTTTATGAAGATGAATACCAATGGTTCCAAGTTTCCTTGCCCGGATGCGGGTCACCGGGGCCCTCTCCTGGAGTCAGGCCTGGGGGCAGGGTACAATGGTGAACGCCTGGTGCATAGCAAGGGCTCCGGAACCAACCTCCTCAAGAGGGGTTGGACTCTCTACTCTGGAGTTGCCGATGGTGAGAGGCGATGGGCAGGTGTGGCAATTCTTGTTGCTCCCCTGCTCATTGTAACTCATTGTACATTGGAGTTTATCCCGGTGAATGAGAGGGTAGCCTCCCTTCGCTTTTGGGTGGGGGGACGTTTCCTGACTCTTGTTTGTGCCTATGGCCCAAACAGCAGTTCGGCATATCCACCCTTTTTGGAGTCCTTAGAGGGAGTACTAGAGAGTGCTCCTTATGGGGGTTCCCTCGTCCTCCTGGGTGACTTCAATGCTCACTTTGGCAGCGACAGTAAGACCTGGAGGGCTGTGAACCCAAGCTGTGTTCTGTTGTTGGACTTCTGTGCTCGTCACAAATTGTCCATAACGAACACCATGTTCAAGCATAAAGGTGTCCATATGTGCACTTGGCACCAGGACACCTTAGGCCGCAGTTTGATGATCAACTTTGTCGTCGTGTCGTACGATTTGCAGCCGCATGTCCTGGACACCTGGGTGAAGAGAGGGTCGGAGCTGTCAACCGATCACCACCTGGTGGTGAGTTGGCTCCGATGGTGGGGGAGAATGCCGGTCAGACCCGGCAGACCCAAACATATTGTGAGAAGGAGCTTCAACTCCCCCCTCCGGGAGAGCGTCGACCATGTCTCAGGGGAGGCGGGGGACATTGAGTTCGAGTGGACTATTTTCCGTGCCTCCATTGTTGAGGCAGCCGACCGATACTGTGGCCGTAAGGTGATTGTGCCTGTCGTGGTGGCAATACCCGAACCCGCTGAAATGAAATCTGATAAGATTTAAACCAGTCTAGAGCTGTCCCTGTTCTTTTTGTTCACACATTATTATTAGAACATGTTATCTGTGGAGACCCCCTGAATTTTATGAAAGCGTGTCCTCTCAGTATTTCACCTGAGCTGAATATCTGTGTATGAGCCTTGCGATGATGATCATGGGCCTGGACAGATAAATCAGGGCTTCTGCCCTTTTCAATCCATTGGACTTCAAATTGGCAAATGGAATTTCAAATCTCACCACGACCTTTATGAGAACCTATTGTATGTATATTTAGGTCTGTAAATTTGACCCTTTCTTCTTTACACTGAATCCACCCCCCCCCCCCCCCATAAGAAAAAAAAAATACACATTGTACTCAATAAATACTTAATAGATCATATATACAATATCTGCTTGATGGCAGACACTGACCATAAGACTGTTCCAGCCTGTTGTGTGCATGCATTAAAACTTTATAGTGCAAATGAAAGACTTTACAACAGATACCTCAATTGAGTCCAGATCATTTGGCACATTTGGTTATGTGATAGCCGGCGTTTGTGTGATTGTTAACAAAATAAGTCAAAGTTATGAATGGCTTTTAATTATTTATTTATTTATTTTTTAGCAAATGTTGATAATGAGCTAAGGAACATATTCTCAAATTTTAGTATGTTCCAGATTCTGAAGGGACTTTGACTATTGATCTTCCAAAAATCAAAGGACATAGAGTTTATAGATCATAAAGCTAAACACAAGATTACTATGTTATGTAACCTTGTGTTAGTACTGCCTGCATATACTACTGGTTATCTTGTTTTTAAGTTCAGCAACCTACAATAAAGGAAGAGTGGGTGCTCCTTCTACATAAAGACTCAACAGGTTGTTTTGAATGTAAGTCACAATATGTGGAGAAATTAGGTGCTTGGTGGAGGTCTGTGCTCTCTGAATGCTTTCACAGTTTTTTTGCTTTGATCACACTGGCATGAAAGTGACACTTTATGAGACAGACACTATTTTATCATCTTTTTGTTATTGAAATGAACTTTCACATTTTTGTTTATCCTGACCTAATCTTTGTTTAGGTCTACAATATCACACAATACCATTATATATATATATATTTATATATATATATATACACACAATCTAACAATATAAGAGGAATAAAACTTGACTTGTTTAAGCAATTGCATGGGAAACTCTAAATGGGAATACATTACTTTGTCACAAATGTATTCCAAGCAGGGAAAAAAGACATTTGCTATTTAAGCGTCTAGATGCTGTCTTTTGTGCTGCTCATTGTTTTCATATAAATAAAGACCGCGGTTAAAAGTCTTAAATACATCCGCGCATGCGTATATTTCGGCGCATGCGCTGAAGCGATACATTAACACGGACGTTGACAGTGGCTTTAGGCGCCGTACTTTTTACTTTTATGTAACGTAAATCATTTTTTTTTAGAAACATTAATTTTGGTCTTCCTTGGTTTAAAAGAAGACGTATAGCCATCGCGACAAATATAGAGGAATAAAGTGAAAGGGTGAGCAAAAAAGAGCGATAAATGTAGCGTTTAGCTTTCTGTGCTATCGATTGCGCGCTAGGCCAGTTTACAGCTTTAGTTGCCCAAATGTAACAATAGTGCTGTTAATGAGCGTCCAGTTTTCTATTATCACATTTATCCAAAATGTTACTCTGTATTTGAAAATTTTCCCAAAGGCATTACAAATTAAAATACCAGTTAATGTTATTAATTATAAGGTGGTTTGCTGTGGTCAAAGCGCCTTTGTACATAACGTAAGATTATATTAAAATTACAATTTACATTTCTATCTTGGTTTCATACCACACATTCATTGAAATTATAAGATATGTTTTCAGTAATTTAAGAACATTTTTGCTTTATCACACCAGTTCCTATTTAGGGGAAGTGTCGCTTTATTACGTGCCCAAGAGCATCTTGCAAAACATCCACCCATCCTATAAATACATCATCAGTAACCTTTACGGCAAATTAAACAGAACAGATATTATCATTTGTAAGATAAACCATGCCTATTTTGCAATTTCGTCGGAATCTATATAAACTGTTTACTTTCAGGGCCCTTTAGGGCCCATGAAGAGGATGTATCGTGGTGAGGATAAGGATTTCCACACAACCGCGCGCAAGATGAGCACGTCTTTGCTTTTCCAACTGTCAGCTCATGAAAGAGAATTGGATTTGGTATTTCTGGACCACAGCTATGCCAAGCCATGGAATGCCCACCCAGATGCTAGTAGTGCCCGCCCCACAAGATCGCTTTTTGTCAATTCTCGTCGCCAGAATGAAGTATCATTGTGAGTTACAAAGCTCTTACCATATTTTGTAATTAATTTGGACTAACCAAAAGATTTTCAAGTCGCTTCACTAAAGTAAATGACTGCACAGTTATATTTTTCATGCCATCGACACTGCTGTTGTTCCAGTTTAACTTGATCTTTTTTTTTTGCTCCTTAGAGACTCTGATTCTGTAATAGATGTGGAAACAGTGACACCGTTGCCTAGTCCTCTATATGATAATCAAAGAGCCCTTAATGTGATGAAGGAGTGTGAGCGACATGTTTTGTTAGCTCGCACTGTTGCTGAGAGCCCACCACCCCCTGATGACTGGGAGGAACATATAAACAAGTAATTGGACATCTGTAGTTTACTTATCAGTTATATTTGTTAAGAATAGAAGTAGAAATTTAAGGACAACAATTAAGGATCATTGATTTTCGCATTTATAATTACTGTGTTTCAGGACTGGATGGTCAATGATGCAGAGCAAACTCTTCAATAAAGTTCTGAAAGCGCTGCAAGCTGAAAGACTAGCTCGCCTGGCCAATGAAAATGTGGGTAACCATCTTATTAGAAGTCATTTATTTGACCAGCTGCAAAGCTTTTAGAATCTCAGAATTACATTTTAGATAACTTAAATATATACAAAATACATTTTCTACCTCTATTCCTAGAAAAGTCTTAAAAATGCAATAGCAGTGCATATCACAAATAGAAAGCTTCCTCATGGTACTAAAAGTAATCTTGCAATTGCAGTTTTAGTCTCAATATACGATCAAAAATAATGGTTGGTTACCAGTAACGAGTCCTATAGCATAAGCCTCCTTATTTGTCTCAGTATAATTCTTTGTCATAACTCCTAAAAAATGTTTCCAGTTGTAAATATTGTGTAGTAAATCCAGGTTTTCACTGCAACATTCAAACCCTGAGACATTATAAATTGTGAATTTGCAAATGTATCAACAGGACATACCCTAGGCCAGGGGTTTTCAAAGTATGAAATAAAGTGTCATGCATGTGTCTAATTTCACAGGCTTCCAACGAGCCCATTTTGCGGAGATTAGCTGTGGATAAGTGTGCACGCAAGGTTCGACATGCATTAGCCAGTGTGAATTGGGATATCAAAATGACACAGTGGTTACACACGACCATGATTGAATCATTAAGTCTTGCAATGCTTGCCGCATACCTTGATGTTCTGCAGACTCTGAAAAGCAAGGTGAGATAAGTAATATTGATATGAGCAACTATGTATTTTCTATTAGACATCTGTTCTCATGAGATCATATGATTCCTTATTCTTGAAAGGTTCCCCTGTTGATCGACAGAATGTTGCTGACATCAGCCAAGAATTGTGCTCCAAGTGTTGAAGCCCTGGCTCTGCTATTGAAACGTCCTTGGGACCCTGCTGTTGGAGTTCTGTCCCAAAACAAGCCGGTAATTTAAACATGTCTGTAATAGAAAAACTTCTTAGTTTATACAATTTTTAAAAACATTGCTTAGTGTGTGTTTGATTACTTAATTTGATAATTGTCTGTTTTTAGAGCAAGCTTCCTGGTTCCCCTCTTATCCTAATAGCACCATCAAGCCCAACCAGTCCTGCCCTTCCTACATCACGGAGAATGAGATTCTGGCAGTCACAGCTCTCCTGTTTTGGAAAGGTTTGGGGAAACTCTTATTTAGTGTAATGTTTTTTTTTGTTGTTAAACTAAGAATGTAGGCATTTGCCTTAGAGACAAACTTTCATTCCGTTGAAAAATGTTCATTTTCAGGTCATCCCAGTGCACTATCATGTGAACAGTAGCGCAAATATCGGTGTAACTCAGTGCTTGGAGCACATGTTGGGCACAGTCAGGGCCAAAGTCATGGAGGTAAATTTATATATATATATACTGTGTATATATATATATATATATATATATATATATATATATATAATTATTATTATGTTTGTCACGGTTAAACGTTTTTTGTAAATAGTATTAATGTTACTGTTATTGCTACTGACTGCTGTTGTAAAAGGTTAATTTCCCATGACTGGGATAAAATAAAGTACTTTATCTTCAGATCATCAAATTTGAATATTAGTTAAAAACAACACAAGTAAACACAAAATGCAGTTTTTAAATGGTTTTATTAAGAGAAAAAAAAATCCAAATTTACATGGCCCTGTGTGAAAAAAGTGAAAAGATTCTGCCTTTTTATGTTATATGTATATCTGCATATCCTAATTGTGTTTATATTTACTATCAGGTTCACAGTCACTTTCTTCACAAACCCATTATTCTAGTTGGCTGGAACGCTGGTGCCCTGATTGCTTGTCATGTAAGACTTCTTTCTAATTCATAGAATTCTATTAAGTTATTTCTTTCTCCATTAAATAATGTAAACTGATACTGATTACAGGTGTCTCTCATGGAGTATTTGAGTGCTGTGGTGTGTCTTGGCTTCCCGCTACTTACAGTCAATGGACCGAGAGGGGTAAAAAAAAAAAACAAAGAATTTTCTGTTAAAGTAAAGTCATATGTATTGAATATTTGTTTCACTTTCTTTGCAGGATGTAGATGACCCTCTGCTTGACATGAAGACTCCAGTGTTGTTTGTTGTTGGCCAGAATGGACTGCAGTGTAGTATAGAAGGCATGGAAGAGTTCAGAGAGAAGCTGAGGGCAGATAACAGCATGGTGATAGTGGGTGGAGCAGATGATAACCTTAGGTCAGTCCCTTTTAAGCAGTTTCTGAGATTAAAATCCTATGGGAATATATTCCTTATGCCTGACTGCAAGGATTTTGTTACATTTCCACCACAGAATTAATTCTGCAAAGATGAAATTGGAGGGACTGACACAGACTATGGTGGATCGCTGTATTCAGGTTTGTGGTTGTATCTTAGTTCAATTTTCTGTGGAGTGTTTTGCATCATCCTTGTTAACCTTTGAAAGAAAAATGCACAAGTTCATAAATGTTGTCCTTATGTACTAATCTGTAGGATGAGATAGCTGACTTTTTGTCAGGTGTTCTCACACGTTCAGAAGGTCATAGCCATAGCTCTGGGGAGTTGAGAGACCTGGATACAGAGAAGAAGAAAAGACCACGACGGGAGCTTCCCTTTGACATGGATAGAGGACGACCCTCTTCCCCTGCTCTTCGAGTTCCCATTTCACCATCAGGTTCTGAGGTTAGCTGACAATATATTTAGCTACAGACATTGTTTTTGAGTTAATCATTTATTGATTCTATATTTAACAATATGATACGAATTGAAAAAATAATGGCAGGAATGAATACAGTTGAATCAATACTAATTCTGTTAATGTTTCAGAATATTTGCAAAGCACAAAGTAAATTAATTGAAAATACTATGACCTAATGCAAAATGCCAGGTTCATGATCCTGTGTTTATTTGATGCTGTAGTTGCCAAATAATTAAAATTTGTAATTTTGATTGCAGGATTTGTCTAGTGTCTGGAACAGTCCCACTTTAAGCCCTAAACCTAAGACACCTGGCCTGTCTCCAGCACAGAAATCCAGCCTAATTACAGCCACACAGCTTCTCAAGACTCATATGCAGCGCTCAGGCACCATGCTTACTCACAAGCAGGCTCAAGGTCAGTTCACTAGAGATGATTTTCCATTACACAGTTTCAGCGGTACGAGCAGATGACGGGGTTAGCACTGGTGACTGACTAGCTAACCCATTTTCTGCATAGAGGAATTGACAATATCCTTTCTTTGTTTAAAGTGAGTTTACTATCAAGGGAATAAGTCACGGAGAAAATGCTGAAAGTCACAAAACACTCCAACTATGTGTCTAGCTTTTCTGTGGCCAAATCGAGGCAGCTCTCTGTCCTGTTGCTAACCGGGCATTACTGGAAATAGCATCCGTGCATTTGATTTAATTACTTCCAGTCCTTTCTGTTCAACCCACTTTGATCCTTGACGGTCCGGTAATTGTTTCTGTTGTTTTGAGCTTTTTTCAACCCTTCTGTCCACTGATATTCATGAGTGGCCATCAGCCTGGAAACCTCCCGGTAAACCTCATTTTCGGTCCCAGCGTGTAGCTCTCTCTGGATTCTCTTGTCTGACACATAGTTCTAAACCATCTGTACCTCCTAACCCTAAACAAAGAAAGGACCTCTATACTAAAAATTATTTACTCGGCCCTGGTATCTCCAAAACGTATAGTCTTGTTTCACTGTGTACATACTAATGAAAAAGCGGCATAACACACTTGGGTCTGACCATGTTTATCTGCACGAGGCAAATAACCTGAGGCAAGTAACCTCAGCCGGCCTATGGTACGTTAAAGGTTGTATCAACGATTCTGAACAAAAACACAACATTCTTGTAATGTAACTGGTGCAGAGCCCCAATCATGCCCTCTGATTGTTTTGAACAGCTTGTGGTTTAGGGAACGGGTAGGTTTACCAGTTTATGTACAATTCTTGAGTTTTTATAGGCAATAGGTGGTCTAGAATGACCACAGTTTTTCACTGTCCTTTCTTGAGACAAGCTGAGCAATTTTTTGCTAAACATTCCTGATAGAACCTTTAAGTTGATTGTGAGTAAAATGTGAGAAATAATTAAGTCATGTCACCTGATGAAACATGACTGTAATACTCTTATTCTCTCTTTTTACAACTTTTATTTTCTGACTTTTCCCCCCAATTCATTCCAGCTCAGTTTGCTGCTTTTATGAAACAAAACATGCTTGTGAGGAAAAATCTTCCTCCTGGCACCCCTCCTTGTATTTTTGGTAAGTGTCTATCTGTCTTCCTTTTCATTTTCTCTCTCCTTCAATTTCTTTTCTTTCCATCATCCTGATTTTATGTACCATCCACTTTCTACCACTGTATCCCACAATTTTATTTACAATGATATTTATTTGTAAACAAAAAAAATTGAGACCACTTTATTTTTTTCTGAAATCAGCATCTCTACATGTTTACATTTTTATTTCGAATTTGGAAGAAATGTTGGCAGTAGTTTAAAGAATGAAACTAAAATGTTTTTTTTGCTGAAACACATACCTATAATAGTGAAAATCAGAGAACTGTTAATTTTGCAGTGGTCTCTAAAATGTTTTTCCAGAGCTAGCTATATATATATATATATATATATATATATATATATATATATATATATAATATTACCGGTATGTTCTATAGTGCCACTATCCCCTGATCAGATGGAGGGTTTGGACAAAGATGAATTAAGGACCCATGGCAAGAGGAGGCAGACACCAAGTCCAACATCAAGCAAAGCCTCCAAGAGAGCAAAGATCAAGGTCACCATAGTCTCCCAAAGCGAGTCAGCAGCTGGCACTGTCAACCCAAGTGCACAGGAAGGTACAAACTGGACTGAAAATGTTATTTAGCGATGTGACTACATTAATTATTGCAACACTTTGTTACACTGACAAGAATTACACTGTTTACGTTTACTATTTCACAGGCTATATTCACAGGCTAAACTGACAAAAAGTTAAAACCTGTAAAATAAAATTTTGGATGTTTTTCATCATGGTTTGTTTATAATTTTTTTTTTTTTTTTCTGCAGCAGGACTTCCTGGGAAGCCTTTAACTGTGACAGTGGGAGAGACAGTTGCTGGAGCGAAGGAGCTCTCTGGACTTCTTACAGGTCAGCGGTATGTAGCCAATCCTACACACAAATGTACATTCAGTATAGAGCACATAAACCCCTATCCTTTCCTGCACCGATGACAACTTGTTCTTTATTGGATAAAAAAATGAATTGTGTGGTGCAGAGGGATTGATTAGTGGTGTACGCGGAGGTTGATAATGGTGACCACACAGCACTTGCTGGTTTAGCTTCTGAGTAGATTGGTGATTATGTGTGTTACTGCAGGTCTGGTAGTCTCTCAGAGATGTCTGGTGCCCTGTCCCCAGGCTCCAGTTCAGTCAGCAGTGTGCTGCCTTTCATGATGTCAGGGTCCTCCACACCAATCCAGGCACAAGCTCCGGCTACTGCCCAAGGTACCTGTTCTGTCCTGCCCTGCACATCTGTTTGCAACCTCAAACTGTGCAGCTGATTGCTGTGCTGTACCACCAACACATGGTGCAGTCCATACCACATTCTAGAAATGGGTTAATGATTGAAACAGCAGATGAGAACTGTGTGAGGACAGCATATTAAAGCAAACATCATCATTGATCACCTCTTGCGCCATCACTTAATGTCAGTTGTGAGAAGTACCCTTTGGATATATCATGTATGTGCTTTGTGTGTATTTATGTGTGCACACACACACAGAGTTACATCAATTCACTCCTTGTGTTTGTGTGCAGCACCATCCACAATCAATCTGCTCCAAGGCCTAAGTTTCAGTCTTCAGGAGATCGTCACCAAACCTCCTAGTTTACCCTCCACAGCAGCCCACACAGGCAGCACCCAGGTACTGGCTTTTAAATCCATTTGTTCATGGGAACAGCCATTTTCCAAACATTAAATATTTTAACACTGGAAATATTTTGAAAGTTGCTGTAGTACCAGTGCTAGTAGAATGGAGTCATTCTTATATTTACAGAAGGCGAAGTTTCTGGAGTAGTTTCTACGTTTCTTGGTGATCTAGTACATGAAATGACTCCTCTCAAAGGGAGAGGCCATAAACAAAATTAAACTTTATGACCGCTATATAGATTGTTGCCTTAACATATTCATTAAAGAAACAGAAAGTTTTGTCTAACTGGTTATAGGCTGAGGCGTAGATGACATGATTGCTTTCTCTGTGATATCCAAACCAAAATTTGGAGCGCAATCAGAACACGGCTATCTTTCAAAAAGGTTGCACACCATTAGAAACATTTGCTGAGAAAGCAATTATGGTATATGGTAATATAAGAGAAATAAGCTTGGAATTCCATTTAAAAAAGTTGATATGCCAGTTTGACTTCTTCAGATATCAATAATATTACTAGGGTCAGGTGACTAGATGTATTGTATTACAGTGCATATGAAGCATTTTTCTTAAATGAATAGAGCACAAAAAATGTTTTTATTTTCAATTCAATTCAATTATTGAACACATTGAACAATTATTGAACACATTGAACACATGTACACATTCAAGTACAGGGTGGGAAAGTATGTGAACTCTTCGTCTAATGAATCCTCCAAGATCTAATTAGAGCCAGGAGCCAGCCAATCTGGTGTCCAATTAGCGCGAGGAAACTGGAGGTGTTGAATTTGCTCTTCTCGCGAAGAATTGCCTGACGTGAACCATGCCCACACAAAAGAGCTCTCAGAAGACCCATGATCAAGAAGTGTTAGCTTGCATGAAGCTGGAAAAGGGTTACAGAAGTATCTCTGAAAGCCTTGATGTTCATGTGTCCAAAGAAAGACAGATTGTCTACAAATGGAGAAAGTTCAGCTCTGTTGATAGATGACTGCAAGAGCACAGTGCAGAATGCTCAGTGAGATGAACAAGTGTGTCAGATGAAGACTTAGAGAAAACTCTGGCAAATGATTACATTTTGTTCGCCAATATACATTAGGTAAAACATTAGAGAATGGAATTCATATGAGGACACCATGATGTAGGCCGCTGCTGTCCAAAGAAAAACATTGCTGCACATTTAAAGTTTGCAAAACAGCACCTGGATCGTCCACAGGACTACTTGCAAAATATTTTGTGGACAAATGAAACCAAAATTGATTTGTTTGGAAGGAACACACACACAATGTTCTGTATGGAGAAAGAAAATCTGCACAGCACAGCAACATCAAAACCTCATCCCAACCGTGAAATACTGTGGAGGGCCATCATGGTTTGGGGGTGCTTTGCTTTCTCAGGGCCTGGGCAGATTGCTGTCATCAACTGGAAAAATGATTTCCCAAGTTTATCAAGACATTTTGCAGGAAAACTGAAGACTATCTGCCTGCCAACTGAACATTGGCAGAGGGAACAATAGGTCAATGACTCAAATAGACCCAAACAGAAGTGAATCAACAACAGAAGGAAAAAAAAAGTACTGATCTCAACCCGACTGAGATGCTGCAACACCTCAAGAGAGCGGTTGAGACCAGATAATCTGAGAATACTGCTGACCTGAATCAGTTTTATAAAGAGGAATCATCCAAGATTTCTCCTGACTGTTGTGCAGGTTCAGCCTGCAAATAGGAGATGTTTGGTTGAGGTTATTGCTGCCCAAAGAGTGTCAAGTAGTTATTAATTCCAAAGGTTCATGTTCTTTTTCCACCCTGCACTTGAATGAATGAATGCATTTGTCTATTGTGATTAGTGATTGCATTCCATTAGTTCACATGGTTTTTCTTGCAACTGTAATATTTTGTATCATTAGTGTTTTTGTATCACTCGAAGAATATATTTTATTACAAATTTTTGGTTTTGTATGTCTGTTTAGAGAACATGAAAGTGATTTATTCACATCTATAAATCTCCTATCTTCTATCCAAAGGCAATTTGCGGCAAGCCACAGGGTCAAGTCCTGAGCTCTGCTGGTACCAGAAGCAGCAGTCTGGTACGGGCAGTGCCCGTGGTCACAACAGGGAGTATGATGAAAACCACCACCATCCATCAGCTGCTTACCAATGGTGGCATCGCCAAGCTTGCTAGTAGCTTGCCTGGATTGGCACACATGAGTAATCAGACTGTCGGTATGTCTCGAGCTGCCAAAACACAAAGGCCTCGTTGAATTCATTTAGCATTTGGGAAGAGCAGATTAAGGAAATCTGTAAACCAAGGAAGACTACTGTAGCAGAGGAAAGCTTCCCAACTGTGTAGATGTGCATATTTGCCTGGAGGTGCAGAGCTATATGGCAAGAGGGCTGATCAGCAGTGTACATTTTCCGTAGAGGGTAGTATGGGATATGTATGTTACCAGCTCAACACATCTTAGTGTGGAATAGTGTGCAAATGGAAAATTTCAGTATAGGAAGCAATTTAAGAATTGTTTATTGAGTTCAAGTCAGACTTTGTAAAATCAGATCGCTGGGAAATACAGCAATTGAGCATTTGAGGGTATTTTTGTATTCCAGATTGATTTGACTCGGGTTATTTTTGTGTTGTTTGGCCTTGTCATGTAGTAACATTTTGTAAACCCTTAATAGGTAACTTGCTTGTAGCATCTATAAGTAAATGTTAACTTAGATGTGTAATCATTAATGCGTGATAAGTCCCAAGCTGTTTTCTGATGTTGCAATAAAGACCGGAATTATACTTATGTCTTCATTGCTTTTTTTTCTTCACTGTGAAAGTTTCTCAACAAAAGTTAATGTTCATTGTCCAGTGTTGATTTAAAAAGGAAACTGAACCACAGAAGTGAAGTTATTTTTACGTCTGTATGAAAACCATAGCTGGCCAACTTTTGTGTATGTTGTATGTTGTTAGCATGTCTCGCTATTAGTTCTGGGTGTTCGTTTGTCAATATGGCAGAAATTCCCCTCTTTGGTAAGGGTTGTCTCTCAGGAATCCAACCAAATTAAGTGGGCCCTCTCAGCTTTGTACCTTTGACTTACAAGTCAAAGGTAGATTTTTAAACGTGATGTTCAGCGGAGGTACATTATGTTGGATTGATGGATGGATTGATTTATGGATTACATATTTAAGATGCTTTGTTTAAAATTGCATAATTGTTATAATTTGTAATTAAAATATACACAATATTCTCTTACAATGCGAGTTAGTAAGTTAGTAAAATCCAAATTTTATCAAGCAAGTTGGTGCAATAAATTATTGTAAAGGCACTATACTTGCTGCTTTTAAACTGTAAACGGTTTGCCAATGTTATAGAAATTATATTATCACAAAAAAGCTTGTCTTGTACAAGAACTGAAAAGGTTCTTCAAAGTTTAGAACAAGATCAGTCTTCCCCATCAACAGTGACCTTGTGGACCACATGACTTGTCCCTCCCCTTAAATAGGCCATTGTGGTTTTTTCATCTGTGTACTTGATGTTATTGTCCTGATCAGAGGCGCAGTCATACGTAGAGAGTAAAAAGAGTTTAGGAAGCTCTGTGTGGTTGCTCTGTCTGTTGCTCACTGGGAGCTCAGCAGACCTTCTTTTCCATCCTGTCTTCTGTGAGGAAGTTTAGGGTCATTACAGTTACTCGTAGGTCTTCCAGCTTTGCAGCCAGCTTCAAAGGTCTGATTATATTAAAAATGGAGCTATAATCCCAGAACAAACGCTGCATGAGTGTCGTGCATGAGATATCTCTCAGTATGGAGTGAAGTGCCAGTGCCACAGCGACATCCACTGACCTTTTTGAGTGGCAGGCAAACTGGAGAAAGCTGGCGGGGGGTTCAATTTGTTTGTTTGTTTGGGTCGTACTGTTCACCACCCTGCCAGGAGAAAACATCCCACTTCATTCAGATCAGACCTCAAATAAAACAGATTAGATTGATCAGTGCACTTAGGAAATGCTAGATAACATTTCTATAAATGTGGATTAACGAGGTATAAGGGTGATATTTGTGTTTGCAACGGAGCTAAAGTAACCAATATGAACCGTGTCAAAATGTTTTCACTGACGTACTTCACGCAGAAAACCACAAGAGGGAACAATTCAGTCATTTTTTTTTCATTTGTTAATGCTGATTTATAGTAGTGCAGAGCACAGCCGATGAGCTTCAATACAAATTATAAAGAAAACAAAAAGTAAAAAGCAAATTTAAAGCAAAGTAAAAAGAAGAAGATTATTAATGATTAATGATTATTGTTATGGATAAGTTACCTTGGGAAAAAAAGGTTAAAAATTATTAACTCGGTAAAAGTAAAATAGAAATTGTATGAGTGATAAATGATTCACCAGAATTTGGTTGTGGGAATTGATTAGAAAAATTGCTGCCACAAAAGGAGAAAAGAGGATTACTATGGAAAAAGTGATAAAACTGATGAGTAAACAATGGTCAAGACTAAAAATCAGAATAGTAACCCAATTGAATTGTAAAATAATTTCTAACACTCACTTTGATCCAAATTAAAAATCAGATCTATAACACGGCTCACACCGTAACAACTCATCATTTATCGGTTTTCAAGTAATTTTTCAGCATTATTTTTTTCAGCATGGTTTCCCCTTCAAGTTGTCACTGGAGACACATCAGATGATGAGGTGGCAACTCTCGCACATTCAGCGATCTTTTTATATGAGTCATGTTTTGCACCTCTATGTGAGGCCCCGGC
The DNA here is from genome assembly GCA_015343265.1 of Pao palembangensis. Lineage (NCBI taxonomy): Eukaryota > Metazoa > Chordata > Actinopteri > Tetraodontiformes > Tetraodontidae > Pao > Pao palembangensis. The sequence goes on from CM027081.1 coordinate 22,213,228, forward strand.
CCCTTTAACATTTCTTTAGTTGCACTGCTTACAGTCAATATGCGTCATTACAGACAAACAACGCCTTATTTGGCTATGACATACTTGAACACTTGTCTTTGCAGTGAATGGTTACATCAGGTCTACGCGTTTACACAATTTCGCAATAACTTCTTTTAGGTCATCATTTTACAAGCATTAAAACTACGTACTTCTTATTGAGCATTATGACCATTACTTAACATTAATGTCCTTTAACGCTTTGTGATTGTGTTGTAAAACTTTATCACACCCTTTTCAATGCATAAATCACTTAAAACACAATATAACAATCCCAAGGTGTTAAGCTCCCTCCATCCTACATTTCTATCCCTGGCTCTCTATCCAGCTCCTCTCCGTCTCTGCTATCTGGTGGCCTGCTCAGACAGACCTCATTTCTTATCAAGCCTGTACTCACATCATCATCTAGAGAACCCTCTCATGTGGAGATGTGTTAGTTTCAGTTATTTTGTGAATGTATCGTGCGTATTTGCCAACACAAAACTAAGCACCTGGGAGAGCGCAGATCTCTACCAAGCAGGTAATTTCCCCACATTTTGTGACTTACATCTATAGTATAGTATATACAGTATAACAGGCAGTAATAATGAAAGGTTACATAACAGTAGGTTGCTTGTCCCTTGATTTTGATCTTTGAAAGATCAAAGGTCAAAGTCATTCCGAATCAAAGTTCCCAGAATACAGAGCATAAGCAAAAGTCAATCATCTGTTCCTTGGCCCATAATGAACATTTTCTGAAAATGTCATTAAAATGTGATTGTTACTTTTGAAGTTTATTGCTAACAATCAGACACATAAACTCCACCCTTGGCAGAAGTGATAAAAAGTATATATATATATATATATATATATATATATATATATATATATATATATATATATATAAATAAAACTTTATAAAGCCTTATTTTTTTTCAATACTATTTGGATCTGGTCCAAAGGGCCCTAGATGTCAATAAAGGGCATTAAAATGTGTCTTTGTAGAATACAGGTTATACAACTCTAACAGTGGGTGGCAGACAAAGATAACCTGTTATCCAAAATGCCCATTATTATTTGAAATTTGATTTATTTATTTTTACATCAATAAGAGGCAATCGGTGGATAAACAGTCGTTCTGTAGCCTCGATTTATTTTCCCTTAACTTCCCCCTTTACTGCCAAATCGGAAGTTACGAATCGGAAGCTGATTTGAGCGTCGTAATCTCTGGAGTGCATTGTTATTCTTTGTTAAAATGTCAACAGGAGGCGCTCTAATCACTCCAATTTACCTGCTACTCCTCGTGCATGGAAATATGTCAAGCTAAGCGTGTGCATGTGGGCGTGTATGTCACAGCGCCAGTGGCATGCGCACGTGCGAATAATAAATGCAAAAAGCAGCGCGCGCATTTCACTGTCTTTTGACATAAAAGCAGTAAAACAAAGTATGTATTTATACATGGGGTTTTTTTTTTACATTCTCTAAAGTGGGACGCTTTAAATATAGCCTGAGTAGTTATTATTAGTTATCATTATTAGTATTTATCAGTAGTAGTATTATTAGTAGTTATCATTATTTTAATATTTTAACAATAAAGTTTAACACCCTTCTACAGAAATAAAAGCTTGTTGGGAAAGTTATTTTACAGAAAACGTGTGCGCTACACATATTTTTATATCTCGACCACCGAATACAGTACACAGTGGACTCATGAGACAGTGCAGGCGGCAGACTTATCCTTCTATGAAGTACTCTGTCTAGTAAAATAAATTGTAGTTTCTGCCGTTGAAACAGCCAACAAAAAAATTTAGAGGGAACACCACCGTGTGGAAGACAACCTTCACCGCCCCTTTGTTGCTGCCAGATCATCAAAGTTTCTCGGGAAGTACTTGGTGTTCTAGCCCGAAGCTCCGGTGAGAGGAGACAAATCACTGCCCCCTAAGTCAAGGAGACACCGAGGAGAGGCTGCATTTAAAACCCGCCCTCCGGAGGGATCTCGTTTCCCCTCTAAATCCTCCCATTTTCTCTCTCCCTCCCTCTCCCTCTCTCTCTCTCTCTCTCTCTCTCTCTCTCTCTCTCTCTCTCTCTGTGTATCCCTCTCTCTTTCACTCGTCCCTCTCCCTTTACCTTTTATCCCTCGCCTTTCGCCGTTACCCCTACCACAATAATGGATCTCACGGCGAGATGTTTGTTTCTTCTCTCATGTCTCGGCGTGATTTTGGCGATAGATTTGGAAGCGACTGATCCGGGCTACTATGTGGATCATACTGCCACATCAGAGACGATTGACTATAAGGATCCCTGTAAAGCTGGTGAGGTTTTTTTTTCCTTCTTTTTGTATTACGGTGTGATTTTATATGGAGGTAGAAACATGCCACGAATCTGTTGTGAGGGGTCTTGCGGTGATCGTTCAAATAAAACGCTCAGAGAGATGACAGTCCCTGCTTGTAGTTTTAAAGGCTCGAGTCAACATTTGTGTGGGTTTGTTTAGTACAGTGTGCCATAGTTTGTGCAGTTGGAAACATATTAGGCACACAGTTACTTTACAATAATCCAGTATTGTCTGCATGGGTTTGGGGTTAAGAGTCGAGAAAAAATGTGTTTCTCCATGCTTTTCTCAACACGTGAAAAGTTTTGGTTATTTCTGAAAAGTTGCATCCTGCTGTTTGTGGCAAATATACTTTCTATCCACCGAGTCTATTTTAAAGCGGATGTGAAAACAAAGGAAAAATAAACTTTGGTTGAAAAATTCTGCTCCTAATTGAATTACTATTTTGTCACTGTACAAATAGTTTTCCACTGGCTTTTCATAGATCCAGCAAAACAAAGTAAAGCGAGGGAAGAGACAAGAGTACAGTGGTTCTTTGAAATTATGCACCAATAATCTTGATGACACTTGTCATGTGGCACTGAATAAAAACATCTGTTGTCTTTCTGCTGACCTTATACTGGACTATCCCCCCACCCCTTCCCGGTAAAAGTATATCCAAATTGCTCTTCTAACCTTAAATTTGTCTGTATTTGGGTGAGTACTATGAATTAACTAACTTGCCAAATCCTTTTGGGAGAACGGACTGTGTTTTCCATCTGGTGAAAGTATTCAGGTTACAGATACATAGAGTTGACGTCAGTTTAAATGGCCCTGCATGTGTTTGCTGATTTTGACTTTTTCTGTTGAGGACTCAAGTCCAAATTACTCTGCTCGTCCAATGAAGTCATCACTGAAGACATTACTTCCTTTTTTGCTTGACCTTTCAACTTGAGTCATACAAGGCACCAGTATTTTGCATCACTAGAGTGGATTTACTGGATATAGATGTGATGTTTACATGATTCCTTAAAGTTACTTTAATTTTCATTGCTTATTTGCAGACAGATAGATCTTGACCTGCACAGAATCCTAGTCTGCTTGACCGATTGTTCCAACACGGGCCTGTTTTTCTTCTGATGTTTAAGCAAAATGTCCGTTTTATTTTTCCTCTCTTAGCTATGCCAGTGAAATATTTATCAGCACAGTCAACCGCCCTCAACCTATTCCTACTATTGTGGGGATAACTATTTCTTTAATTATTTTCTTTATTTTCCCATCATTTCTAATCCCCCTGCACTGCCAAGTGTATCTCTGTAATTCAGGAACCTTGAGGTCAGCATTTTTCATTCAATGCTTTTTCTCCCAGATGGTGTTTACATCCATGTGTGCAGAGGCAGTTTCATACTTGCTCTTTGCACTTTACTTGACTTACTGCAGTAATTTTCCCTTTCTTGAGGAGAATAATAAAGGATTGTTCTTCTTGGTTTTGTAAAAAAAAAAAAAAAAAAAATTGTACCACTTATCTAAAGGACAAAGTAAATGGACATTAAAAAAGACTCCTGTTTGGTATCTTTTTCCCTACAACAAAAGCCATCCAAAAATGTTCACCTTTACTAAGGATTAAATAATGAGACATGGTAGAACTGTGCATTGATTTAAGTGAGTACTGAAATAAAACTGAAGCAATCCTATCTATTTAGAAAGTCAAAGTCAAGCAGTGGAAAATTCCTTAGTTTGCAGAACTCTAATTTTGGCAGCATTCCAGAGAGTCATTTAAGACTCTAACAACCTGCTGGGATTTAGATCCACTCATTATTTTAAGAAAAATGGATGAAACTCAGTCTCACTTATCTGTTCTGCTTAAAAGATATTGATAAAAACACTGATGTGATATATAACCCTTAAATCCAATATCTACATCTATATAACAGTCCAGTGACAGCTTTGTCTGCCTGTACCATCATCTGCATTTTCTACCTATGGCTTTGCTTCTGTATTTGGTCCCCAGTCTCTTGTTCAAGTAGGTTTTTCTCTCTCCTGCATGGTTCATACACTTCACAGAAACTGTAGGTCATTCACCTTAGAAAGGCCAACAGAACACACATCTGGGAGGTGTCACACCATCCAAGGTGAGGTGAGTGCAGGTCGTTCATGAAGACTGCAGGAAATCTTAACCATATTTGGGCTTCCAAAGAAACTAATGGCGAATTATGCCCTTCACTTTATTGTGTTGATTTCTGACTTTCCCAGCAATTTGTTCATTCTTAATGCAACATTTTAACATTATTGATTTCATAAATGGTTACATTCAGTTGTGATTTGAAGTTACACTACTGCTAGAAGTGAATTGCTGCACCAGTCCTAAAATTGAATATTTTTAATTTCCACTCTAAAACACTTCCTTGGGTTGGGTAACGTTTTCTAGGCACGATCAGAAGTATTTTAGATTTTTAAATTGTGAAGAGTTAGGGTTTGTTTTTTGTTTTTTTATTTTGTTTTGTCAGCTCAAGACAGATGGCACATTTGAGCTAGCTCCAGCCATCAGTCCTCCTGCAGTATAATGGGGGCTATCTGTTGGACCCAAATGGGCCTTTAAGCAACACTTAAGCAGCTACTTTTCTTTTATCATGGTATTCAGGCTGTATAGTCGAGCCCATATGTGTTTTTTTTTTAAATGAGGAGACCCCTGCCACTTCTCTCTCTGCAGGGATGAGCTGATTAGGGTGCCAATCTATTGGCACAATCTCAATGCATTAGTTGGAACAATATGTTTGTTTTCAGAAGTATGTAATAATCTGGCATTGCAATAATACACAGTGGAGGCTGATGAAAAACAAATGTTTTGGGGGAGCTCATTTAGATGGCCATTTACCATTCTATTATTTTATGCACTTTAACATTTTTCACATAAATACATTTCTTACCTTTATAGTTTCCCTCTACATTAGTTACTATGTGCATGTCATTTAATATTTTTTTTTGCAATAATTCACTGAAGTTTGGGGATAGAGGTGATCGTCCAGAATTTACAACCCTCCACAACCTGTTTAAACCTGTCTCTCACCATCAGACTGAGCACATGCCCGGTGCCTGTCTGAACCAGAGAAGTCTAAATGTTCAACATACATTTTTGTCAAAGGTGAAAATCTGACAAATGAATTATTCATCCATGCAAGGGGCTCAACACTGTATCATTTAGATTAAAAAGCCAAATGGCCTGTGAGCTGGGGTATATCATTAATCAGCAGCAGAGACGAGCTGGGAAATCCAATCAGCTAATGGGCTTGATGGAGTGTAAATTGTTAAAGGAGAGTCAGTCTCTTGCTGTGTGCCCTTTGCATTTAAAGCCACTTATATTTTGTAAATAAAACTTGAGCTTTAGTGTAGTGACTGTAATTCAGTCTTGATCTCAGGTTTCATCTGGTGACGTTTAAGGCTTTTACTGAATAATATAATTTTCTCAGTTTTTCAAATGAGTATATCAGTGGACTTTGTGTGCCTTCGTGTGTTGATGATTGCATTTGCTTTGAAAACTTTAGCTTGTGGTTTCTATGGAGAAGAGAGGCACCAATTAATTTTTTTACCATTATCATTGTACTTTTTGTATTTGTTCATGACACTTCATTCTCTAGTAAGATAAATTATTTATCATCTTCTATTACCTTTATTCTTCTTTTCTATACAACCTCTTCTATTTTTCCATGTGCCATTTGGAGTGTGCTGCACTGACCGGTATGGTATAAAATGAAACCTGAAAAGTGATGCACTGTCATCAGATGGTCATCACCTTAACGCAATACACTATTGGCTACCATTGAAATTCAAATGCAACGTTACTTACCAAACACTGCGAAAGGCGGTGCCAGGGTATTGTAATGCATTCTTACATATTGGCCAGGCTTTGTCATCATTAGGTCTCGTATAGAGAGACTGTCTCTATAAGCACAGTGAGTAGTAAATATGCAGTGGAGCTGCAGTCTAAATATAGGCTGCTGTTGGAGTCTGTTAAGGCTTAGTATTGATGTTTGTGCAGGTTTCAGTGGCAGATGTTGTCTTTTGGTGTTTACAGAAGGAGATTTATTGGAATAGCCCTGGAGTATTTGACACCAGTAGAGGTTGAGGCTAGGGTATGAATGAATGAATTACATTAATCAATGGGATTAATTTGACTGATATCTCATGTGAAATCTGACAGCACTGATTGATGGGGTCAGTCTGAGATGAGAAGAATTATATTGAGTTGGATTAATTAAAAATGAATGGTAGTGATAACTTAATTACATACACTAAATATACAGTATTTAAATAAATCTAAAGCCTTTTTGTCATAAATACATTCGTGACATAGATTTCTACCATTCTTTTCCTGTTTTTCTAAATAAAACCTGAACTAAATTGTTTTCTCTTATGTGCACCGCACAGAGATTATGACTCCAGCTGTTGTTATTTTGATAATGAATAATGCTTGGCAAGTGATGGAGCAACATACTTTATTGTAATCATATGCAATCTGCCATATTTACTGGGTTCTGAATCTACAATGCTACCACCTTTTGACTTGATTTCATTAGAGAACTGTGTAGCTGCTCAACCTTCATCATCTTTTTCCTTAGTCTGTGCTCAATCCAAGCCTAGATTTGTGTACAAAAGAATGCTTAAAACCATGTTCCTGTGGATAATTAAAGCTAGGAGACAAGGGAGTTAATTCACAATCCCTGTGAGTCTTTCCATAAACCTGCAACTGCGTCTCCAAGATGACTGCTGTGCCTTGGGGGAATGAGTCTTAAAGCCACCAGGCCATGCATTTGCTCACTTCAATCTCCCTTGTTGTCTGAGAACAATGCTGCTGCAGATTAAACAATATGTCTTCATCACAGTAACCTATGATTAGGTGAAGACTCCAGCCCCTTTCAACCTCCTGGGCAAAAACCCGAACTGTCTTTTTTTCACAGTCCGGCACTGCTTATTTCTCAGAAATGACACTAGACAAGAAGCTCTTACATTTAGAAGAGTTCCAAGTTTTTTTAATATATTTTTATTCCGTTCTTACATGACAGCAACTTTAATTAAGGAATTGCGCACTATTTGACAAACATTTTTCTTAAATAAAGGTGAATAAAGACATTAAAAGATATGGGTCTGTAGCCAGTGTATCTACAATATTACAAATTGCATCTGGTTGTTTTTACATATCATGAGCATTCTTGGCACTATCTTTCTGGTTCAGGAGCTGATTGTGTCTCTGTTTTTGTCTTAGAGATTTGGACCAGTAGTGTTTGATCCTGTTTGCAAGCACAAATGAGAAAATCCATTTGACCTCTGGAATTCAAACCTGTCCTCAGTTCATGCTCTGTCTTGCCAACAGTGGTATAAAATGCTTTTCTTCACAGCCTCTAATCCCTAAAACACAGCCATCCTCTACTACATGCAGGCTTAAATAATAGCTTGCACACATTTAACTTGATTATTATAGTAATACTCTTAAAGTGAAAAAGAATGCCAGTGATATATTTTGTAATGTTTGTTTACCATTGACAATTTTATTTGTATCTGTTTAAACTTGGACCAGCAGATAAAGTCTTTGGATGTTTTTTCCTTGCAGTTTTGCATTTTATTTTGCAAGATGGGTATTTTAAATTATGTTAAGGGATCACTGATTCCGACTTTTAGGAAGTCCACTGTAAATAGCTCCCATTAGCTGTACAGTTTAGTGGTTGCCCTGGGGTCCCCCTGGGGGACCCCACATTAACATATCACCACATTAACTTCCAAAAACTTTCAGATGTTCTGCAATCTTTTTTTTCCTCTTTTTTAACTGCTGTATCTATTCAGGTCTACAGTTTGGGTCAATTAGGATGTTTTTCCTTGTTTCTTACTTACATATTGCTTTATTTCTTTCCTCCTGTGCTGACACAGAAAGTAGTATGACCACATTGCATAAAAAGAAAAAAAAACCCAACACCCCTCCACCCTCTTTCAAACTCCTTTCCAACTTCTGCATACAAGTTGGGCCATAAATGCTACAGGCACACTGGTGTTAAAAGCCTGTAAAGCTCAGCACTCTGTCTCATCCTGCAGAGAAGACTAGCTTATCCCTCATAGAAATAGGGCATTTAGTTCAGAACCCCATAAAGAACATTTCACCATTATAAACCTCAGTTATTTTTCTTTCATCTTGTCCTAATTATGGAACTATTACTTGTTCAAGGTGGCCCACATTGCTTCTTCCAGAAGCAACGATGTGTTATATTTCATAAATCTCACGAACTCAACAATGACCTCTAAGCACAATGTATTTTTAATAACTGGGGATTGCTGATTTTTGAAGCCACAGTCTTTATTTCCGCCACCTTCTACATAATGCAGACATGCTACAAATCTTTTTCTATTCCAGTGCAAGGAAAAGAGGGAAGTATGTATTTTCGCATGTGCTTTGACTGGGCGCTCTGCATCCTACTTGGTCTGAGAGGCAGGAAGCATTCCAGGCAACTCAGACTGATACTCCATATTGTTAATGAGGTGCTCTCTGACACTTGCCATCTCTGTCTATGTTTCAGCTGCCTTTCTGGGAGACATTGCCCTGGATGAAGAGGACTTGCGGATGTTTAAAGTGGACAGAATAATAGATTTGGCTCAGAGAACGGTCAAGATTATTAATCACACAGAGTCAGGTAAGAAGGTTCAGACATAACAGATTCAAAATATCCCCGTAGATATTGTTAGTATTTAAAAGGCTTTGTTATACACTGTTTTTCTTGAAAATAGTACTTAAGAAACAGCTGCCACTCAGCAGAGAAAAATGTGTTTCACAACCTTATTTAGATTTGAGTGTGAGTCAACAGGTGTGTGCATGTTTTTGGTGGAGCTTCAATAATGTCAGTGCGTGGTTTAGCGGTTTCTTGCCTGTGTAATGAGCAAGTTTGGGGAAAGACTTAATTTGCTGCACTGAAGCAACCACTCTTGATAGATTTTTTTTATACCAAAACTAATTTTTTCATTTTTTAATCGCTTAACGCAGTATAACACAGTATAGGTATCACACAATCTACCTCGTGCAATCACTACCTATGTGCAATATGGTTTCATAATTCATGTACAGCACGGTACTTGTATATAAATGTTATTTGTGTATATAGGGTTTGCCATATTTCTTATTCTTATTTTTACATTTTTCTAAAGTCTTTCTAATATTTATTTCTTAAAGTATGCTGCTGCTGGAACAATGCAATTTCCCCATTGTGGGATAAATAAATATATTCTTATTCTTAACTAAAGCCAATTGACATCTGTACTCCAGAGGATCTTAAGAGAATCAGACAAGCCGTTGCTCACATCTGTCTTTTCACACATGCCATAAACAACAGGAGAATGTCCGCATCAAATGTGTTCACACATGTTGGGGATAGTCCAGACAGTTTTATCATGAGGTGGGATGTAGGTGGAGCGAGCATACTCCTAGAGGCTTATACATGAATGGTCGGGGCTCTCAACAGTGTGGATGACAGCCCATACTGCCAGAAGCTCTCAAGTATGTTCGCCTCTCAGGTTGGAAGAATTCAATGTCCCATTCTTGTCATGTTAATATCACTCTTGTATTATTTGTATTTATATTTTATACTAATTCAGTTTCTCAGTACTGAATAAGGCTAAAATGCATGCAATTCTGGCATTTTTGTTTTCACAATGGTAAAATTTTATTTACTAACCCCTGAACTCATTTCAGTTTAACCAACAGCTGTACCTCATTTTGATCATGCAACGAAAGTCTTGATATTTTGCTGCTGTTTTGCTCATGCCCTATTTAACTTTTCATCCCGACAATATGTAGATGAGAAAATAAAGCTTAAATATACACGTTTGTTGAAACGCTATCTAAAAATGAAAATGGCAGGGTATATTAGGCTGCATCAACAAGCAAGCACCATGCTGGACCTCTGTTTGAACACCACCTACTTTCAATACAGAGAGGGCTTCTACAGGCAGAAACATGGTTGTGCCATGGGTTCACCAGTGTCTCCCATAGTTGCCACTCTACATGGAGGAGGTTTGGCTTAAGAGGCCTATAAGTCTTTCACAGGAACTTGGGTCCCAACCACTGGTTTTAAGATATGTTTGATGACACCTGGGTCAAGATTCAAACAAAAAAGAATTGGGCGTTCTCCTTACCCTGAACCACACAGATGATTAAATTAAATTCACCAGAGAGGACATAAAAGACAGTCTGGCCTTCTTGGACTGTGCAGTCAAGATCAAGGAGGACATAAACCTTAGTATTGAAATCTACAGAAAACCCACCCACACAGATCAGTACCTTCTTTTTGACTCACACCACCCACTGGAACATAAACTTGGGTGTTATCAAAACCCTACATATAGGGCCAAGAGAGAGTGCCCACCACAACCGAGGAAAGAAGAACAGGAACATCTAAAAACAACACTCAAAACATGTGATTCTTGGACTGGGCCTTCACAAAGACCTCGAAAGCGAGACCCCAGCAAAGAAGAGAGAAAATAAATGTCACAGCATTTCTATCCCTGCCTGTCTGGGTTCAAGAAAAATGGGAAAGTCTTTCCAAAACATGACGTTGCCAGTACAGTTCAAACCTCCTTTACTCAGACAGAAACTGGTCCACCCAAAAAGACAAGACCTTGAGACTAAGCAAAGCAATATTGTCTGTAACATTGCAGTGCCAGGAGGAATGCAGAAACTGGCACATTGGGAGGCTCAAACAGCCCCTCCATAAGCGAATGGCCCCAACACAGGCGTGCCACTTCTTCAGGACCAGGACTCAGCAGTACACCACTAAAAAGCGGACACTCAGGAGACAGTCAGTAAGTAGTGCTGGCCAAGAGATAACTGGTTTGAGAGAGTGCCAAAGGAAGCCATCCGTCAAGTTGGAAAAAACCATCTTTAAACAAGGGTGTTGGTTAAAACTTTTCTGTCACCCGTTGATTCCACTCTCCGTCAGCAATCCAAACATTCCACGCTGTTTGACCAGACGGAGACTCATTAACATATGTTAACAGACAAAGGGAAAGCACCCCAACGAA